>SJYV01054212.1:1968005-2050150 GCA_006410875.1 Neotragus pygmaeus
GTAAATTCAAAAAAATTGAAATCATTTCAAGCACCTTTTCTCTGATCATAATGCGGTAAGATTAGATGTCATCTACAGGGAAAAAAATTGCTAAAAATACAAACATGGAGGCTAAACAACACGCTTCTGAATAACCAACAAATCATGGGAAGAAATAAAAAAGGAAATCAAAATATGCATAAAAACAAATGAAAATGAAAACATGACAACCCAAAACCTATGGGATTCAATAAAAGCAGTGCTAAGGGGAAGGTTCACAGCAATATAAGCTTACCTCAAGAAACAAGAGAAAAAAATCAAATAAATAACCTAACTTTACACCTATAGCAACTAGACAAAGAAGAAATTAAGAACCCCAGGGTTAGTAGAAGGAAAGAAATCATAAAAATCAGAGCAGAAATAAATGAAAAAGAAAAAAAGGAGACTATAGCAAAAATCAATAAAATCAAAAGTTGGTTCTTTGAGAAGATAAGTAAAATAGGCAAACCATTAGCCAGACTCATCAAGAACAAAAGGGAGAAGAATCAAATCAATAAAATTAGAAATGAAAAAGGGAAAAATGACAACAAACACAGAATTACAAAGGATCATAAGACTACTATCAGCAACTATATGCCAATAAAGTGGATAACCTGGAAGAAATGGATGAGTTATTAGAAAAGTATAACCTTCCAAAACTGAACCAGGAAGAAACAGAAAATCTTAACAGACCCATCACAAGCACAGAAATTGAAACTATAATCAAACATCTTCCAACAAACAAAAGTCCAGGACCAGACGACTTCACAGGTGAATTCTACCGAAAATTTAGAAGAGTTAACACCTATCCTACTCAAACTCTTTCAGAAAACTGCAGAGGAAGGTAAACTCCTAAACTCATTCTGAGGCCACCATCACACNTAATCAAACATCTTCCAACAAACAAAAGTCCAGGACCAGACGACTTCACAGGTGAATTCTACCGAAAATTTAGAAGAGTTAACACCTATCCTACTCAAACTCTTTCAGAAAACTGCAGAGGAAGGTAAACTCCTAAACTCATTCTGAGGCCACCATCACACTAATACCAAAACCAGAAAAAGATGCCACAAAAAAAGAAAACTACAGGCCAATATCACTGATGAAAATAGATGCAAAAATCCTCAACAAAATTCTAGCAAACAGATTCCAACAACATATTAAAAAGATCATACATCATGACCAAGTGGGCTTTATCCCAGGAATGCAAGGATTCTTCAACATTCACAAAACAATCAATGTGATACATCACATTAACAAACTGAAAAATAAAAACCACACAATTACCTCAGTAGATGCAGAGAAAACCTTTGACAAAATTCAACACCCATTTATGATAAAAACTCTCCAGAAAGCAGGCATAGAAGAAACATACCTCAACATAATAAAAGCCATATATGATAAACCCATAGCAAACATTAGCCTCAATAGCGAAAAATGGAAAGCATTTCACCTAAAGTAAGGAACAAGACAAGGGTGCCCATTCTCACCACTACTATTCAACATAGTTTTGGAAGTCTTAGCCACAGCAATCAGAGAAGAAAAAGAAATAAAAGGAATCCAGATTAGAAAAGAAGAAGTAAAACTCTCACTGTTTGGAGATGACATGATCCTCTACATAGAAAACGCTAAGGACACCACCAGAAAATTACTAGAGCTAATCAATGAATATAGTAAAGTTGCAGAACATAAAATTAATACACAGAAATCCCTTGCATTCCTATATACTAACAGTGAAAAAACATAAAGAGAAATTAAAGAAACAATCCCATTCATCACTGCAACAAAAAGAATANCAGAAAATTACTAGAGCTAATCAATGAATATAGTAAAGTTGCAGAACATAAAATTAATACACAGAAATCCCTTGCATTCCTATATACTAACAGTGAAAAAACATAAAGAGAAATTAAAGAAACAATCCCATTCATCACTGCAACAAAAAGAATACTTAGGAATAAATTTACCTAAAGAAACCAAAGACCTATATATATAAAACTATAAAACATTGATGAAAGAAATTGAAGATGACACAAACAGATGGAGAAATAAACCATGTTCATGGATTGGAAGAATCAATATAGTGAAAATGAGTATACTACTCAAAGCAACCTATAGATTCAATGTATTCCCTATCAAGCTACCAACAGTATTTTTCACAGAACTAGAACAAATAATTTCAAAATTTGTATGGAAGAGCCAAAGCAATCTTGAGAAAGAAGAATGGAACTGGAAGAATCAACCTGTCTGACTTCAGACTATACTACAAAGTTACAGTCATCAAGACAGTACGGTACAGGGACAAAAACAGAAATATAGATCAGTGGAACAAAATAGAAAGCCAAGAGATAAATCCATGCACCTGTGGACACCTTATCTTTGACAAAGGAGGCAAAAATATACAAGAGAGAAAAAGCAATCTCTTTAACAAGTGGTACTGGGAAAACTGGTCAACCACCTGTAAAAGAATGAAACTAGAACACTTTTTAACACCATACACAAAAATAAATTCAAACTGGATTAAAGATTTAAATGTAAGACCAGAAACTATAAAACTCTTAGAGGAAAACATAGGCAAAACACTCTGACATAAACCACAGCAAGATCCTCTATGACCCAACTCTCAGAGTAGGGAAAATAAAAACAAACAAATGGGACCTAATTAAACATAAAAGCTTTTGCACAACAAAGGAAATTATAAGCAAGTTGAAAAGACAGGCTTCAGAATGAGAGAAAATAATAGCAAATGAAGCAACTGACAAAGAATTAATCTCAAAAATATACAAGCAGCTCATGTAGCTCAATACCAGAAAAATAATTGTCAACCCAATCAAATTGACTGTTAACCCAATCAAAAAATGGGCCAAGAACTAAACAGACATTTCTCCCAAGAAGACATATAATTGGTTAACAAACACATGAAAAGATGCTCAACATCACTCATTATCAGAGAAATGCAAATAATCAAAACCACAATGTGGTACCATCTCACACCAGTCAGAATGGCGGCTATCTAAAAGTCTACAAACAATAAATGCTGGAGAGGGTATGGAGAAAAGGGAACCCTCTTATACTGTTGGTGGGAAAGCAAACTAGTACAGCCAGCCACTCTGGAGAACAGTGTGGAGATTCCTTAAAAAACTGAAAATACAAGTGCCATATGACTCAGCAATCCCACTGCTGGGCATACACACTGAGGAAACCAGAATTGAAAGAGACACGTGTACTCCAATGTTCATCACAGCACTTACAATACTTGTTTACAATAGCTAGGACATGGAAGCAACCTAGATGTCCACTGGCAGAGAAATGGATAAGAAAGTCATGGTACATATAACGCAATGGAATATTACTTAGCTATTAAAAAGAATGCATTTGAATCAGTTCTAATGAGGTGGATGAAACTGGAGACTATTATACAGAGTGAAGTAAGTCAGAAAGAAAAGCACCAAAACATTTTATTAACGCATATATATGGAATTTAGAGAGATGGTAACGACGACCCTATATGAGAGACAGCAAAAGAGACACAGATGTTAAGAACAGACTTTTGGACTCTGTGGGAGAAGGCGAGGGTGGGATGTTTTGAGAGACTAGCATTGAAACATATATATTACCGTTTGTGAAATAGATGACCAGTCCAAGTTGATGCATGAAACAGGGCACTCAAAATCGGTGCAATGGGACAACTCAGAGGGATAGGTTGGGGAGGGCGGTGGGAAGGGGGTTTGGGATGGGGGACGCATGTATACCTGTGGCTGATTCATGTCATGGATGGCAAAAAAAATCACAATATTGTAAAGTAATTAGCCTCCAATTAAAATAAATTAATTAAAAATATATGTAGAGTATTAACTGAATGATATTTTTAAATTGAAATATATCACTGAATGATTTTTAACGATAAGGTATACACACAATACATACCCTGTGTATAATAGAAAGAGTAGAAGAATATATGCCAACTCACAGAATTTAAATAATATAAAATTCAAGACAAAAAAGGATATCCAGAGAAAAATAAGGCTTTCTCCTTCTGTTAATCATCTATTTCCCCACCTGAAGGCAACTTCTATTATCTATCTTTCGTGTATGCTTCCAGAGATAAATGTTAAAATTTACCGAACCATTCTCTTTGGGTGAGTTTTAAAACTGTGATAAAATATACCATCCTTAAATATATAGTTTAGTGGCATAAAATATTTTCATATTGTTGTCCAATCATCATCAGTATCTATCTCCCTATCTTTTTTACCATCCTAAATTGAAACCCTGGGCCCGATAAAGGATAACTCCCACTCCTGCATCCCCAAGTCCCTGTTAATTACTAGTCTACTTTCTGTCTCTATGGATTTAACTATTCTAGGTCCCTCATAAAAGTAGAGTTATCCACTGTTTGTCCTTTGGTACCTGGCTTATTTCACTTAACGATGTTTTCAAGGTTCATCTGTGAATGATTTTTACTTATTTGCATTTTCTAAGTTTTCTTTGATGCACATATATAACTTTATATGGCTTTTCTCAGTTTTATCTAATCTGGCATTTCAGGAAGTTCAGAAAAAAAAGTCATTCACTTGCTAGTAGTTGAAGGTGTATTTAAGATTTGGTGAGAAAAAGAAGTCAGGGCAGGATGATTCCAGGTAGTCCAGATATCTCCACCTTAAGAATGTGCACTGGGACTTCCTTGGCAGTCCAGTGGTTAAGAATCTGCCTTCCAGTGCAGGGGATGTACATTTGATCCCTGGTTGGGAACTAAGATCCCACATGTTGCAGGGCAACTAAGCATACATGCTGCAACAAAAACCCAGTGCAGCCAAAATAAAAAAATAAAATAGAGAAAAAAAATGTGTATATCATAGTTCAGAAATAAGGAACACAGTCAGGTATAGAACTCTTTTCAGTATCACACCATGATGAGCCTGAATTTTTGAATATAAGAACTTGAAAAGTTTGGTGCCACTTCTACAAAATAAAAATTAGGAGATAAAGACAGGTTCTGGGACGACTATGATGTTAATTTTCAGTAGAGAAGGCTTTTTTCTAGGAGACTACTCTGCCAGCAGCACTGAAATAGTTATGTTACTAAATGTTGTAGATATGACAAAGCTGTGATGTCCCTCACATGTAACCAAAATATTGGATGTTGACCACTAGGTACAGGAAGTAAAATTGTGCACTTTTTTATTTTTAAAAAAGATGACTTATCAGCACTAAAGAACAAATAACTAGCTGATTAACAAAGAAAAAACAGAAAGAAATATTCATCAAACAGTGAAAGGTTAGATAGTCTCTAATAGGAAGAGAACTTTGTAGGTAACAATTTGGTACTGAGAAGAAACACCCCCTCTGTCTGATACAGTAGTGCTTTCACATACATTTTTGCTATAGAGCAAATGAGTTTTGAAGGTTTCACTTTCTCATTAAGTTCAGTATTTAATGTTCTGCAATGAATAAACTCGTAAGTGTGTGTGTGTGAGAGAGAGAGAGAGAGAGAGAGAGAGAGACAGAAGGTAGCATGTGTCCCATCTGGGTATTTACAATTCAATTTGAGGAGACTAGATCCCACACACATCTGTTATACCATTAATTCTAAGGGATGATGTAAGCAAACGTAACAAGATAGGAGGCAGACACAAGAACACTGCAGACACACCCTTGCGCTTTTTACCTGAGTGGTTAAGATATCACTCTGAGAGGACAGCCCCACACAGCCTTCAGAGAGGCTTGTTTCACTCACATGGTCGGATGCTGCTTCACCTTAAATGATAATAAAAATAGATTCAGATGTAAAAAAAGATGGCAAGACAAACTTCACTTTCATGTCACACAAAATGATTATACTCTTTGGGGACACCCAGATGAATTTCCTCTAAGAAATCATAATGAAAACCAAATGTAAGTCTGCCAGTAATTAGGGCATTAAATCTCATTCAAATAGAAAAGATGTTCTAGCTGGGTAATGGACTTTTTAAAGGAAAAGCACCCTGGGAGGAACATGTTTAAAGTTTAAGAAACAGTTACTTTCACTGTGCTTGGAAACTCCTAAAATGTGCTCCCTCAAAGGCATAGACATTTAGCTCATTTCTATAAAACAGATGGGGGCAAACACAAAAACTTGGTTCCAATACCTAAGTCTGAATCCACACTCTGCTCTTCTTGGCAACTATCTTCTTCCAAGCCAGTTTCCCTTTCTTCATCATCTGAAACCAATTCCTTGTCACTCAGAACTTCCTCGCTTTCAGACTGATACACTTGTTTGGAAGGATGCTCAAACATCAAGAAAGGATCCTGGGTGTTTATATTAGTGGTCAAGTCTTCCATTGCACTGTACTGTGAGGAAAATAAGCTACCAGAACATCTCGCTTCCTCATTAAGGTGATGCTCCTGCGACAACTTGGCTGATGTTACCTGGCCACTGCAGTCATTTAAGCCACTCTTCAATGATTCTAGGTTCTCCCCTGTTTCCTTAGACAGACCCTCAGTGACAACAGTGTTACATCTGGTAGATGGAGACAGTGTATCGGTTACTTTACCAAACAATAATTGTTGGAAGCAGGGAAGCTCTTCATCCTCACTAGACACAGTCTCTTCTGACTCTAGTTTCCCAGCCCCTCTTTGGTGACCCTGAGCCAAATGTGTATGGGAGAAAGGGCCAGGGCTCCCTCTGAATTCTCCTTTTTGGACACTTTCACTAAAAACAGCAGATCTTTCCTTAATGTCACTTTTAGCAAAGTGGCTATTTTCTTTTATTTCGTCATCATTTAACAAGTTGTCAGGTGTCTCAGAACAAACCTGAGAAGCATGACAGCTTCCCATAGGCTGTTCGAGGTAATCTGAAATTAGACATGGGGAGAAATCTGCCTTAATAGCCTGATGCATGTCCTCATTTTCTACTTGCCTTTTTATTTCAGGATGGTGACAGTTACTTACAGGAAGACTTTGCTTATAGACTTCAGGTTGCATAAGACCTAATCTGAGTAAAGCTCTTAATTTAGGTTTTCTGTTTCTACCTGGTTCTGCTTGAATGTTTTCACCACTGGAACCTACTTCATTAATACTAGAGCCTACTTCATTAGTATTGGAACCTACTTCATTAACACTGCTTGAATTGACTTCTTTAAAAGTGCTTTCTTGAATGTTATTTTGGCTGATTGTGCTCACTGCACTTTGAATGATGCTCTCACTTCCCAATGTTCTTTCAGGTGACATTACAGGTTCCTCAAATTTCTCTGATGGGCTTTTCTTACATACGGTTTTAACAGATGACTTGATGGGAGAAAGTGATGGTATAAGATTTGGTTTTTCTGAAACCCCTTGTTTATTTGCAAAAACAAGTTCAGTTTTGTGGCCTCTCAACTGTAACGACTGACAAACCCTAGTGACTTCTTTTGTGCTACATTTGGCATCGTCACCTGGCGTCTTATCTTTCTGATTAGCCACAGGAAAGTGCACTGTCGTACAAACAGCCTGCACGTGCTGGCTTTTAGACTCACTCTTTCCCCAACTGTCTTCTTTTTGTCTGCATTTGAGGGGGTCTCTTGGACTTTGATCCTTTAAGGACCCCGAGTGGGCAAAGACTGTGGCACATTCCTTTTGCGGATTTCCTGAATTGGAAAACAGAGCAAATGTCTGACGCTTTGAAACCTTGAACGTATTCTGCAAATACTGTGTATCAAGTTCACTGTCTTCCATTTCTCCTCTTGTCTCCTGAATGACATAGTTAACGTCATGTCCCAGGAGATCCTGAAAGACCTCTGTGTTGTTTTTGGTATCTTTAAAATCCCTATGGATAAGTTCCTTGGGGTTTTTGATTGCTGCACACAGACTCACACATGGATCTGGTGCAGTCTTTGCCTTCTCTGGGGTTTTAGCTTCTAGTAATGAGATACTATACTGAGTGCTATAATCAGTATCAGGAACCAAGGAAATATTGGTATTCTCTACAGATCTTTCAATTTGCAAAGCTTTTCCTCCTCTTAATATCAGATCTTTGGGGTCTTTGGTACTATTCGACACTTGAATTGTTCCTAGATTCTCCTCTCTTAGAAGGCTAGGATGAACAAACTCTTCAGGTTTACTGGAACAGTTAGTAAAATAACCAGGTGTGTTTGTTAAATTTAGTTCTGGAAAAGCATCACTAGCAAGTCTTTTATTTATTTGTTCATATGTTTTGTTACTCTTCTTGGCTCCAGCTGTAGGTTCTTTATCTCCCATGAGTTGAAGCTTTTGGCTCTGCCTGACTGGCATTTGGCTTTCTAGTTTTTTCATCTCTTCATTGCTAGAACTGCTGTCAATTGGTAGCTCAGTATGATTAGGAGGACTTGGGTTTCTACTGACTACTAGTTCAAGTTCAGGAATTTTCCTGGTAGAGGACTTCCTCTTCAGCCTATTCTTAGGTGCTTTTGAACTGTGGATATTCAATTCTAGTTCCATATTGCTTATACTGATGCTTATAGGTTCAGCCTTAGTTCTGAAAACAGATTTGTTTTCCAATGATTCTGTTGGGTTAGCATTTTGCTCTCTCTGAACATCATCACGTTTTGTTTTATTCTCATGATCATCACTAGTAATATTTATCCCGTGACGTTTCTGCCCTGTTTGGTCAGTTCCCTCAATCATCTTTTCAGGAGTCTTTGAAACAATCGTCAAATCGACTTTCCTGATAAAATCCTCAGGCTGAAGACCTGATGTACCTTTCCTTTTACATTTTAGTTTATTTGTGAGGGGCTGCTCTTGTGTTATCTGAGGTTCTACAGTAAATGCGCCTATAATTAGATCTTCAGCTATGTGGCTGAAGTTAGGGAGACTTGACTTCCTCCGATAGGTTTTCCCAAATATTTTATCTTCAATATTACTCTCTACTGGTTTGGAGTGGACTCTTTCATGTATTAAAGTACCATGATGATCACTGGCCATTAAGTCGATTTTCTCTGAAGAACCTGAATATCCATCAACTTTATTTGGAACTTCCACTGCACCAGCTACTTCATTATTTGATTCAGACCCCCCATCGCACGAGTCGTCAGAAGTTAATATTTCATCACTTCTGGAAAACCAGTCATTAACTTTCTGTATGCTATTATTCAGGGTTACCCAAGGAACATCTTGGGAATCTCCAGGACTGTCAGGGCATGCAGGTCTCTGCTTATGCAGTTCTTTTCTTCCATACAGGGGATCAGTATTCAGAACTATCTTTTTCCCAGTGCTGGGAATCTGCCTATCCTTACATGTGCCTTTATTTTCAGCCCATCTGCTCTGTTGGCTCTTTACTAAGACAGGCTGTTTGTTTTTATTACAGAATTCAGCCTTTTCTACATTCAGTCTGTTTTCAGTGAGCAATAAACTGCTGTTCTCATGCTGTAATGAGCTGGCATGAGTATCTGTGCCACATGGCTCCACGTGAAAGTCTGAAACAGAAATATCCTGATACTTTTCTGGATGTGTCTCAGTTGCATGCTTCTGGGTGGTGATCACATCTTTAATACTGAGTTGATGATGTTCAGTATTTGTTATGTCCTTCTCAGAAAACGCACAAGCAGCTGGAAACAACAACAACAAGGTGCTGAGAAACAGAATTATTATGGAAACAATATGTAGTTAATACAACTTAGTAACTTGGTTGGAGGGTAATGAAGAAACTGGCTATTCTTAGAGAAATTAACCTCAGACTACCAAGTATACTGAAGATGTAGCTCATACTCTTTTGCTTAAATCCTATTTGTCTAGATTCTCATTATTTCTGCTCAAAATAATTAAAATTTTAATTTCAGAATTCTCCCTACTCATAAATCACACCTTCTATTTCCCTAACCTCTAACAGTGAATTAAAAGCAGTTTGAGACTCAAAGACACAGAGAACAGACAAGTGGTTGCTAAGGGGGAAGGCAGTTGGAAGAGGGGTGGAGGGGGAGTTTGGAATTAGTAGATACAAACTAGTATATATAGAATAGATAAATAACAAGGTCTTATTGTATAGCACAGGGAACTATATTCAATATCCTGTGATAAAACCATAATAGAAAAGAACGTGGAAAAAAAAAGAATGTGTATTTTATAACTGAATCACACTTTGCTGTGCAGCAGAAAAATATGAAATATAACCACAGCAATTAAAAGTAAAACGGCAACAACCAATCACATAGGGTACTATTATAACCACATTAGTNAGAAAAGAACGTGGAAAAAAAAAGAATGTGTATTTTATATATATGTAACTGAATCACACTTTGCTGTGCAGCAGAAAACAACACAACGCTGTAAATCAACAATACTTCAATTTAAAAAAAGCAGTTTGGGCATCAGACATATAACATTCTATCTTCAGACTCATACTCCCTATATCTGAGTACTAGTAAGCAAAATATGAAATATAACCACAGCAATTAAAAGTAAAACGGCAACAACAAATCACATAGGGTACTATTATAACCACACTAGTCTAGTGCCATTGAAATAGATCAGGCTGTACTATAACATCTGAGAAAGCACCATATAATAACTCTGCCAAAAGACATTGTAAATTATAAAAATGTTCTGACTGGTTCTTCAAAATACTCTAATTACAGTATTGTATCTACCTATTCTCTCTTTAGTGTCTGTTGAGTTAGAAGACTTGCCATTACCCTCTTTTGCAGAATTCAAATTGGTCTTGGCCTTTGCTCCTTGAGGGGTGATATCTAACAATTCATGGTCTCCCACACTATAAGGAAAAGACAGAAGCCTTAGTGAAAGGCTAAGTAGTTTATATGTGCACAAGGTTGTCAAACAATGAAGTATTTCAGCTCTGCTAGGTAGGGCTGTGATAAGCTGATCGATTTGATTCACTTTCTGAAATCAGCACTCTCCTTTGGTAACTTCTAGTCAAAATGAAATGTCTATTCTGTCATAGACAGAATACAAAAATCAGAGCAGGAGTGTAGAACATTGCTTTATGGACATACAAATATGAACCAAAATTTAAATGACAGTTGAATAATAGCTAAAAGATAGTAAAGAAAAAACCAACAAAACCTGTATTAATGAAAACACAAGCACAGTTACCTAAACAAAGGGAGCACTGGGATGGAACAGACATTCCAGTAGAATGCAAAGAACGTATCACTTTGCAACACCGCCTTCTGGGCTTTTTCTCAAGTTAAAAACCATTTTCTCCCAATTGGGAGATCAGGAAAATGCCACTTGCAAACAAAATCTCATTGACAATGACATTATCATAGTTCAGACTAAGCCATCACAGATCTTAGGGTCATGCATTAATTCCTAAGGAAAGCAATTTAACAAGTAATCCATTTTGGGACTGCTTGCAAATTATGTTTAATTGATGTAGACAAAGTCTGAGTTATAGACAGAATTAAGGAACAGTAGAAGGAAAAATTGAAAGCTGAGTAATGTTTTCAGCAGCCACAATCACCACTGAGTTAACACTGTTGTACACAAGGAACTAAGCCAGAGCACAGCCATCTGCTGGAAGTAAGTCTGTGCAGAGTTCTACTGTTACTTTAACTCTTACACATGCTTTACTAAGAAACCAAACAAACAAAAAGGATTATCTTCTCGGTTATAAAATAAGGAGGTTAAAGCAGATGATCTTTAAGGTCTATTCCAATGCCATGATTCTGATCTAAAAAATATCAATCCTTAATATTAACTAAATACAAAAATGTCAGTTTCATAGAAAAAGGCTCTCTGACTCACCTGAAATAACTGGCCTTATTAACTGTGTCTTCAGAAGAATCAGATCCTAAAAAAATTCCCCAAAGACCCCCAAATAAGAAATCAATAAAAGGATTTTTATTGAAAGGGTTAAACTCAAAAAACTATACTTGTTGCAAAACATATTTTCAAGGAATATTTACTGAGCACCCAGTACATGGCAGGGCTTCCCAGGAGGCGCTAGTGGTAAATAACACGCCCACCAATGCAGGAGATGATGAGGGAGGGTTTGATCCCTGGGTCAAGAAGATCTCCTCGAAGAGGGCATGGCAACCTACTCCAGTATTCTTGCCTGGAGAATCCCATGGACAGAGGAGCCTGGCAGGTTACAGTCCATGGGGTCGCAACAGTTGGACACGACTAAAGTGACTTAGCACACATACACTACATGGCAGGAACAATGATAAATATGTCAGGCAATATCGAACTGTGGTTACAAGTACAGGTTCTGAAGCCAGAATTCCCAGGTGTGAATTGTGGCACCGTTGCTTACTAGCTTTACGACCCTGGCAGAATTTCTTAACCTCTCTGTGACTTAAATTCCCTCATCTATAAAATAGTGAATAGTAGGAACCACCTCAGATTTGTCATGCATCTTACATGAGTCACACAAGTAAAACCCCAGTGCCTGGACTACAGTAAGTGTTCCTAAATATTGTCTATTATACTTATTTTTATGAGGCAACATCTGGAGTGTAGGAACTTATGATCTTAAAAGGTGAAAAGACATACAAGAAATTTCTAAAGAATCTGCTTAGTGCTATGGCAAACATATGGTGGTGCATGGAAGCCCAAAGGAGTGTCATTCTTTCCAATTATAAATATATTCTACAGAATAAAGCATAGTGAGACCTGTTTGAACTGAGTTCAGCTGTTCTTAAGTCTTTCTGATGCTGCTGCTAAGTTGCTTCAGTCGTGTCTGACTTTGTGCGACCCCACAGACAGCAGCCCACTAGGCTCCCCTGTCCCCAGGATTCTCCAGGCAAGAATACTGGAGTGGGTTGCCATTTCCCTCTCCAATGCATGAAAATGAAAAGCGAAAGTGAAGTTGCTCAGTCGTGTCTGACTCTTTGCGACCCCATGTACTACAGCGTACCAGGCTCCTCCGTCCATGGGATTTTCCAGGCAAGAGTACTGGAGTGGGTGCTGTGGCCTTCTCCGCTAGTCTAGTCGTGTTCAGTCGGACACGAGTGAGCAACTGAACTGAACTGAAAACCACATATCCTTCATTTTGTTCTCTTTATAAAGTAAGATGCTTTAAAGTGAGACATGCATTTTTCTACATTATCACACATCATAAGGCTAGTAAAATTATTTAATTCTTACTTTCCAGGGCTCCCTGCCATTGCATAAATTGTGACCAAAGTTTTTAGTAAAACTCTTAGACAAGGAATCCAGCAACTATTATTCTAAACTTACAAAATCTGAGACTCTTACCCAATTCAATGTAGACGGACTTATTCTGTGCCTGCTGCTTTGTCCTCAGAGATCTCACAATTCCAAGGTTAGAGGGTTCGACAGTAAGACTGGTTTCCTGCTAAGCAGTAAATGATCAGCAAATCGTTAGCCAGTTCTATGCATTTTTTTCCGTAAGAGAAAGTCAAAACTCTGGACAAAACAGACAGACAGTTGTCAATGAGCTAACCTCGAAAAAACACTTGGCAAACTACACACTAACAAGTAGGAATCTTGTGTGGTTTGAATACTTTCTCCCTCTCTCAGTTCTAAATTTTTCTATACGTAAGTGTGTATCATCTGTGTAATTTTTTTAAGGATAAGGAAAGCATATTTTTTCATTTTGTTTCTTTTTTTAATGGGGAAAGCATATTTTAAACTAATACTTTATATTATAGTGTAGAAAGGGAATGAAGTTGATTACACACTTCTAATCACATCTGATAACAGAGGAGATAACTTAAGATAAAGTAAATTTTAAAAAAGGATAAATGAAAATAATAAAATCCAGCAAGCTTAATATTCAGTACAGGAAAGAATATTTGGATACCCAACATTATTCTGATGACACTTTCCTTCTTTTTGAGCCCTTCAACATCTACTGACAAATGAATGCTGGTACTATGAGAATTATTATTTTTAAGATCCTCATTATTCATTCACATATGAGTAACAATAGACCAAATATCTGTATTTTCTTTGACAATTACACTTAAAGTTGAAGCAATTTTCAAGTACTAAAAACTGACCCCCGCCCTCCCCAGGCAACTTTTCAGAGGAAGTAAAATAGAAGATACTTCATAAGATGGTTATTTTAAAAATCAGCAAATAAAATAATAATAAAACAAAAGCTAGCAAGCTAAAAATCATCAGTGTCCTTGTGGCTATCTTAGACAAGCATCAGAATGGTTAAAACACTAAAACCAGGGATCTTCTCTTAACTCCTCTAACTCTTTTTCAGATACTTAATTGACCATCTTCCCTTGTTTATTTGACTTTATATAAATCCAAAAGCATCCAGCACATTCACTAATTCACATGTTCCATAAAGAGTTATTATCAGAACACACAAAAGTGGCCTTACCAAGGTAGGCTTTTCAGGTTCACTCTGCCAAAGTCTTTTGGCCCGGTTCCGGTAGCCCATACTTTGGATTATAGAAACTTCCTCGTTCAGATGCTCAGGAGACTTATTTTCCTTTCTCGAAAAGTTATAGCTGTTTGCAACTGTGAGTTACAAAGAAAAACACTATTTTTGCAGTTAGAAAAAAAAAGTATTAGGTTCCCTGGTGGCTCAGTGGTAAAGAATCCACTTGCCGATGCAGGAGATCCCTGATTAAGGAAGATCCCATATGTCATGGAGCAACTAAGTCCGTGCGACACAGCTACTGAGCCTGTGCACCTACAGCCTGTGCTCCACAACAAGAGGAGCCACCCCAATGAGCAATGGAGAGTACCCCTTGCTTACTGCAACTAGAGAAAAGCCTGCACAGCAACAGAAACCCAGCACAGCCAAAAACAAATAAATAAAATTTAAACATATGTATATCAAAAACAAAAAAAAGATTACAGGTAGTTAAAATTAACCTAGCCCAAAAGGTCTGGTCTTATCACCTATTCATATAAAATAATTGCACAAACTTCCTTTTTAATAGATGGCCCCTTGAGCACTGGTGGCAAGAATACACAGAAGAACTATACTAAAAAGATCTTCATGACCCAGATAATCACGATGGTGCGATCACTCACCCTCACCTAGAGCCAAAAATCCTGGAATGGGAAGTCAAGTGGGTCTTAGGAAGCATCACTACAAACAAAGCTAGTGGAGGTGATGGAATTTCAGTTGAGCTATTTCAAATCCTAAAAGATGATGCTGTGACAGTGCTGCACTCAATGTCAGCAAATTTGGAAAACTCAGCAGTGGCCACAGGACTGGAAAAGGTCAGTTTGTACTCCAATCCCAAAGAAAGGCAATGCCAAAGAATGCTCAAACTACCGCAAAATTCTACTCATCTCACACGCTAGTAAAGTAACGCTCAAAATTCTCCAAGCCAGGCTCCAGCAATATGTGAACTGTGAACTTCCAGATGTTCAAGCTGGTTTTAGAAAAGGCAGAGGGAGGAAACAGAGATCAAATTGCCAACATCCGCTGGATCATGGAAAAAGCAAGAGAGTTCCAAAAAAACATCTATTTCTGCTTTATTGACTATGCCAAAGCCTTTGACTCTGTGGATCACAATAAACTGTGGAAAATTCTGAAAGAGATGGGAATNCAACTTAGATGAAGTAAAAAAATCCTTTAAAGATACAAACTGCCAAAGAAATAACCTGAAACACCCTATGCTTTTTAAATAAATCAAAATTTTAGTTCAAAACTTCCTCACAAGAAAAACTCCAGACCCTGGTTGCTTCACTGGTAAATCAAACCAAAATTTAAGGAGGAAATAATATTAGCTCTTTACAAACTCTTCCAGAAAATTTTAAGGAAAAGAATACCTTTATTATTATTTTTTTTATGTTTTATCTCTTTATTTAAAAAAAAAACGTATCAAGTAGTTTTGAAATGTGCTTGCTTTCTCATTATGAAACATATAATATGGAGTGAGATGCCAAGGCATCTTATCTATGCCTTGGCAAACTGTCATACTCCTTTCCAAGTTTGAATCAGCTTCCAAAATTTTATCTTTTAACAGTCAGTGTCATGATACAGTTCTGCAAGTTCCTTCAACGTGAAGTTGTTCAACAGCATCGCTTCTTTTGAGACGCATTCATTGTTTACAACTGCTTTCCTACGTAAAACTTAACCAAGTTCTGCCTCCTACATACCTAGAACCGTTTCTTGAATGGCAGCAGTGTCAACACTGTCACAGTCATCTCTATCTTCTAACTCCATTTACATCCCATCCAAATCCTGCAGTTTTTCCACAGTACAGCTTCTCATTACTGCAAGGACTGCCCGTAATTCTTGGAATCTGAGTGCACATTCCACAGTAACATCCTTATCTGAGTTTGTAGCTTCACCAGGTAGTTTAACATTAGTTTGTGTTGACTTTGAGATGAAACCAGCCTTTGCTGGCAGTAAGTAGATGTCCTTGTAATTACAATTTCCTTCAATGTAGCAACTAACTTCAGTGCCAAACTGATGGTATTTGTTCTTGATTACACTACAAAGGAGAAGTAAATGCTTCATTTCAACCATAAGTGGCTTTCTGTTCTCGGTGAAATTTTACACTAAAAGATGTTGAACCAACTTTACCTTGCTTTTATATTCATCAGACTCTTAAAATATGGCTTGTACTGTAGCTTCATGTAGGTCGTGGTGTATCATCCTATATTTGCTTTGCAGTGGCCATTTTCAAAGTTTTTAACACTTAATTTCACCTGCAGTGTTAATCATTTTTCATTTCCTTGTAGTTCAGTCATATTTATTGACCAATTCCCTCTTCTGATTATCCATTTTTGTAAAATGTTCCATGGGCTTATCACTGGGAGACAAGGAGGCAACACAGTTACATGCTTTGCTATCTGTGTAACTAATAGATGTTCAATGACCAAGACTTTGAAAGAAGTGATGTAACTGAATCCATTCTTGATGCACACCTTTTCTTTGCATAATGATTCTTATATAAATCTTCAAATTCTTGATAAATCTCATACACGGTGTTCTCTAAGAAAAATACCCTTCATTTTATTCCTCCCCTGCAGTTTTAGTAATTCTCTTCCAAGACCCAGGAATCTTTTTCCAACATCTTCAAGAATACAATTCCTTGAGATGAATCTTTTCAGCCGAAATCTGGATTAAGTAACAAGGGAGAAAGAACAACCTTGCTTGGAAATGTTGGACTCATTCTTGCAGCTTATCTCCTTCGTAATCTCCATTGCAGCAAAGGATCTTGCAGGAAAGAGCTCGTTGAATTAAAAACCGACTTATCTTGGTACTAAATTCTCATTAAATCCTGAGGCCACATACCTACTCTACCAATAGCTCCGACATTATCTCCGCTTTAGATAACTGCAAAATACAATGCAAGAAAATGACATGCCTCCCATTAAATAATTTATTTGGGTTCTAATTTTGCCTTCAATATTTCTAGGGCGCCACATTCATCTTTTCCTAGCCCTCCAGTCGCTTTCAGAGCTCGCATCTTGAGACCCATCGGCATGCCTCTGGATTCGCCTCAACTTTTTTTGTCCTGTCTCTCCCCCTTGGCATTCCCTGGCCGAGCCTCGGAAGAAGCGCGATGGCCCTAGATCTCACCAGGCCGGACGAGAAAGAGCTCATTGCAGCGAAATACCAAAAGAATACCTTTAAACTAGTTCTATGAGGCTAACAGTATGCTGGTAATAAAACGAGATAAAGACATCACAAGAAAAGAAACTTATAAATCAATAACCTTCATGAACATAACTGCAAAAACATTTAACAAAACTTTAGCAAATCAAGTCTGGTAATATATAAACAAAACATAAAAAGGATCATGGCCCTTATGACCAACTGTGTTTTATCCCAAGAATGCAAGATTGGTTTGACATTCAAAAATCTTTCCATTCATTTCACCATATTACATACTTATAAAGAAAAGTCATATGATACTCTGATTAAATGCAGAAAAATACATTAGAAAAAAATCACATCTATTCATGATAAAAACTCTCAACAAACTAGGGGTAAAAAAGAACTTTCTCAGACGTGACAGGGTATCTAGGAAATATGTACAGATAATATCAAACTTCATGGTGGAAAACTGAACGCTTTCTCCCTAAGGATCAGGAACAAGACAATTATGTCCACTGACATCACTTCTATTCAACATTATTCTAGCCAGGGTAATAAGGCAAGAAAAACAAACAGAAAACATCCAGATTGGAAAGAATTATGTATATGGAAAAATGGGATCCACAAAAAAGCTACCAGATGTAATAAGTGAACTTAGCAAGTCTGCAAAGCTACAAATGAATATATAAGATTCAACTGTATTTCTACATAATAGAAATGAATAATTGGAAGCTGAAATTAATTTTAAAAATCATTTACAATTTCACTGAGATATAATATGCTGCTATTGTTGCTGTTTAGTTGCTAAACAGCAACTAAAGTCGGTTGTGTCTTTAGTCAGCTGCTAAACAGCAACTTAATCGGTCGTGTCTGACTTTTCTGCGACACTGTGGACTGTGGCCGGCCAGGCTCCTCTGTCCATGGGATGTCTCAGGCAAGAATACTGGAGTGGGTTGCCATTTCCTCCTCCAGAGGCTCTTCCTGACCCAGGGGTCAAGCTTGTATCTCCTGCTTGGCAGACAGATTCTTTGCCACTGAGTCAGCTGGGAAGCCCCCAAATATAACATACTTAAGGATAAATCTGGCAAAACATGTCAAAGATTGGTGCACTAAAGACTGTAAAGCATTGCTTCATTTAAAAACATTTTAAAGACAGAATGAAAGGGGAGAATGTACTGTGTTCACAGGTCGGAAGACTCAACATAGTTAAAGGCGTCAGTTGTCCCCAGTTTGATCAATGCAATTTCAATGAAATCTCATCAGGACTTTTTTCATAGAAATCCACAAGCTGACTCTAGAATTTATATGGAAATTCAAATGACCTGAAGTACCTAAAATTCTTTGGAAAAAAAAGAGCAAAGTTGAATATATACACCCTTTAACTTCAAGACATTATAAAGAAATGATAATCAAGACTGTGGTATTGGAAGATATGTAGAACAGAGGAATAGAGGCTAGATCATCTAGAAACGGACTCTCATATATTTGGACAACTGATTTTGAAAACTGTGCAATGGCAATTCAGTGGAGGAAAGTAGTCTTTTCTACAAATTTTGGTGGAATAATTGGATATTCTTATTGGGGAAGAAATCTTTGGTTTATGTTTCACACATTGTATATGATGTAACTCAGATTGTAAACTTAAATGTAAAAATCTAAAAAGTTTGTTTATAAAAGTTTTTTTTTTTTTTTAATAAAAAACTTCTAGAGGGAACACAGAGGGCAAATATTTGTAACCTCGGGTTAGGCTATGATTTCTTATTCACAATACCTATAGCATAGTACCTAAAAGCACAAATTGGTAGATTAGACTTTATCAGAACTTTTGCATTTCAACAAAAACTATTAAGAAAATTTATAGATAATCTGCTATGTACATAGAGAAAGTCTTTGCAAGCATATATTTGACATTGGACTTGTTTCCAAAACATATAAAGAGACCTTAAAAGTCAAAACAAGAACAGCCCGATAAAAATGGGCAAAAGCCTTGAAAGACACTTCACCAAAGAAGAGATATGAAAGGCAAATAAGCACAAGAAAAGGTGTTCAACATCATTAATCTTTAAGAAAATGAAAAAACTATAGTGAGATACAGCTTACACATCTATTAATGTTAGTTGCTCAGTCGTGTCCAACTCTTTACAACCCCATGGACTATAGCCCGCTAGGCTCCTCTGTCCATGGAATTCTCCAGGCAAGAATACTGGAGTGGGTTGCCATTTCCTCCTCCAGGGGATCTTCCTGACCCAGGGATTGAACCCAGGTCTCTTGCATTGTAGACAGATTCTTTACTGTCTGAGCCACAAGGGAAGCACACATCTATTAGACCGACAACAATTAAAAAGACTAACCCTACTAAGTATCAGCAAATGAAGATCTGGAATGTTTATTCACTGCAGGGAGGAATGTAAACAGTTACAACCTTTTCAGAAGTTGTAGTTAAATGTATACCTATAACTTGACCCAGCAATTCCACTCCTAGACAATTACTCAGGAGAAATAAAAGCGTTATGTTCATACAAAACCTTGCACATAAAATGTTCATAGCAGCTTTATTTCTAACAGCTCGGTAGAANTTGCATTGTAGACAGATTCTTTACTGTCTGAGCCACAAGGGAAGCACACATCTATTAGACCGACAACAATTAAAAAGACTAACCCTACTAAGTATCAGCAAATGAAGATCTGGAATGTTTATTCACTGCAGGGAGGAATGTAAACAGTTACAACCTTTTCAGAAGTTGTAGTTAAATGTATACCTATAACTTGACCCAGCAATTCCACTCCTAGACAATTACTCAGGAGAAATAAAAGCGTTATGTTCATACAAAACCTTGCACATAAAATGTTCATAGCAGCTTTATTTCTAACAGCTCGGTAGAACAACTCAAAACTGCAAACAAATTAAATGATCGAGAGCAGATCAACAGTTGCCTGGGGAAGGAGAGTGGGTGGTAAGGAAGATTTTAACAGGCAATGGGGATCTTTTTAGGGTGATGGCTATTTTCATTATCTTAATTGCAGCGATGGTTTCATGAATTTATATAAACATTAAAGCATTGCATTATTTTATTATAATTAATGCAATATATTAATATACTTGCATTTAAAATAATCAACTTAATACAAGTTGATGGCCTGTCAGTTATACCACAATATAACTTAAAAAAATTGTATACTGTACTGAAGCTTAAAGACTGGTGCCAAGTATGATACTCCAAATCTCCTAACTCTTTGCAAACATTTCAGAAAGAGGATAGCCCAAAACGTGAGTGATGGTAATAGCCACTGGACTCTTCTATAATTTTATAAACATCTGTCCGAATGTTAGTCCAAGTCACTTCTGGTATTTCTATCACACAGGAGTCTCAGAGCAGGGGAGCAAATGTGCCCTTTGCTCTATTCATGGGGGGAATGATTGGATTGAGAGGTGAGTTAGGGAAGGCTGGTGTCAGGGGTCAGAAGCCAAAGGTGAAAAGTGCTCTTTTCAAAAGTGAAGTGAAGTCACTCAGTCGTGTCCGACTCTTTGTGACCCCATGGACTGTAGGCTACCAGGATCCTCTGCCCATGGGATTTTCCAGGCAAGGGTACTGGAGTGGGTTGCCATTTCCTTTTCCAGGGAATCTTTCCAACCCAGGGATCGAACCCAGGTCTCCAGCACTGCAGACAGACTCTTTACCGTCTGAGCCACCAGGGAAGCATCACCTACTTAGTGCCTCACGTTCAGCTACAGAGAGGGGCGTGCTATGATATAAGGATGCTGTGGACTAGAGCATTCTCAGCAGGAGACAGACCCCCGCCAGCCCCACCTTCAACGCAGAACATTCAAAGTCACCACAAGCTGGCTGGACCTGGCCTGACTCCAGGGTTGCCCGGGGGTTCCCTCCAATGGCTCTTTCCTCGGTGTGAACCAGGCAACTCACAAACATCAAGTGCTTGTCGCAAGCAGGCTAAGTTTAGGTCAGGTTAATGGCTTAAATCCTGTTCCGTTGGCAAAGAGGTGGGTATGAGCACAGTCTGGAGCCCACCCAGGTTGCTCAGAACTTCGCTGGATTCATCCCTGAAGGTGCCTTGTTCCCAGAAGGCTCTGGTCCCTGGCAAGCCTGCAGGTAGCTCGATTCAGCACTCTCTGTTCCATCAGGACACCTCTGCTTCAGAACAGCCCAGAAAGCATCATCGTCTGTGAGGCAGGGAGTGTGCACCAGATGAGGAAGACGTGATGAGAGCTTAACCGAGGCCTCCACTGCAGACTCTGTTTCCCTTTCAAGGAAGAATAATGTTAAATGACAGGCAACGTGACAGTGAAAACAACTATGAACACCTTCTCAGCTGAGGATTCGGAAGGTGAGGCCACCAGCCCTCCCGGCCCTCCCTGGCCAACTCCACAAATAGGTGGACCCCTGGGGTTTCTCTCCCCAAGAGACTCACTCTGTCGGCCGCTGGTCTCACTGGTCACTGACACCTCTCTTCAGGCGGCAGCCCCCAGGAGGCCAACTAGGAAGCTATAGCTAATGGTCCATAACTTAGAAACCCGGCAGGCCTCATCTGTGCTCAGCACTGGCTGTCATTCTCTCGGGAGCCTTTCCCACGAGCTGGTGTTTCAAGGGGCCAAGCAGGCCTGTTGGGGCCGGCCTCCTGGTGCGGGGTGGGGAGGGGGAGGCCTGCCTCCGGGCCCCACTGCTGGCTGGATGCCTCAGGCGCTCTGAGGTCTTGGGTTCCAGTTCTGTGTGTCTGGGTTTCTTCTTCTAGAACGGAGATAATAATAGTGCCTGCCTCGTGCGTGATTCAAGGAACCGAGTTAGCATTTGTGAAGTGCTCAGATGAGTGCTGGGCACACAGGGAGCCCGCAGACGTGTTTGTTGAACACAACACATAATTCCTACAGCACAGTTGATTTACAGTGTTGTGCTAATCACTGCTGTTCAGCAAAGTGATTCAGTTCTGCATGTGTGAGCTCTGTCGCCTCAGCCGAGTCCGACTCTTCGTGACCCCTTGGACTGCACCCCTCCAGGCTCCTCTGTCCATGGGATTCTCCAGGCAAGAATAATGGAGTGGGGTACCATTCCCTCCTCCAGGGGATCTTCCTGACCCGGGGATTGAGCCCAAGTCTCCTATGTCTCCTGCACTGGCAGGCGGGTTCTTTACCACTAGCACAAACTGAGAAGCGTTTGCTCAAATATGTGTCTGTTGAGTCAATGATGCTGACACATATACAGCCTCAGTTATGATACATGTATGATCTAACCTGACACATATACAACCTCATATATATGTATGATCTAACCTGACATATATACAACCTCATATATGATATATGTATGATCTAACCTGACATATATACAACCTCAGTTATATATATATATATATATATATATGTATACATGCATATATATGTTTTTTCTGAATACTCTTTTCAATCGCGGTTTATCTCAGGATACTGAATACAGTTACCGGTGCTGTGCAGGAGGACCTCATTGTTTATCCACCCTGTATGTAAGAGTTTGCATCCCCAGCTCCCAAGGCTTGCCTCCCCCTTGGCAGCCACCTGTCTGTCCTCCGTGTCTGCACAACATGTAATTTTTAGCAACTGCCTAGAAGCAAACACAAAGCATAAGCATCCTCTTCATCTAACGGCTCGGTACCTCTCGGCTGTTGGTTCTCTTCCAGAGCCTCACTAAGCTGATGTGTCTTATGGAAGCTCACAATGTCTTGTGGAAACTGCCCCCATGGCAACGAAGCCAATAGTCTGCCAGCTTCAAGCAGGAACAGCATCCGGCTGTGTGAATGGCATCTGTTTCATTTTCAGAGAGAAGAGCCTCTAAACTCATCAACCGTCCAACTTAAGGCCAAGCTCAAAACTTTTAATTAAGGGCATGGTTCAGTCTGTGCCAGTGTCTACAAAATTCTTAAATTTGAAGATGTGGTGAGGAAATGGGCAAAAATGCTGGAATTTAAGGGAAATGTTGCCATTCTTTTTGATGAATGTTGACTTCACCCTGTGTTTCTTCATTTCCTGCCACGCCAGAGACATCTTTCCCACGAGAGCAGCTCACTTGGAGCGGTGATCAGGTGTGGAGAGGCAGCCACGTGAACCGAGGAGGGAATATTCTGAACGTTCCATAGCTAGACATCACCTTAGGAAATAGTGAAGCATTTCAGGGCACACACTAGAAAAGAGAGAGCTTTTAGGTCCAGTAAATCATTGTCGCTATTCAGTCTCTAAGTCATATCAGACTCCGGGACCCCACAGACTGAAGCCCACCAGGCTCCTCTGTCCATGGGATTTTCCAGCAAGAACACGGAGTGGGTGGCCATTTCCTCCTCCAGGGGATCTTCCTGACCCAGGGATTGAACCCACGTCTCTTGTATCTCCTGCACTGGCAGGTGGATTCTTTACCACTCGCGCCGCCTGGGAAGTGCTTGCTCAAATTCATGTCCATTGAGTTGGTGATGCTATCTAACCATCTCATCCTCTGCTGCACCTCCCCCCCAACCCCAGTGAAACAGGAAGATATAAACCTTCTGGAAGTACTATGGGCCCTGCAAGTGAAAAGGACAGGCCTCTGTTTTGGAGGGAGCCTCGTGGCTTCAGGGCTCCATGGACACTGTTACCCAGCAGCTACCTCTCCTGAAATTTGTTCTGGGTCCAGGCAGAAGGTCAGACCTCTTCTGCCACTGGTCCCTGAAGACAGCTGCAGCAGGAGCAGATAAACAGCTTCCTGCCAACTCCAGGATACATGACGTCTCTGTTCACACTAGGAAAGCTTGTTTCGGTAGGAGGTGAACCTCAAAGGAACAGGCTTCGTGTCCAGCTTTCGCTGCTCCGACAGGGTCTTGGTTCACGTAACCACCCTTCTGTGGGCGCTGCTGTAAGCCAAGGAACACAAGTGTCCCAATTCCAGCTTCCAACGCAAACTTCCTTAGTTTTGTCTTCTCCCAGATAAGCATTCTGTCTCTGCAGATGTAAGCCTCCAGGTCCTGGACTTCCCCTCCAGTAGGATCGCTCAGGATGCAAAGGCCATGGGCTTGCTGGTTAAATTAGGGTTTGGCGCCCCTCCCATGGGGCTGGCGCCCACATTTTTCCTGTTAAACTCAGTTCCTTTCACAGCAGCCCCTCTCTTGGCCCCTTTGTTGGGTTGGGAGCTTTCTCCCAGAGTCATTAGGATGCTTTGGACACCATCTCACCCTGATGAGCTGGCAGTGGGAGGGCTCCCGAGACCTGGCAATTTATTGAAAAAGAAAATCAACTGAGACTGAACTTTTGTTTCAAGATTATGATGTCAAATATATTGCTTCTCTTCTGTGCAGCCAAGCAGTTTAGAACTTGCCTTTAATTAGTAGTCTCCTAGCTTCCCTGGTGTCTCAATGTAAAAATCCACCTGCCAGTACTGAAGATGCAAGAGATGAGAGTTCAATCCCCGGATTGGGAAGATCCCCTGGAGGAGAAAATGGCAACCCTCTCCAGTGTTCTTGCCTGAAAAGTCCCATGGAGAGAGGAGCCTGGCAGGCTATACAGTCTATAGGGTCACAAAAGAGTCAGACATGACTTAGCATTAAACAACAATGACAGAAAAAAGCCTAAGCAAGGATAAGATTCATGCTTTTAAAGCTACCCTGCTTGATCTCTTACCAAAAATACAACATTAAGAGAAGATTTTAAAAAGGCCCCACCTTCAGAAAAGAGATGAATTCTTGCTGTGACGTGTCATCATCATTTAAAATGACAATGACATTGTACATAATATATACAATGTATTCAGTTCAGTTCAGTCGCTCAGTCATGTCCGACTCTTTGCGACCCCATGAATCGCAGCATGCCAGGCNAAAACACGGTTCTATACTCCAGCATCTTTGGTCTATTTGTGGTGACAAACGTTGTAATGTCATGAAACATTGTACTCTGAGTGTAATGTGCTGAGTGGACTGGATAACAGGGAATATGAAGACGATATTTTAGGCAACAGTGTCTCCTACCTGTGTACAAAAAGCGTGGCATAATGGGACCCAACAGTTCACTCTGACTCCAGTGAGGAGGGCATGCTTAAATGAAGGGGGCTTTCAAAGATAATCAGTAAAGGCATGGTCAATAAATGTGTGGGTCACAAGACCCATGTCATATTTTTATGGTACTTTGGACGGGGCTGTGTTGAGAAGGAAATTTAAGCCATTTAAGCCATTTCAGTTGTAAAGAAGTATGGTTATCATGGTATTAAGGTATTCTATAGGTTTTCTGGGCAACACAGTTTAACTTACAACAGACAGTACTAATCACAGAGTAATCTCATTCCCAAAGATAACTCTGTGCATAGTATAAAAACTAATTCATTGGGACTGGTTCATGGAATAACTAAACTGAATTTTAAAATTATGGAATTTGTATGAAATAAATGCTTTTATTATAGGCGATGGCAGACAATCAGGAGGTATAGCCCATCAAAGAACCCAGATAGAATCACCTTGTGTAGGATTCACACAGATGAACCCACAAAGTGATAGTAAGACAATGCTTCATAGCAGTACTTAAGTGGTAGCTGGAAAAACTACAATTGAACAATCTTTTTTTGTTGTTGTTGGTAGTTGCAAGCAAAATTTCTAAAACCACCAGTCTTCAATCACATTAATCCTCATAACTCTCTAGAGAAGTAACGTAAAACATTTATTCTCCATTTCACAGTAAATGGAGAATGGAAATGGCAACCCACTCCAGTATTCTTGCCTGGAGAATCCCATGGACGAACCCTGGTAGGCTACAGTCCACGGGGTCGCTAAGAGTTGGACACAACTGAGCAACTTCACTTTTCACAGGAAAAGATTTTTAGACTCAGATAAAACAAAATGTGCTTAGTTACCCATTGAATAAATAGGAGAGTAAAAAGTAGAATGAAAATACCTTGACTCCTGGTTCTGTGGCTAACTTAAAGAGGAGACAGAAATCACTGTCACACAGACGTTTGTTCAGCAACTTTGTAATAGACAATTAAATTCCTCAGATTACAATCATCTTCTCTGCAATAGAGTAACTAATTGCCGTAGTAGAAATAAACAAATGAGGATTAGGAATTTATTTCTGCACAAAAGGTACGAATGAGTGTGGGAATCTGTTCATATAAAAATCCAAAATGTAGAAGCATAATTAGATAATATTTCTAAGTTTTCCAGGTATGTGTAGTAGTGATAGCTAGACCTGATTTCACTTACAAATACATAAAACTTTGATTGTGACTTGGGTTATATTCATGACATAGTAGGGGATTGACAATGCATGACATTTTTTTTGCCAATTTGCATATAATAGGGTTTAGGTATTTTCATGAGCATTCCCAGTTTAATAAGCTGTTTCTTATTCTTCGTCCTTTTGAGAACTTTCTGTCATTTCAATCATTTCTTACCTTTCAACCACGGTTAATGAGTCACTCACTCTGTGTTGGGTATGTGTATGTCCATATTCTCTGGAACCCAATTCCCTAAAGTACTCATAAGCACTATTTTTACAAGTTAACAGAACTTGGCAGAATAATAGCCCAAAGGCCTCAATCAATTCTAATTCCTTTCAAAATAATCAAAGAAATATTAGGTATTTTTATTATTAAGTGTATTCTATTTCATTCCATTATCTCCATTAAAATTGATATAACTATTTTATATGGCAGCTCTCTGACCATCTATAGGGTCTCTAATCCTCCCCTTGGTCACAGTATACCATCATCTTCTTTACCTCAGGAATTTGCCTGGAGTTTTCTTGATTTGGACTTTCCCATTCCACAATGAATTATACTTCTCCCAAGAGGGCTATTAGTTAATTCAGGAAATTGACACACATAGAAATTATGTAAATCCAAGTATCTGCTTCGGAGAAGGCAATGGCACCCCACTCCAGTATTCTTGGTTGGAAAATCCCATGGATGGAGGAGCCTGGTGGGCTGCAGTCCATGAGATCATGAAGTCGGACATGACTGAGCAACTTCACTTTCACTTTTCACTCTCATGCATTGGAGAAGGAAATGGCAACCCACTCCGGTGTTCTTGCCTGGAGAATCCCAGAGACAGAAGAGCCTGGTGGGCTGCCGTCTCTGGGGTCGCACAGAGTCGGACACGACTGAAGCGACTTAGCAGCAGTAGCAGTAGCAGCAGTACCTGCTTAATTATTTTCACCTATTTCTTCAAATAAATTTTAGAATACTTGAAAATTATTGACCCAAAAAAGTCCTGTGGAGTTTTTAAGTAAATTAAATTTATAATTAATTTAAGAAAATCCATTATATTAGCAATTTTTCTATTCTTATACAAGGACATGTCTATATCTCTGTCTCTCTACATTTTCTCAGCACAGCTTTGTAGTTTTTATCATAGAGGTATATATGCTTCCTTTATTGGGTGGAAAGAAAATCCCATATAAACAAATCTGTATTGATTTTTTATTGCAGCTATAACAACTTTACTACAAACTTAGAAGTTTACCCAACATAAATTTATCTTCTTACAGCTCTGTCAGTAGTTCAACACAAATTTCACTGAACTAAAATCAAAGGTCAACAGGGCTACACTGCTTTATCCTTCTTCTTCGTCCCAGGTTTATGGGGGACTCATTGACAAAATTTGAATATATTTAAAGTGTACAATATGATAATTTGATTATTATCACAATCAATTCTAATTAACACATCCATCACCTCATACAGTTACCATGCATCTGTCTGTGTGTCTGTCTGGTGAGGATACTTAGGATCTGTTCTCTCAACAATTTTCAAGTATACAATAGGATATTATTAACTATTGTCCCCTGGAGAAGGAAATGGCAGCCCACTCCAGTACTCTTGTCTGGAGGATCCCATGGAGGGAGGAGCCTGGTAGGCTACAGTCCATGGGGTCGCAAAGAGTCAGACACAACTGAGCAACTTCACACACACAACTATTGTCCTCGTGCTATACATTAAGTCCCCAGAACTTATTTATCTTACAACTGAAAGTTTGGCTGAATTATTTCCTGAAGGCAATAGAAGAGAATCCATTTCCTTCCCTTTTTCAGTTTCTAGAGACGACCCAGATTCCTAAGTTATTAACCCCCTTCTCTGTCTTTAAAGCCAGCAATATCAAATCTCTCTGACTTTTACAGTCATATCTCCCTCTGATTCTCCTTTGTTTCCCTCTTCTATCTTTAAGAACATTTCGGATTACATTAGGTCTACCTGGATAATCTAGGCTACTATTTCTATCTCAAAGTCAACTGACTAGCAAACCTTAATCCCTGTTTGCTGTTCAACCTAAAATATTAACAGGCTCCAGAGACTGGATGTAAACATCTTTGGGGGACTATTAACTTTGTTTACCACATCACCTGTAACCCTTTCTTCTTTCCTTTGTCGCAAATTCCAAAAAGTTCTAACTAAATTTAGTATTTAATTGTAATAACTAACTCATCATTATTTCCTGGTACATGTAATTACTCTAATTCTTATAAATTCTGATTTCTCTTTTATTGAACATTACTATTTCTTACATTTTGATATTAAAAGCTACCATAAATTACATTTTTATAAAATAGAAAAGGAACAATTTCAGACCAATAACCACCACAATGTAGATTCAAACACTGTCCACAGAATAGCAAAATGTGAAAACAACAATCAGTAATGTTTTTTAAAAAAATAATTCATTATCGCCATATAAACTTTATCCCAAAAGAGCAAAGAAGTCAGGCATCAAAGCGTACATACTGTATGATTCGATTTACATGAAACTCTAGTAAAGACAAACTTAGTTTGCAGCAGGAAAAAATCAGATGCTTGGGCGCTTGGGCGGGGGTAAGACTATAAGCTGGGAAGCTTCTGAAGAAATTTGGGGGGGTGATAGAAATCTTCTATATCTTGACTAGGGAGAGAGTTGCATGAGTGAACCTTTATCACAGTTTATCAAACTGTACAATTAAAATGAGTACATTTTATGTAATTAACTTCTACCTTAACAAAGTTTATTTTTAAGTAAGTTTCAATACATCTCCACCTTGATTTTGTAAAAATAAAGTACTACCAAAAGTACAGAATGTGTGTAGAGATAAATAAGAGAATCACTTTCAAAGTGACAAAGTTTAATTCAATATAAATATGTTGCTATTGTTGTTTTAACTACTAAGTCATGTCCAATTCTTTGAGACCCATGGACTATAGCCTGCCAAGCTCTTCTGCCCATGGAATTTCCCAAGCAAGAATACTAGAGTGAGTTGCCATTCCCTTCTCAAGGGAATCTTCCCAACCCAAGGATTGAACTCACATCTCCCTGCATTGGCAAACGGATTCTTTATCTCTGAGCCACTAGGGAAGCAAATAAATATCATATAAAGCTTAAATAAATACCTTGAAAATACATTTGAAAGCAAGATCACTGTAATGTATAAAACATAGGTGTAATGTACAGCTTCCCGGAGGTAAAACCTACAGAACTGTACAAATCAAAAAAGGAGGCTCTCTCAGAACTCTCCCTGTTCCTGAAACTAAGACTATGCCCCCAAAGTCTGTGTGTTCTTTTACTGGTGAAGCTAGAAATTTTCTTTAAACCTGTCCAGATCCTTTTTCCTTACATGTTACAACATGTATCTTTTCCTTTGTTTAAGTAATAGTTGTTAAGTCCCCCTCTTTAGTACAGAAGTCTGGCCGACTCTCCAGGTCATTTCACCTAACAACTTTGATTTCTTACCCTTAGTCACTCATTAAAGACATGACCGAAATAATATCTGTAATTCCAAGTCCATCATGTACATAATTTCATGGAAAAAACTTGCCTCTGCCTGAGATGCTTCATGGCGTTTTTTACTTCCTCATTCCTCAAGGTGTAAATGAGGGGATTCAGCACAGGGGTGACCAGCGTGTAGAAGACAGATACCACCTTGTCACTGGAGACGTTGGTGTCTGGATGAGTGTAGAGGAAGATACATGGCCCAAAGAAGAGGGCAACCACCAGGAAGTGGGCTGAGCAGGTAGACAGGGCTTTCCTGCGCCCTTCAGCTGACTGTTTTCTAAGAGAAACCAAGATGACCGTGTAGGAGGCGACCAAAGCCAGAAAACAGAAGAGGGAGATGGTTCCACTATTGGACACAATCAGCATTCCTGTGAGATATGTATCTGTGCAGGCCAGCTTGATGACAGGAGGAACATCACAGAAGTAGCTATCAATTATGTTGGGCCCACAGTAAGGTAGGCGAATGGTCAAGAAGGTCTGCACCAGTGAGTGGACGGTAGCCCCCAACCAGAGAGCAAAGACAAGCTGTACGCAGACCCTCATGTCCATCATATTGGGGTAGTGTAATGGCACACAGATGGCTACATAACGATCATAGGCCATAACAGTCAGCAGAAAGATCTCAGCACAGGCAAACAGATGTAGGAAGAAGAGCTGTGCAATGCAATGGTCAAAGGAAATGGTCTTCCTCTCCAAAAGCAAACCCTCCAGCATCTTGGGTACAGTGACAGATGAGTGGCAGATGTCAATAAAGGACAGATTGCTCAGGAAGAAATACATGGGGGTATGAAGATGTGGAGTAAAGACTATGGTAACCATGGTCAGAATGTTCCCCAAAAGGGTTAGCACATACATGACTGAGAATGCCATGAAAAATAATATCTGCAGTACCCCGTTATCAGTGAGCCCCAAGAAGACAAATTGAGTCACTCTTGTTTGGTTCAGAGCATCCATCCAAAGAGCTTCCAAAGGACCTTGTGGGGGGGGAAAAAAACCATGACAGTAATTTAGCCTTAATGTTATAGGAGTGGAACTAACAGAAGTGACTGAATTTCTATCTGGGTTGCTTATTTATTATCATGGTATGTAGAGTGTAAGATCAATTTAATTACAATTGTTATAATATATCCAGTCTTCCTTGGTGGCTCAGTCAGTAAAGAACCTGCCTGCAATTCAGGAGACTGCTTGCAATGTAGGAGACCCAGGTTTGATCCCTGGGTCAGGAAGATCCCCTGGAGAAGGATGATAACCCACTCCAGTATTCTTGCCTGAAAAATTCCATCGATACAGAAGTCTGACGGGCTGCAGTCCATGGGGTTGCAAGAGTCAGACATGACTTAGCAACTAAACTACATATTATACCCAGTATATATCAGGAGCCATTCCATGTACTTTATATACACCATTCTGTTTAGCCATAACTGTACCATTGCATGGGCTTCCACACTGGCTCAGCAATAAAGAATCTGCCTGCAATGCAGGGACCACAAGAGGTGTGGGTTTGATCCCTGGGTGGGGAAGATCCCCTGGAGCAGGGCATGGCAACCACCTCACTATTCTTGCCTGGAGAATCCCATGGACAGAGGAGCCTGGCAAGCTACAGTCCATAAGGTCACAGATAGTCAGATAGGATTGAAGCAACTTATCACACATGAACACACCACTGCATAAGCATTATTGTTCCTGTCTTGCAGGTAAGCGAGCTCTACAAGAATAAATAAATTGCTCAAAATCCTTAGCCACGAGTTGGGTGATTTTTTCATTTCAGTCTAACCCACAGGCAACACCAATTTAGAATTCTAAAACACAACTCCCAGCTAAAATCATTCACTCTNCAAGCTACAGTCCATAAGGTCACAGATAGTCAGATAGGATTGAAGCAACTTATCACACATGAACACACCATTGCATAAGCATTATTGTTCCTGTCTTGCAGGTAAGCGAGCTCTACAAGAATAAATAAATTGCCCAAAACCCTTAGCCACGAGTTGGGTGATTTTTCATTTCAGTCTAACCCACAGGCAACACCAATTTAGAATTCTAAAACACAACTCCCAGATAAAATCATTCACTATTTCACTCCTTCTATCAAAAATACCTTCAAAGCCTGCAACTGTCTGCTACATTTATTTTTTAGGTACAGAATCTTCTCTCCAACCAAGCATGCTACTTCCATCTTGTTACTTTCCAAAATCCTTGTTTGTTATTTATGTTATTCCCTCTGCTCAGAAAACATAACTGTTTAATCAACTGTACTCTCTTCATTGGTGACTCTTAAAATACTATTCATCTTAGGAAAACACAACTGATACAGTAAAATCTTATCACTTCCCTTCGTACTTCTTTTATCTGAAAGAAAGTATAAAATAAGATATCTGGTTTTGCTCCCCATTAAATCAAGATTTTCTTGAAGAGCAATGGTCACATTTAACTTATTCCTTGCAGCACATAACATGGCTTCAGGCACACAGGAGGTATTGAACTGAACTGAACTGAAGGTATGCAAAAAATATTTTTATTTGAACTGAAGCTAACTTGTCAGGTAACCTGCAAAAGAATCCAATCCTTCACAATGGGGTTAAAAAGTGACTTTAAAAGCTTAATTTTTTTATTCTGTAATATGATTTGGGACTTTGCAGGTAGCTCAGTGACTAAAGAATCTGCCTACAATACAGGAGATATAAGAGACACAGGTTCAATCCCTGGGTCAGGGTGATACATTTTATTAAAACATTTAGCAAAATGAAGTACTGGACATAATCTGAATGTTTATCTAGAGAGGAATAGGGAACTAAATTTTAGTACAGCCACAGTGTGGAATATTATATAGCCATTAATAAGAATGAGTAGGATCTATGTTTATTGATTTAAACAGTGGTTCTCAATGTAGCTGCACTTCAAAACCACATGGTTGGGGTTTCTAAATTTTGCTGCTCAGGCCTCACCTCAGAAAATTGATTCAGAATCTCTGGAGGTTGGGCCTATCAGTATTTTTAAAGTTCTCTGGTGATTACAACATACAGCCAAGATGGCAAACTATTAAATTCAAAAAATGTCAACAATACATTGTTAAGTGAAACGAGCATATTATAAATATATTTTTGCTCTATAACACAGGGAGCTCAACCCAATGCTCTGTAACAACCGAGAGAGGTGGGGTGGGGATAAGGGTGGGAGGAAGGTTCAAGAGGAAGGGGCTGTATGTATACCTATGGGTGAGTCATGTTGCTCTATAGCAGAAACTAACACAATATTGAAAAGCAATTATCCTCCAATTAAAAATAAGTTTAAATAAATAAACATATTGTGAACGAGGAGGAAAGGAGTGGGGGAGAGAAGGAAGGAATAAACGAACAAAGGAAGGAATCCAAAAATATTTATGTACATACATGTGTATATGAACATATTGAAACATATATATTCATGAATTCTGTTTTTATGTATTTATTCCTAAAAGGAAAGATGATATATGTTGAAGACTACACACTTATTTTAACACTAGTTGCATGTGAAAATACTAGTGCATTTTAGATTTTAATTTTAAATTTAAAATACTAGCAACATTTTAAATTTTTATATTATACTCACCAGTTGTTCAAATTTGTCCATAAGCATGGGTTACTTTGTTTTAAAACAAAGTATTAAAATCGTGCATGGTGGGAACATACAGAAAGGAAATATAAATGCTGACTTCACAGGATTATGAGTAAACTTTTCCTCTCCAAGTCAAGTTTAATATGGTTGTATTTCTTATGAAGCAATATTCTATGATAGGGAGGCCTGTATTCATAAACTCCTGGTCAGCAATGAATTCACAGAAAAGAACCAAGAGTTGTTTTGCTTTCAACTAAAAAGAAGGTAGAAAGTTCTTCATAAGAGCACATGTGGTGAATTCATATAACTGTAATGTTTGGCCTTCACTTTCCCAAACCTCAGTTTTCTGAACTGCAGCATAGGAACTAGACATCTTTTCTATGTGATTAGTTGTAGCAGATGTCTAGGTTTTCTGCCAAAAATATCAAGAGAGAAGCCAGGGTATGGGAAGAATTTCTGACTTTGAAGGATATGATAAAAAACTGAAGCCCATATGCATGTTTAAGAAAAAAAAAAATCTAAACAACTGACAAAAGATTAATTTCCAAAATATGCAAGCAGCTTATACAGCTCAATACAAAAAAAACAAACAACCCAATCAAAAAGTGCTAAAAAGACCTAAACAGACATTTCTCCAAAGAAGACATGCAGATGGCTAACAAACACATGAAAAGATGCTCAACATTGCTCATTATTGGAGAAATGCAAATCAAAACTACAATGAGATATCACCACACAACAGTCAGAATGGCCATCATCAAAAAGTCTAAAAACAATAAACGTTGGAGAGAATGTGGAGAAAAGGAAATGCTCTTGCACTGTTGGTGGGAATGTAAATTGGAAGAGCCACTGTGAAGACAGTATGGAGATTCCTTTAAAAACTAGGAATAAAGCCGCCATATGACCAAGCAATCTCACTCCTAGGCATATACCCTGAGGAAACCAAAATTGAAAAAGACACATGTATCCCATTATTTCTTGCAGCACTATTTACAATAGCTAGAACCTAGATGTCCATCAACAGATGAATGGATAAAGAAGTTGTGGTACATATACACAATGGAATATTACTCAGCCATAAAAAGGAACACATTTGAGTTAGTTCTCATGAGGTGGATCAACTAAAACCTATTATACAGAGTGAAGTGAGTCAGAAAGAGAAAGATAAATATCGTATTCTAATGCATGTATACGGAATCTAGAAAAATGGTACTGAATAATTTATTTTCAGGGCAGCAGTGGAGAAACAGACATGGAAAATAAACTTATGGAAATGGGGAGAGAGGAGGAGAGGGTGAGATGTAAGGAAAGAGTAATATGGAAACTTACATTACCATATTTAAAATAGATAGCCAACGGGAATTTGCTGTTTGGCTCAGGAAACTCAAACAGAGGCTCTGAATCAACCTAGAGGGGTGGGGTAGGAAGGGAGATGAGAGGGAGGTTCAAAAGGGAGGGATAGATGTATACCTATGGCAGATGTTCAAGCTGGTTTTAGAAAAGGCTGAGGAACCAGAGATCAAATGCCAACATCCGCTGGATCATCAAAAAAGTAAGAGAGTTTCAAAAAAACATCTATTTCTGCTTTATTGACTATGCCAAAGCCTTTGACTATGTGGATCACAATAAACTGTGGAAAATTCTGAAAGAGATGGGAATACCAGACCACCTGGCCTGCCTCTTGAGAATTCTATATGCAGATCAGGAAGCAACAGTTAGAACTGGACATGGAACAACAGACTGGTTCCAAATAGGAAAAGGAGTATGTCAAGGCTGTATATTGTCACCCTGCTTATTTAACTTATATGCTGAGTACATCATGAGAAACACTGGGCTGGAGGAAGCACAAGCTGGGATCAAGATTGCCAGGAGAAATATCAATAATCTCAGATATGCAGATGACACCACCCTTATGGCAGAAAGTGAAGAGGAACAAAAAAGTCTCTTGATAAAAGTGAAAGAGGAGAGTGAAAAAGTTGGCTTAAAGCTCAACATTCAGAAAACTAAGANGGAGAAATATCAATAACCTCAGATATTCAGATGACACTACCCTTATGGCAGAAAGTGAAGAAGAACTAAAGAGCCACTTGATGAAAGTCAAAGAGGAGAGTGAAAAAGTTGGCTTAACGCTCGATTCAGAAAACGATCACAACACCCAGTCCCATCACTTCATGGCAAATAGATGGGGAAACAGTGGAAACAGTGGTTGACTTTATTTTCTGGGCTCCAAAATCACTGCAGATGGTAATTGCAGCCATGAAATTAAGAGATGCTTACTCCTTGGAAAGAAAGCTATGACCAACCTAGATAGCATATTAAAAAGCAGAGACATTACTTTGTCCACCAAGGTCCATCTAGTCAAGGCTATGGTTTCTCCAGTGGTCATGTATGGATGTGAGTTGGACTATAAGGAAAGCTAAGGGCTAAAGAATTGATGCTTTTGAACTGTGGTGTTGGAGAAGACTCTTGAGAGTCCCTTGGACTGCAAGGAGATCCAACCAGTCCATCCTAAAGCAGATCAGTCTTGGGTGTTCACTGGAAGGAGTGATGTTGAAGCTGAAACTCCAATACTTTGGCCACCTAATGTGAAGAGCTGACTCATTTGAAAAGACTGATGCTGGGAAAGATTGAGGGTAGGAGAAGGGGACGACAGAGGATGAGATAGTTGGATGGTATCACCAAGNGAAGACTCTTGAGAGTCCCTTGGACTGCAAGGAGATCCAACCAGTCCATCCTAAAGCAGATCAGTCTTGGGTGTTCACTGGAAGGAGTGATGTTGAAGCTGAAACTCCAATACTTTGGCCACCTAATGTGAAGAGCTGACTCATTTGAAAAGACTGATGCTGGGAAAGATTGAGGGTAGGAGAAGGGGACGACAGAGGATGAGATAGTTGGATGGTATCACCAAGTCAATGGACATGGGTTTGCATGGACTCCAGGAGTTGGTGATGGACAGGGAGGCCTGCTGTGCTGCGGTTCATGGGGTCGCAAAGAGTTGGACATGATTGAGCAACTGAACTGAACTGAGCATTGGTACCTGGGTTGTGCAATACTTACACTGCAATCCTGTGTCAAGCTCAAAAGCATGAATAATCCTCAACAGCTCTTCAACAAGTTGACTAAATCTTGTACTTTCTTGTAGGCTTCTGAAAGTAAATTGATTGAAAGACACACTTAGCAAGAGATTATCAACTTAAGGACACTAAAATAAGAAAAGATATTAAACAAATAAAAAAAGATAAAGCAACAGTAAAAAAAACAAAACAACTATTTGATAAGAACAGAACTATTAAGTGACATTACACTATAATCAAAACATCATTAACAGCAGAATAAACCATAGAGCAGTATTGTTTTTATATATATGTATTTTTGCCATTCAAGCTTATCAAAAGCCTATAACTATCTAAAATAATAGTACTTTGAATCCACAGTAGATATAAATCCACTGCATACAGAATATAGTATTCTTAACATCTGAATCCTATCGACCCAAACCCCCACTTCTAGCTCTCAGGGATTTCTGCCAAATGATGACTACACTATTTTGAAATCACAGATAAGATAACAATGTCCAAAGAGAGATTTTGCTTTAGGAAAGTTGTAGGACAATATAATTTGTTTATTCATTTAAATCTGAATGACTACAATGTGCCAAACATTGGATAAATAGTGTTGTTGACCAAGATAGACAAAGCCAGTGCCCTAAAAGAACTTTCATCCTGGCCAAAGGGACACACAATATATAAATCCACTGTGTTTGTGTGTAAAAAATTAAGTAGAAACAAGTGCAAGAAAGAAAAATAAAATCAGAATTAAGATAATGGGGGAAGGGTGGTACAGTCCTATATTAGATAAGACTGTAAGTTCTTATATCATTCAGAAGGATTAGAAAAAGGCAATGAATTGTAAATAACTGTACAAGGCAGATGTACTATAAAACTCTCAGAAAAATGATTTTGAAAATAATTTACCCTGTCAGCTAAACACCCTTTTATGTATTTTTCTACTGATGAGTGGTTTGATAGGAACACCAACTATATTATTAAGCAATTTTCACTTTTTCCTGATGTTGTCACTTCTAACCTCCCATCAGCTACCAAAATTATATACCTTTTGGTTATATCATTCTTACACAAAGGACATTGTGAAGGCCCTTTCTTCTGGTTGAGAAGTTTCAGCATACAAAATCTATAAATTATAACGAATGAAAAGAACTCAAGTTATATTCTTTTTCTGCAGAGAGAATATTCAAAAAGCAAATAACCATGAGAAGATAATCTCTTGACTGCCCTTAAGAACCATTTTAAAGGTAATGGCAGATGAATTACAACAAGTGGCTTTAATTGTTTTTAGATGCTGCATAAGAAGAAAACCAAACTACATAAGCAATAATCTATGAAAACTGAACTTACATCCATATGTCTTTCTGTTATGATCAAATAAAACTTATTAACAGTTAATATAGTATATTTAATGATATACTCATAAGCATTTCAGGCTGCATAATCAGATGTAAATGGTTAAGTACTTCAGGTAAAATTATTATAATTAGTTTAAAAACTTAGCATCTCAATACAAAAGTTATAGTAATCAAGACAGTATGGTACTAGCATACAGACAGATAAACAGAACAGAATGACAGCATAAGTCATACACCTATGGTCAAGTGATTTTCAACAATAGCATCAAGACAATTAAATGGAAAAAGAATAATCTTAATAGTACTCGGACAACTAAATAGTCACATGCAAAAAAAAAAAAGATTCCTACCTCACACAATACAGAAAAATTAACTCAAAATGGGTCACAGAACTAAATGCAAGAACTAAAATATAAATGTTTGTGACCATGGGTTAAGCAGTGATTTCTTAAATAAAGAAATGGCAAAAGCACAAGCAACCAAAGGAAAAAACGGGAATATCAAACTTTTGTGGTACAAATAATACCATGAAAAAACTGACAGGACAATCCACAGAATGAGAGAAAATATCTGTTAATCATATATTTGATAAGGGACTTGTATCCAGAATATATGAAGAACTCTTAAAACTCAATAAAAAAGAGACATAACCCAATTAAAAAAATGGGCAAAGGATTTGAAGAGCCATTTTCTCCAAAGATAAACACATGATCAATAAGCACATGAAAAGTGACTTCTCTTGTGGTTTAATGGTTGCGAATCTGCTTGCCAATGCAGATGGGTTCGATCCCTGGTCCAAGAAGATCCCACATGCCATGGGACAACTGAGCCCGAGCACCACAATTAGAGATAAGCCCTCTCACTGCAACTAAGACCCGATATAGCCAAATAAATAACTATTTTTAAAAACAGACAAAACAAAAAACTGAATTGTACACTTTAAATGAATGGATTTTATAGCATGTAAATTATATCTCAATAAGACATTAAAAAAAAAAACTCAAAGCAGGAAGAAAACATGCTCATTTTTATATTTACAAGGCCCAACAGAGTGTCTGTTGAACCAGATACTTGTTGAACCAAGCTGTTCACCAGAAATCTAAGGAATGAAGGAGGCTCACTCAGGCTTTTAGGATGGCTTGGGATCCAGAACAATTGTTTTGGTTGTCTCAGACAGTGAATATGGCTAAGAAGACTTTGATGATCATATGCAATGTGTTCAGAGTCAGCTTCCTTAATAAAGGAAACTACTGCTCCCATTGGCTGGTTGTGTCCATAAAGATCAACATTCCCTTAGGAAAAAGACAAAAGACACCAAACAGAGGTAGACAGAAAAGGGAAGAGAGCAGTAGAAGTAGCTGTGGTGATTATTAAAAGCAGTGATTCACTCAAACAACCAACATTTAACAAGTTAGGAATCATTCTAATGCAAGAAATTCAGTGAAAAAGGAAAATGAAACCCCTGCCATTATAAGGGACATGATATTATGGCGAGGGAGGTGAGTGGGGAAGGGATGAGACAGAAGATTCCAGGAAAGGAAAGATTATGGGAACCGAAAAGGCAGTGCACCTTTTACTGGCCACGTCCTTTAACATGCATTCTGTCAACACGACCCAGAGTATCATCTTCATTTACAGTGGAGATTTGTCCCAGATCACACAGTAATCGAGTAAGTGGTAAAGGTGATACTGGATCTAGAACTTAAATGTATTGCAATAGCAAAGCCCATTGCTTTTCCACCAGAGAAGGTAAATGTGGGTAGGGTTGGTCAAGGAGACCCAGGGGTCCTTCTACAACCTCTACACCTATATAGATGCTTGACACACTGCACTTGACAACATATAGGTTAGGAAATGGGGGTGTCAAAAAGCTAGCCGCTTTGTATAAAAAGTCCATTTAAAGAGCCAAAACAGGGACTTCCCTAGAGGTCCAGTGGGGGAACGAAGATCATATATGTTGGTGTGGTGTAGCCAAAAAGTAAACTTTTTAATAAGAAAAAAGAAAGAGCTACAAAATAGAGGCTACCACTCCTTGAGAAGATGCAAATACTACCTGCACTCTACCATAATGGCTCTGCTGCTGCTGCTAAGTCGCTTCAGTCGTGTCCAACTCTGTGCGACCCTAGAGACAGCAGCCCACCAGGTTCCCCTGTCCCAGGGATTCTCCAGGCAAGAACACTGGAGTGGGTTGCCATTGCCTTCTCCAATGCATGAAAGTGAAAGTGAAATCACTCAGTCGTGTCCAACTCTTAGCGACCCCATGGACTGCAGCCTACCAGGCTCCTCCGTCCTGGGGTCGGAGGATTGCCTGGATTTTCGAGGCAAGAGTACTGGAGTGGGGTGCTATTGCCTTCTCCAATAATGGCTCCAGGAGGCATCAAACCACCGCACTGGCAAATGGCACAATTCAACAATTCAGAGTAGAGGCAGGGAGGTTATTCCCTAAACATAAGACTGCAGAATACAGTAGGGAAGCTATAGGATGATAAGCTAAGCTATAGATGTTGCAGCCTGTACATAATTACACAAGTAACACCAGAGAAGCAGATATGTAGAATCAACCAAGATATGGGTTGCAATCTTTCTTTATGGTAGGAAAAGGACAGACGCATAAAGGTTATTAACTAAACTCGAAAGAGAAAATGAACTTGTACATGATTTGAAAAGACTGAGGTAAGGAAAACATTGACAGATCAACAGAACACTGGAATGTCTTTCAGGGCTCTGAAGAATTTATTAAGCTCTATTTTAGAGCTCTGGGGAATCTACATGATACACTGATTAAATGAGAACGTATACAAGTTCTACACAAGGTTCTCAATGAAAAGGTCTGAGACAAGTTTCAGGCTTCTTGGGTTTCTAAAGCTCAATGCTTAAGGAAAGGCAATACATTTTTAAAGCAAATGTAGTTATGTTTTCCAAAGGGCAGCTTCACCTTTACAAGAAAAAGCTGATGGAGAATAGTAAAATCACAGTGCCACAAAACTAATTTGGGGGACTTTTCAGAATACTCATTTTTTAGCATATCTGTACCCTGAACAGTTTAACAAGTTATGGAAACTCATTTGAGTTGCTTGTCCATGTCTATCCTGGCAAGAAGTAAAGAATAGTTTTAAATCTAGGCAAAATAAAGGCAAGCTGACTTTTGGCTACATTGTTATACTGGGTGCCCTGGATTACTGTCAACAGAGCCAAGATAATGGACTAATACGGTCCCTGGTTAGAGGAAATAAAACAGCTCCATGGCTTAGCATCTCAGCATCTACTTACGTTGCTGGGCCCACCAGACCTTGTCAGTTTGGGTAATTAAGGCTCTGTTTTCTTGATCAAACCTCTGGGTTGTACTTCAGTTCCAACAGTTAAGAAGCTATCCTGAGTTCTTCATCTGGGAGATTCTGCCTGACTTCCTTCCCGAGTATCGCAATCCCGTGGATCAAGGCTCTTGTCTCCTCAGGATGAGAATCTTACTGCTAACCCTCAACCTCCCATGGCTGGGTCGCTGTTACTTTTCTTCCTTTGTAACTGCCACCCTGAACTTCTCATTTCTGCTGCTAGACTCCTGCAAGACTATGTTCATCTACTTGATAGATTATCCATCTCTTGCCTACTTCTGGCCCTCTGACATACCAACCTATTGCTACATTCCAGAATTCCCTGATATCATGATCTAATGTATCTGGCCATGAAACCTCCCTGACACTGACTTATCACTTATCTGGATCTCCTCAGTTAACTGACTCCAAGGCTTGCTTTACTTGGTCTTTCTGGTCTTTCAACCTCAGCCATGCTTGTACTAGTCTCTCTTATTAATACTATCCTCCAAGTAAGTGTCTAGAAAGGTCACCATTTCAGAACATTGCTTCTTAAACTTTAATATACATAAGAATCTCCTAGGGAATCTTGTTCAAATGCACATTCTGATTCAGTAGGTTTGGGGTAAGGCTGAGATTCTAGCAAGTTTCCATGTGATGTGGTTGCTGCAGAGCCATGAGTCCCGCTTTGAGTAGTCAATTTTCTAGAGCTGTGTTATCCAACACAGCTGCCACATGTGGCTACTGAGCACTCGAAATGTGGCCAGTCAGAACTAAGATGTATGTTAAGTATGGAAAAACATAGGCTTTCAGAGACTCACCACAAAAAAGAATGTCAATTATTTCACTAACATTTTAATCTTTTGAAATGATAAAATTTTAGTCATAACTGGATTAAAAATATATAACTATAGTTAATTTCACCTTAAAAAAAAAACCTTTTAGTAGGGACTTTTCTAGTGGTCCAGTGGTTAGGACTCCACACTTCCACTGCAGGGGGAATTAAGTTCCATCCCTGGTCTGGGAAAAAAAAAATCTTTTAATAATGTGGCTATAAGAAAATTTAAGTTAGATTTATGACTCAGATTATATCTCTTTGGACAATGTGGTCTAGATCTTTCAAAAAGTACTGTACATTTCATCTGTTGTTTAGAAACTACAAGCTATTGCAGGAATGACCTAACATTTTCTAAACTGGTACTACTGTAGCTTCTGTTTATCTCAGGGAAGACTTCAGATCTACAGGCTTACTTGGTCAACAAAGCTGCTTTATTGTTAGAGTCCACCCTCAGAAAATCCAGTTAATGCTTGGGGGTATTTTTCTGAGCTTTCTTTTCATATAGATCAAGGTGTTATTCAGACTATAAAGGTATTACAGAAGCTGCTGCTGCTGCTAAGTTGCTTCAGTCGTGTCCGACTCTGTGTGACCCCACAGACAGCAGCCTGCCAGGCTCCCCCGTCCCTGGGATTCTCCAGGCAAGAACACTGGAGTGGGCTACTTCATGAAAAGTTGATATATCACACAGGCATTATATTACAATTTTAATTCTAATATACCAGTTAAAATATGGCTGCCTTTTCTGTTTATCATATCCTCCATATTAAGAATTGCAAGCCTTTTTCAATCTTCTCTAGTTACCAACTTTATTTAACCTTCTCAATCTCAACAGATGTCTTCACCTCCAACTTCACTGAGCTCAACTACCTCATCCACCCCTATTCTATCTCAAAATCGTTCTATAGAATTAATTTCCTTTTCCTTCCTTACTGTTCATAAATAACATTTCTCTTTCTTGCATCCCTTTTCTATTTCAATCCCTTCGGTCTCTTCTTGTACCTTCTCTGTTTTGCAAGTATCTCCCCTCTGAGGGCTCCTTTCTCTTCTAGTACAGCTCCTCTATATTAATTTATATGCAAAGTACATCATGAGAAAGACTGGGCTGGAGGAAGCAAAGCTGGAATGAAGACTGCCGGGAGAAATATCAATAACCTCAGATATGCAGATGATACCATCCTTATGAGAGAAAGTGAAGAACTAAAGAGCCACTTGATGAAAGTCAAAGAGGAGAGTGAAAAAGTTGGCTTAAAGTGCAACATTCAGAAAACAAAGATCACGGCATCCAGTCCCATCACTTCATGGCAAATAGATGGGGAAACAGTGGAAACAGTGGCTAAATTTATTTTGGGGGGCTCCAAAATCACTGCAGATGGTGATTGCAGCCATGAACTTAAAATACATTTCGTCCTTGGAAGGAAAGTTATGACCAACCTAGAGAGCATATTAAAAAGCAGAGACATCACTTTGCCAACAAAGGTCTGTCTAGTCAAGGCTATGGTTTTTCCAGTGGTCGCGTATGGATGTGAGAATTGGACTATAAAGAAAGTTGAGTGCCAAAGAATTGATGCTTTTTTTTTTTTTTTTTTAATGCTGACTTTCTGCACAAAGGTTTCTTTTTATTCATAACATAGGCAAAGTTATTTAAGTCAATAAATTTTTAAGGATTTTCACACTTAGAATTGATGCTTTTGAACTGTGGTATTGGAGAAGACTCTTGAGAGTCCCTTGGACTGCAAGGAGATCCAATCAGTCCATCCTAAAGCAGATCAGTCCTGGGTGTTCATTGGAAGGACTGATGTTGAAGCTGAAACTCCAAAACTTTGGCCATCTGATGCAAAGAGCTGACTCATTTGAAAAGACCCTGATGCTGGGAAAGACTGAGGGCAGGAGGAGAAGGGGACAACAGAGGATGAGATGGTTGGATGGCATCACNGTTCATTGGAAGGACTGATGTTGAAGCTGAAACTCCAAAACTTTGGCCATCTGATGCAAAGAGCTGACTCATTTGAAAAGACCCTGATGCTGGGAAAGACTGAGGGCAGGAGGAGAAGGGGACAACAGAGGATGAGATGGTTGGATGGCATCACCAACTTGATGGACATGGGTTTGGGTGGACTCCAGGAGTTGGTGATGGACAGGGAGGCCTGGCGTGCTGCAGTTCTTGGGGTCGCAAAGAGTCGGACACGACTGATTGACTGAACTGAACTGAATATATAGGAAAAGTTAGTTTCTTTTTCCTGCACGTATTCTTTCTTCTCTTCATACCTCTGGTCATATTACTTCCTCTGCTTGTAAAACTGCCTTTTTCCACAGGCTCTCAAAGAAATGAATGTTCATAATTTAATCTTTCCTTTACACACTACAATACTGTGCATTCATTATGCCAGGTGATAGGAAAGCATACAGGACATTTCAGAAAGATTCTTGTCAAACAACAGTGAAAGTCCCAGCATGTAAAAGGTTAGTCTTCAGCGCTCTGTAACCTTTTCTTTTCTTTACTTTTTTGTGTGTGTGTAACCTTTTAAATACTGGGACTTTAAAATGTTGTTTTACAAAAGTATTGATCATACTTCCCTGGTGATCCAATAGTTAAGACTGCCTGCCAATGAAGGGGATATGGGTTTGACTCCTGGTCCAGGAAGATGCCACATGCCACAGGGCAACTAAACTGGTATCCCACAACTACTGAAATCCGCCCACCAAAACAAGAGAAGCCACCACAATGAGAAGCCCATGTACTACAGCCAGAGAGTAGTCCCTGCTCGCCACAACTACAGAAAGCCTAAGCACAGCAATGAAGACCCGGCACAGTCAAAAAAAAAATTGATCTACAAAAAAACTGCCCCTTATACCACAGATAGTTTGAGACGCTTCTCTCTAGAGGCCACAAAACTAAAAATTCTTGAAGCAGCAATAAAGCCTTGGTGCCTTGGCACCTGACCAGGGAGACAGACCTGAGGAATGAGAAGGAAACTGCTGGGAAGAAAGCTAGGCCAGTGGGCTGTCCTGGGAAAGGTGCGAGAGGCCATGAAAATGGCTTCCGGATCCTTACTGGGACAGCTAAATAGCAAGAAGAAAGTAAGATTCAGAGGAAGGAAGGGGCTGGCCAGCTGGCAGCCTTGTGCTCAGAGGATATTCCTCCAAAGGGAATATGTTTCCTCCGGTTCCAGTTAGTCCTTTTTTTCCAATAATTTTTTAAAATTTATTTTTAATTGAAGGATAATTGCTTTACAATATTGTGTTGGTTTCTGCCATACATCATCATGAATCGGTCATAGGTTTGACCGATAGGTCATCTGTCACCTCCCTCTTGAATCTCCCTCTCATTATTCTTAAATCAGAAGCTTTTCACAATTTTTAGGTTATAGTAACATTCCAAGTTGATGAAAATTATGAACTATCTTCCCAGAAAATTGCACAGGCCCATAGTTTTTAATATAATTGAACTGGAAATTAAAGAAAACCATTCAGGAGTCCTAAGTTACAAACTCTTGAATTTGAAAATTTCTTACAGGATACTCAAGAAATTGATTTTTTTTCCCCCTGGGGATGGAAGGGGAGGCAGGGGTTTTGAGGTNGGTGCAGTGTGTTGTGGTGAGGGGTGTATACACAAGGCAGTCAAAAGAGGTCTCATGAAAGGGTGACACTGGTGGACAGCTGAGCAATGTGAGGAAACCAGTTGTGCAAAGGTTGGAAGAACATTTCAGCAGGGGAGCAGAGAAGACGGTCTCTGAGCAGGACAATGCCCAGGGTTTTTGAAGGACAGTGAGTAGGCCAGGGGCCAGGATGGAATAAGGTGGAGATACTAGTGGAAGAGGTCAGAGAGGTAGCTGGGAGCCTGAGTAGGGAGGGACCTACAGGCTGTTTTAAGTCTATGGTGTTTGTTCTGAATGAGAGCTTCAGAAACTGATTTTTGGTAAAGTCCAAGCAAGGCATCAAAGAACCTGTGTAAGGTAACCTGTGTGTGTGATAGGAATGTGGCCTGTTAAATATTTTACATTTTAGAAAGGGTTAACAAGAAAAGCTGGGGGACAATAGTCTCTTGTGAAGGGTTCAGTAACATAACTCTTGCAATCATGGGGTTTCTGACGCAGCACAGGGCAATGAAAAGAAAAATACCAGAGTAAGTCAGAAGACTGGGTTTCTACTGCAATTCTCTTTGTTAGCAGAGTGATCTCAGGCCAACCACTCTACCTGAACCTCAGTTTCCTTCTCGGTCACCCACTCTACCAATGTCTTAAGGCTATTGAGAGAACAAAAGTAAATGCTACTTGGGAAAATGTTTACAACCTGAAACGATTTGTACCAATGTTAGTATTATTATTGGGACTGAATGTGATTTTAAGAAGAAAAACAACTGGACAAAGAGAATTCTGATTTGTTACCAAATCATTATTCCTCAGATAGGCTAGATAGCAAAAGAAATTCTCAGTAAAAGAGAAATTGGATTTAGCTATGATACCAGATGGCTCTCATTCTCACCACTGACTCAATTTTGAAATAATTATATTTCAGTATGGTAATTAAAAACTAAGCTATACAAACATACTGTAAACACAAACTTTGAACAGATGAAAATTCCAATATGTAAAAAGGTAATGACTGTTGAAGGAAAAGCCTGGAGAATGGGAATGAAAGGAAAAAAAATGTAAATGTTTTCTTCTAGATCATGATGAGAGTGAATGTTTACTATAAAAGTGATTCAAATTTTTTAAACATTCTTCAAACCTGGAAATATTTTGGGCCTACTTCTACATTTTGAATGTAAATTATTAATTACATTTTGAGCTTCCAACATGGTAAATGATTGGAAAAAGCAGCTAGGTTAGGCTCGAAACACAACCATACCACCTACTAGGATACACACTTTAGCAAACTCTTCTGAAAGTCAAAGAATTTATATAGTCATGTAAAAAGTTAGAAAAAAATACCAATTATCAGAAATAAATGCCAATAGTGACTCAGAGGCCAGCAGAAGGAATTTCAGCTTGAGACCTCAAAGAAGATGGAAACCTACCCGACAGTTAATATAAGTAATACTGTTTCCAGTCACAATCAGGAATCATTTATTAAAACATAACTGAAAATTGTAGTTCTGAGCAATGTTTTTTTTAAAAAATGAACTAAATATGATTCCCATCCTAGAATTCCCCACTTAAATGAGTTTAAGATTTAACAACAACCAAGAATATTTTTAGTTTAAAAACCCATGTCTATGTCTAATAGAAAACAGATTGAAAATAAAAAAGGAGCTAGAAAATACACAATAATTGACTGAAAATAAACATTAACTTTCATTCTCACATCTTTAATTTTTACTTTATCTGAGATTTTTAATTGATGGATTAATTTGCCAGAATGAGAAAGAATATTACATAATATTATGACCGAGTCTCATGGAAACTGTACAGTAAATGGATCCAAATACCATATTATTAAGGACTTTTTGATCACTCTTTGNAAAATAAACATTAACTTTCATTCTCACATCTTTAATTTTTACTTTATCTGAGATTTTTAATTGATGGATTAATTTGCCAGAATGAGAAAGAATATTACATAATATTATGACCGAGTCTCATGGAAACTGTACAGTAAATGGATCCAAATACCATATTATTAAGGACTTTTTGATCACTCTTTGTAATCATCATGAATAAGTTTTATCCTGTTTCAAAAGCAATTTTTCCCCAATTGTCATTTCCTGCTTCCCTGGCTCTGACAGTTCATAAATTTGGCTGTAAAGCTCATTCAGCTTGGGTTCTTGTTTAGCTGAAATGTTGATGGGCAGGAAAGCAGAAGGCAAGTTACTTATAAATCTTGTTTCTCTCTGAAAACACAACTTGCATTTTCTTTCATATTATTTTCTTGCTTCCAAATATGAAAAACAACTTTCATGAAGCACAAAGGAAAGGTGCAACTTTCCAGATTATTTTTTGAATAATACTCACCACTATCACTATATAGAAAACTCAACTATATCAAAAAACCAATTTGGTTTATTAACACCTTCAACAAATGTTGACTGAGTGGCTATTATGTCCCAGATGCTGTTATAACTACTGATGANATAATACTCACCACTATCACTATATAGAAAACTCAACTATATCAAAAAACCAATTTGGTTTATTAACACCTTCAACAAATGTTGACTGAGTGGCTATTATGTCCCAGATGCTGTTATAACTACTGATGATATGAAGTAAATAAAACAAAAAACCTCTGCCCAGAGTTTATATTCTGTGGGGGTTGAGAAAAAGGATAAATTATACAGAATGTTAGGTAGTAATGAGTTATGGGAAACTTAAGCATTATGGAGGAAAGGGGGATAGAAAGTATGTTGGCGGTGGGAGTATTTTAATTTCAAATTAACACTGTCTGCTTCTTTGAAAGATGGTATTTCCATCCAGATTTGTGAGCCATGCAATTACTAGGGGAAGGACACTGTAGGCAGAGGGAGCAGCAAGCAAAAAAGCTCAGACACAGGAGAATGTCTGAAGATCAGTGAAGAGGACAGAATGACCAGAGAATAAGAGGAGAGGGTAATCAATAAACTTTCTAAATTTCCTTTTTGGTTTTTCACCAAGAAATTCTGAGATATGGTTTTTAATTTATTGTGTAGATTTATTTTATTTAATAGATTTAAGAGATACCATTGAGACCATTTAGCCTGGAGTTCATAACCTTTGTTGTACCGTTGACTCCTTTCGGGAGCTGATAAAGCTCATGAATCCCCTTCTCACAGTGATGTCTTTAAATATATAAAACAAAAGATATAAAATTACATTAAGAAACTATATAGGAATATAGCTCTATCTATAGGCCTCCAAGGTTCGTGGAGGGTCAGTAAGAGCTCCTGAATCCACGTAAGATAACTTTCTAGGTTGAAAAAAATGTTCCATATCTTGACTGGGTTACAAAGATACATACACTTAGCCAAAGTCAAAGACTTGTACGCTTATGTTTTCTGCATTTCACTGTATGTAAATTATAAGCCTTCAGAATTCTAATCCCCTCTTTATATTGTAGATGAAGAAAAACAAAGGTTCATTCATAATGTCTAAGAGTGGGGAGGGGCACGATAGGATTGGGGGTGGTGAGAGGTCTAAGAGACTACAAGGATATATTACATTGGGGTGGCCAAAAAGTTTGTTCATGTTTTTCCATATCATCCTACAGGAAAACTAAATGAAGTTTTTGGCCAAACCAATAAAACATGGGGAATACAGCCAATCTTTTGTAATAACTGTAAATGGAGAGCAATCTTTAAAAATTATAAAAAATAAAAAATTTTAAATAAATAAACGGGCATAAAAGTCAAACTGCTAACTGCTAAGTTACTTCAGTCGACCCCATAGATGGCAGCCCACCAGGCTCCCCCATCCCTGGGACTCTCCAGGCAAGAACACTAGAGTGGGTTGCCATTTCCTTCTCAACTGCATGAAAGTGAAAAGATATAGTGACGTCGCAGAAGCTTGCCAAAGGTTTTGAGGACTTGCAGTATTCTGCCAGNCCCACCAGGCTCCCCCATCCCTGGGACTCTCCAGGCAAGAACACTAGAGTGGGTTGCCATTTCCTTCTCAACTGCATGAAAGTGAAAAGATATAGTGACGTCGCAGAAGCTTGCCAAAGGTTTTGAGGACTTGCAGTATTCTGCCAGGACATACCCACTCACCGACATCAAGCATTCGTGATTTTATATTCCCATTACCAACCATGTCCATTCCAAGTGATCAAGCTGGTTACGGAGCTGGATGAAAACTCCAAATATCACTTAAGCTAAATCAGATCCCTGGTTCTACATTGGTAGAACCAATCAAGACACTTTGTGGACATTCAAGACAGGGACCTGTGTGTCCTAAGGCGACAGAAAGGGAAAAGGAGAGCCCAAGTGGAGAAAAGGAGAAATTTCCTATATTCTTAAAGCTCTTCAGTTAAGAAAGCAGCAACTTTAATAGTTTAATCTTAACAGACCTAACAATTTTTCTCCTTACCATCTTAAGGTCAATTCCATTCATTTGCATAGGATATATTGGATATACAAGAAGAATCTCAAATTAATAAACTTTCAACTTACCATATTGGACACTCTAAGATTTTCTGCATAGCATTAAGGACATTTTGTACTTCTTCAACATGATCCACAGATAAATCCATTTCTTCCTGTTCCAATGAACTAAATAAATAACTTTAAAACGGTTATATAAACAGTTTAGTTCATTAAGTGTTATTGAAGATTGGAATGCTTTAGAATCAGACCATAGAACTAATGACCAAAGCCTTATTTTTTAAAAAATTCTAAACGTTTTGTGTAGTTAAGACCATTTCAATTTTGTTTGTGCACATCTAGCCTCCAATCATTTCCTTTTGATTTTTTTCGTTCTCCAAGAAAGGGAAAGCCACAGTGGGGTGACTGACTGGGTGAGTGGTGTACCTTCCTATTTCTCCAATCATCACAGTTGTTTTCTTTCTCGTCCTTAAAAATCAACACCAACCAACGCTCCTAGCCCTGTCCTTCCCCAGATTTTCCCACTGGCCTACACTCAGGATTCTCCTCGGGCACATCGGTACCCGCAGCATCTGGGCCTATGGAGGCTCCTCCCTCTACTTCCTTCTGGCCCCTTCACAGAAACTCACAAGAATCCAGTTCTTAACAGCTCTGCCTCGCACAAAGGCCTTTCTCTTCCTTTTCCCAGATAAGAGTCCTGCCCCCGTTTTCCCTCAGGGTCCCTTTCTCAAATATACCAGCTCGTCTTTTTATACCATGTCGTCCCCCTCAAGACTCATCAGGATTCTCCCTAGGACACATCCCTACCCCGCACATATCATCTGCACCTCCCCCCAGATCCCGTGACCCACAAATAGACCCTTTCCCCAAGACTTCCACAGATTCAACGTCTTAGGCTTCTCAGGTTCCACCTTCCGTCCGCCCCCCGCCCGATAACATCCGTCTTGCTCGCCTTCAGGAGTCACTTCTCCCCGGCTCTCCCCACACCCGTTTACTGCCCCAGAGCACCCCATGGGCCGCTCTCCCTTCCCCCACGGTTCTCTCACCTTTTACCCAGAACAAGAGGTCCGGGCTTCCTGGGCCCAGTGGCCCAGTTCTCTGAAAAAACCCCCGGACAGTCTTGAGTCCCAAGAGCTCACAACGCGCAGTCGCAGTTTCAACTAATCCGTAATTCCCGCGCTTTACTGTTGCCACGGAAACCGGCGGCTGCCGCGAACGAGAGCGTCTCAGAACGCGATAACCGGACACGTAACTGAAGCGCGGAGCAGAAAGTATTGAGTCTCTCGGGGGCTCCCGATTGGTCATCCATTCTTTCCCTACTTACGTAATTAGAAAGAGACGGAAGAGACCAAGTTCTCCCGGAGTTTTTAAATAGGCGCCCTCCCTCTCACTTCTACGCTTCCAGTTGAGGCTTATTACGTCACAGTGATTGCTGTACTAAGGTCGAGACCGCTCCCTGGACCCCGAATATGAGCGCGTGATAGTGCCTGAAGCAGTCGCAGGAAGAGGCCCAGCTCCCTCACCGTTTCCGCCGCAATAGGAGTTTCAAGTTTAGGTAAATAGTAGCGTTGTGAGGGGAAAACTACGATTTCCAGCATGCATTGCGGATCGAAAGGCCTTGGCCACAATGTTTCTTGGAAACTGTAGTCTTATGGAGAGGAACGTCCGATAAGGGAGGCAGACACGAGTCTAACAACTCAGTTGATAAATTGAAGAGCTCCGCGCTCTTATGCATGTCAACAGATATGGATTGGAGTGTTATGTTTTCGTGCATCGAATGGATAATAGGCTAAAGAACCTACAAGTCCTAGTAAGACTACAGTTCCCATCCAGCCCCGCGAGTCTCGAGCAAGTTGTCCTCTAAGGTCGGTGACCTAAAGAAGTGCAACGAGCGCGTTTTTCACCTGGGAAGGGGAAATCATCCGGGGCCCCGGCCCACAGCTGCGCACTCACAGTTCCGCCCCTTTGCCCCGTGTTTGTTATTGTTGTGAGGGTCAAGCTCCTTCTGCCCCGCCCCCGCCAACTTATCTTCGACCAATCAGTGGGGCTGTAGTTTTGAGAGACACTTGGTAAGAACCAATCATCTTGTCGAAAACTCAGAGATCATGGGGACTAGGCCCTGTCTCTATCCGCCATGTTAGATTCACCCCGCACGGATAGCAGGAGAGCTGGCGGCGAACGGTTCTTGCATTGGCCTCCGGCAGGCGCCCCCCGGGGGCGGGAAGCTGGTAAGAAAACAACTGCGGTTACCTAGGGGTGGTGTCACGTCTCACTGAGAGGACTTGGGGAAGTTCACGGGAGGAAGCCTCCAAAGGAGAGGGGTGACTTCTTCCATGACTTGGACAACCGATCATTCAGTGACCGGATGGGAGAGCCGTTCGTGTTCTTAAAGGCCGAGGGTGTGGATACCACAGGAGGGACGGAGGGTCCGTGGTTCAGAACGCCTAGCTTCTGGTGAAGGACGCCGATATTCCCCAGGACAAAAAAGGCCTGGGCAAAGGAAACTAGAGAGTCCTCAGGGGGTGGTGACACTGTCTTGGGGACAAGGAATGCTAGGAAACGATTAACTGGAAGACTAAGATGAAGTCTGCAAGAAAAAAAAGAAAAAGATGACATTGCCCCTACAGCCTCCTCACTCCCCCCATCCCACTTTTGGGGAACCTCATAAGAAGTCTCCTTGTTCAGGGATCTCTGGTATTGATTGGAAAGGCACCGTTTTTCCTTTTTATGGAACACACAGCTTTCAGGTCACACATTTTAACTCCAGGATAGGCCTCAGGTGGAGACAGTAATCAAAGCTCAGGTTCCAGGTCAACTTCATTAAAGGGATGTTTGAGATCCTGGAAAAATCGACTTAAAGGAAAAGCTGACTTGTGCCAGGGAAAGCTGAGCCAGAGCATGAATTTAATATAATCCAGTTAATGAAAGCTGAAGGCCTAGGCCCCAGCTACCTGACTTGACTAACTACAGTGACAGAGGACACTAACCACAGCTTTGGTATTTTCACAAGTTCAAGACTAATGCTTTCGCTGAAAGAATTTCACATCCAAGGCAAATAAATAGGCGACTCTTTATGAAGACCTGGCTATAGTCCAGCTAAACTAGAATCTCCCACTTCCTGTTTTCATCTCCCTAGTCAGCCAGCTGGATGAGCTCCAAAGTATCTAAACTTATTTCCAGTTGTGTAATTTGAGAAAGAGGGAAGAAGGTTAGCTTCCTTTTGGATTCTCAAAAGTGCGGAAGTGTGTTTCTCAGAAGTTAAAAACAGAATGTGTTTTAGAAGATCCAATAGGCAGAATGAATTAGTCAGTTGCCCTGATTTTCTTGCCCAGGATTCTGGGGCGTTGACAGGAGTTTTGTCCAAATTTTAAGGACCCCAAGAATTGCATTCTGTATGAATGAAATACTGGGTGTCAGCAGGATTGGTACCAGAAACTATTTTGATAATGCTCTTGGCTCTAGGTGGAGACAGATTGGAAAAAGTTGGGGGATGTTTGTGTTTATATTTACCAAAAAAAAAAAAAAAACTCAAATCCCTGATTCTCAGAGAGTTCAAGGGCCTTTTTAATGACAGTCTCACAGTTGTATTGTTTCACAAGGCAGTTCATTATACTGTGGAAAACAGCACTATGTCACATTCTAAAGGCTGATTTATATAATAATAACTTTCATGTTTAAGTACTGTTTTCAAAGAACCAGCATACACATTTTTACTTAATCCTTATGATAGCGTTGTGAGGTTAGCAAAACGGAGATCTCAGGCGTATTTTACAGGTTCAGAAACTGAAGCTCATGAGTTTAAATGACCTGCTCACACTTATATGGCTAGTAATGTGCCAGAGCTGTCTAGAATCCAGCTCTTCTAAACCACTTTGCTCCCTCCCCTTCACTGTAAACTCCTGAGACTTAATCTTGGTCCTCTGCAGTATCTGTGCCTGGAGCAGAATCTGAATCTGTAATGAAAAAATATGAAACATTAGAAGGCCGTTCTTTTACATTACAACTTATGTTTAGATTTAAACTTTTTTATGAAGTCATAAAAAAACACTCTAACAATTTGTATGTAAAATTTCTTTGAGAGGTAAAACCCTCAATTATTTTATGGATAAAATGATGGCTGTCAAATAATCCAGTAGAAGGACTTCCCTGGCAGTCCTGTGGTTAAGACTCCACGCTCCAAATGCAAGGAACAGAAGTTTGATCCCTGGTTGGGGAACTAAGATCCTGCATGTGGCATGATGTGTTTAAAAACAATAATAAAAAAATAATCCGATAGGGAAGGGGCATTGCTGTAACAAGATTAGTCCTGAGTTGTGGTAATTATGAAGACAGTTGATGGGTCTTTCAGGGTTCATTGTATTTTAATCCCTCTTTTGTAAAGGTTTAAATTTTCCCATAATAGTTAGATTTTAAACATTAGTTGACTATAGTCAATTCGTATCGGGGGTATGGAAGAGTATAGATGAAATGAGGGTAACTTAGAGTTGATCATTATAGTTAGATCATCACTATTCTCCACTTTTATGTATATTTGAGATTCTCCATAAAAGAAAAAAGTAGATTGCCAAAAAAAACCACCTTGAGTAAAGGGTGTTGAGTGCTACACCTGTGTAGTTTCTTGGCTAGTGTTTCAGCCTCTAAATTGTTAAAACAGATCTAATAGAGACCCTAGGTTGCTCAGTTTTAGGAAAAGGCATCTTTTCCAAGAAAAATGTATTAGAACATCTCCTTCAAGCTTTAGGAATATAAATTCCCCAAGGGTAGAGTCCTACTTACTCATCTTGGTATCCTACTAGTAGATATGTAACAGCAGGTATCTGTTTAATTAAGCAGTCATCATAAAGTTCATAAAATCCAAAGGATTTTTCAAATATTAGATGATTTCTATGAATGTGACCAAAATTTACATTCTCTTTGCAAACATATGGCAGTGAGATTTGTTTTAAACCACCTGAAAGTGAAAGTGAAGTCGCTCAGTCGTGTCCGACTCTTTGCGACCCCGTGGACTGTATGTAGCCTATCAGGCTCCTCTGTCCATGGGATTTTCCAGGCAAGAGTGCTGGAGTGGTTGCCATTTCCTTCTCCAGGGGATCTTCCCGATCCAGGAATCGAACCCAGGTCTCTTGCATTGTAGGCAGATGCTTTACTGTCTGAGCCACCAGGGAGCACCTACTAGACTGTAAATGGCAGAAGAGCAGGGACATTATCTTCTCATCCACTGCTGTGTCCTCCTAGCCTAGTCCATATTAGGTCCTCACAGACATTAACTGACTGAATATGCATTTACAGAACCCTGTCTAATGTATTTTCTCTCCCTCACCCATCCTGTCTTCTCTAGCCACACAACATGGAACCACAGGTTACACTAAATGTGACTTTTAAAAATGAAACTCAAAGCTTTCTAGTTTCTGACCCAGAAAATACAACTTGGGCTGATGTGGAAGCTATGGTGAGTGTTATTTTGTCTTGTTTCTTCATCCTTTAAGCAGGGATATTTTCCCCTAAAGTAGTTATTTTTAGCCACGCTTCTTAGCTGTAAAGTCTGTCATATTTACCATTTCTGAATCTTTTGGAAAATAATTTTTGTCAAGGGTTCAGTGTTCATATAGATGTACCTAGTAGAGGAAACAAATTCGTCTTCAGTTTAGAAAGGAAAGGTAAACCTTTTTTTTTTTTTTACTTTATTTTACTTTACAATACTGTGTTGGTTTTGGCATACATTGACATGAATCCGCCAGGGGTATACATGAGCTCCCAAACATGAACCCCCCTCCCACCTCCCACCTCACATCATGCCTCCAGATCATCCCCGTGCACTAGCCCCAAGCATCCTGCATCAAACATAGACTGGCGATTAGTTTCTTACATGATAGTATACATGTTTTAATACCATTCTCCCAAATCATCCCACCCTCTCCCTCTCCCTCAAGAGTCCAAAACTCTGCTCTACACATCTGTGTCTGTTTTGCTGTCTTGCATACAGGGTCATTACCATCTTTCTAAATTCCATATATATGTGTTAGTATACTGTACTTGGAAATTCTTTCCTTGTAGATACAGCCTAAGGAATGAATTGGTATGGGCCCCACCCTAACGAGGCCTCAAGTTAACGTTCTCTTGATTGAGAGCAGATAGGTTACTGTGGGTTTTGAACCATCAAAGATATAATTTGTGTTTCTCAAGATCTGATCAGTTGCTTTTATTGGTAGGTCAAGAGGATGAGTGTCTCAGAGTTGAGCAGGAAAACTGCCACAGATGTTCACATAGCAGCTCATTCTGTTCCTTTTGTTGCTATTGGTACTGCCTTTCCTCCTCTAGGTTTGCCCTTTGTTCTGTTTTTGTTTGATTTGCGATAGTGAATGTTTTACTTCCTGTGTAACTGTGTTTGTCTAATGAAACTCTGGTTAAAAACCTACTTTTACCAGGTTATGCGTTTATGGTAAGACATGGTGGAGAGACCTCAAAAGATGATCTGGATCTAGTCCTCTGTCTTCCAGGAAAGATTTCTTTATATTTATTTATACTGCCTGGACAGATAGTTATCCAGAAAGTTGGATCTTGTTTGTCAAATGATCTGAAAATCAAAAACACCTGTCTTTCTTTTCCTATTAGTTAAATGAGCTGACAGCTTGCCTTTTTTCTTTATGGTAAATTTTAAATTACTTTGTATAATATGTGCCTGTTTTAAGAAATGAAACAATCCAGATATATATAATGAGAAGATTAATATCCCTCCACTCCCCTCACCCTTCACCCACTATTTCAGCCTCTTTAGGAGTGAGATCAGTGTGTACTCTTAGTTGCAGCATGTGGGATCTAGTTCCTTGACCAGGGATCAAACCCAGGTCCCCTACATTGGGAGCGTGGAATCTTAGCCACTGGCCCACCTTGGCAGTTCCTGACCATCCTTTATATTATGTTTCTAGAGTTCTATTGCAACCTGCCTTTTTGATAACTTGATCATATAGTGTGCCCATTTTATTTGCAGGTAAAAGTTTCGTTTGATCTGAACACTCTTCAAATAAAATATTTGGATGAGGAAAATGAAGAGGTAAAGTATATTATAGTACCCATGACCAGGTATCCAGAATAAGGATCTTATTTCTCAGGAGGGATATGTGTTCAAAAATATCAGAATACTGTTTATCTCATTTGTGTAGGAGTTTAAATATATTTGGTAATTGCATGTTCTAAGCCAACTTGTGGCATCTGAAATGGAGTTGAGAAATAGGAAAGCAGCAGTGAAGAAGAAAATCTGAACTACATAGTGATCTTAGGTTCAACTATATCACAAGCTGCTATTCAGTCTATAATAAAAAATAATGGCAAACCCTCATTGAGTGGTTATAACGTGTCACACTAAACAGTACTATGTGTGTATATACTATTATCACATTTCTGTTTTATTCATGAGGAAACTGAGGCACAGAGAGTTTCAGTAACCTTGCCTAAAAGAGCAAAAGCTTGGAAGTAGTAGAGTAGGGTACCACTCATACCCTCTGACACATATTTCATACTTTCTGGCTCCAGAGCCCATGCTCCTAGCCACTATACCATGCTGCTTCTCAGTGGACCTGAAATAAAGGTAGATGTAATAGTTAAGCAATAAAATTAATTTTTCACAGTTAGTTCTTCAGGTACTGGAAAGGTAGAACAGCTAACCTGAGATTTTGCATCTATCCTGTGAGGCTGGATATGCTGAATTGCTCAGTTGATGAGAGGCTTATAATTCACTGTTGCTTTTTTTCCTTACAGGTATCCATCAACAGTCAAGGTGAGTCCCTAAGAAAACCTATTAAGCTTTATTTAAAAATCTTAATCTGGTCATGGGCATTGGTCTTTCCATTTACAGTCAAATCTTGTTGCAGCAATAGAGTAGAGTTTGGGATAAATGCACTCATTTACCCATGGGCATTAGAGTCATGGCAAATCTTTATTTTTTAGGAGTTTTTGTGTGTAGGTTGGTACCTTGATTGGATCCAAAGCACCTCTTTAATGAGACGTTCTCTTATATTTAAGATGCTAATCTTTTGAAAATACACTTCAGTTCAACACATTTAACTTGTTATCCTGGTATTGCTTTTTTCGTTGACTTTGTGTACATGTTAAAGTCCATTTATAAATAAGATAGTTGTTCAGAACATGGGTGCGTTTTCCATAGGAACAATGTTATATTTTTAACTGGCTGAAATGATAGTATTAACATTATCCTTGAACTTTCTTGAGTCTTGAGCTTCGTTAAGCCTAGTGTAAGGGAACTGGATTGAGTTTTTGTAATTGGAAGGCTCCGGTAGCAAAGAGAGAAGGATTTAAGTGGGAGAACTAATCTGCAAGTAGCTTCTATTTATGACAGCATGAGAAGGGAGTTTGTCAGCTAAAAGATAGTAGCTGTTTGTGTATAACAATTGTAAGCTAAAAATTTTTTTTTATAAGCTAAGAATTTTTAAAAGTAAGAATTTAGTAGAATTAAATTAAGTGTTTAATTGAATCTTTTGGGCTGGTTAAAAAAAAAATCACAGTATGTATTGTTGTCCTTTTAGGAGAATATGAAGAAGCACTTAAGGTAATGATTATTTCATCTTATTTTCAAATAATTCAAAAAATATTTATGGACTAAAACTTGACCCTGAATTCTGTTGGCCATGGGGAGAAACTAATGATGACTGTAAACACAGCAAAACCCATTTTTAGGGAGACTGGGTTGAGTTTGGCATACCACGCAACAAAAGGTATATCCTAATGTAAAGATTCTTTCTGATGATCATGGCATCTCATTGCTGATCTTGAAGCCACCATCCTGGCATTTCAGAATTCAAAAAACTCTGGATTGATGCTTTCTGGTTCACATGTTTCATCTGCTTCCTTCACTTTGTTCCCTGTAGAATATTGCACTATAATGTGGAAGAATTTAAGGTGTAACCATGCAGTTACAAATATCCTCTTGTTTGTCAGTGATCAATTAGAGCATTCCTCATGGTCACTTATTTAAGGTGTGCTAAGCTGACCTTTCATTGACTATCCTTTTTGAACTTCTAATCCAGATTAAGTCATTTTCCGTAATCACTTTTGGTCTAGGGAGAGAAGAAGGGAAAGGCAAGATTTTTTTAAAAAATCAGGAGCTGGATTTACCCTTTCCAGTTTGTGGTCAAAACTGCTGTTCTGAGTGCCACTTGTTTCAAGAATTTAGCCAATTTTTTCTTGTTTTTTTACTGAGAAATCTGTATTTCCCAGCCAGTCTCTTGGTTTTAGATATCCATGTCCTCTCCTGGTTTCTCATAGTTGAAATACCCATCTGTATTAAGAATTTCTCATGCTTTGTAATTTCTCTCTGCCCCAGTTTTCATGCAATCTTCCTGTTTGCTCTTTGCTTTTAAGCTGTTTTCACATGACGTACCCTAACACCCCTTTACTGTTCTTCAACTCTTCAGCTTTTCGGTTTCCCAATTCTCAGAAGCTACAGTAGTTTCACTAAAAAAGTCTTTTTAAAACTTCAGAATTCCTCTACCTTTCCCACATTCACTATTTTACCCATTCATTCAGAAATCTTGGATGTCAGGAGTCTAGAGTTTATATAAGCCTGTCTTGCCCTAGGAAGCAAGACTTCTTTTATATGCATAGTTTTTACATAATTACTATATAATACTTAAAATCCCACATTTATATTTTGACACAGTTTCATTACAGTTGTTTCTTGAGCAATTTTTTTCAAAGACTCTACCAAGTATTTTAGAAAAAGCTTCTTGGTTTCTGGCCTAGAATAGAATAGAGTCAGGGTGGAGGGGGGTGTGTGTGGGTATGATGTGCGCACGCGCACGTGTACATCAGTTCAGTAGCTCAGTCATGTCCAACGCTTTGTGACCCCATGGACTGCAGCACTCCAGGCTTCCCTGTCCATCACCAACTCCTGGAGCTTACTCAAATTCATGTCCATCAAGTTGGTGATGCCATCCAACCATTTCATCCTCTGTCTCTTCTCCTTCTGCCTTCAAGCTTTCCCAGCGTTGGGGTCTTCTCCAGTGAGTCAGTTCTCCGCATCAGGTGGCCAAAGTATTGGAGTTTCAGCTTCAGCATCAGTCCTTCCAATGAATATTCTGCACTGATTTCCTTTAGGATGGACTGGTTGGATCTCCTTGCAGTCCAAGGGACTCTCAAGAGTCTTCTCCGATACCACACTTCAAAAGCATCAATTCTTTGGTGATCAGCTTTCTTTATGATCCAACTCTCAAATCTATACATGACTACTGGAAAAACCATTGACTAGATGGACCTTTGTCAGCAAAGTAATGTCTCTGCTTTTTAATATGCTGTCTAGGTTTGTCATAGCTTTTCTTCCAAGGATCAAGAATCTTTTAATTTCATGGCTGTGGTCCACCATCTGCAGTGATTTTGGAGCCCCCCAAAATAAAGTCTTTTACTATTTCCATTGTTTCCCCATCTGTTTGGCATGAAGTGATGGAACTGGATTCCCTGATCTTAGCTTTCTGAATGTTGACTTTTAAGCCAACTTTTTCACTTTCATCAAGAGGCTCTTTAGTTCTTCTTCACTTTCTGCCATAAGGGTGGTGTCATCTGCATATCTGAGGTTATTGGTACTTCTGGCAATCATGATTCCAGCTTATGCTTCATCCAGCCCAGCATTTCACATGATATACTCTGCAAATAAGCAGGGGGACAATGTACGTCACGTAGACGTACTCCTTTCCCAATTTCTCTGTTGTTCCATATCCTGTTATAACTGCTGCTTCTTGACCTCCATAAAGATTTCTCAAGAGGCAGGTAAGGTGGTTTGCTATTCCCATCTCTTTAAGAATTTTCCAGTTTGTTGCAATCCACACAGTCAAAGGTTGGATGTAGTCAGTAAAGCAGAAAGTAGATGTTTTTCTGGAACTCACTTGCTTTTTCAATGATCCAACGGATGTTGGCAATTTGATCTCTGGTTCCTCTGCCTTTTTCTAAGTATGCTGCTGCTGCTGCTAAGTCATTTCAGTCATGTCCGACTTTGTGCAGCCCCATGGACTACAGCCCACCAGGCTCCTCCATCCATGGGATTTTCCAGGCAAGAGTAGGGGTGCCATTGCCTTCTCTGGTTTTCTAAGTATATATATATATATATATTATTTAAAATTTTTTCTGAACATTGTATTTCATCTGAATTTAAATGATAAAAGTATTATACCTGTCACTCAACTAAAAGGTTCTTTCAGTTCTCCAGGTCAGCCTTCCTTCAGAGGTAAATAAATAAGAAACAGATCACCTCAGGCCTGTCAGAATGACTATCATCAGGAGGGTCACAAATAACAAATGATGGCAGGGCTGTGGAGAAAAGCGAACACTTGTACACTATTGGTGGGTATGTAAATTTGATGTGGCCACTATGAAAAACAGTTTGGATGTTCCTCAAGAAACTACAACTACTGTATTACCCAGCAATTTTACTCCTGAGTATATATACAAAGGAAATGAAGATACTCATTTGAAAAGATGTATGCACGCAATGTTCACAGCAGCATTATTTATAGTAGTCTAGATAGGGAAGCAACCTGAATGTCCATCAATAGACGAATGGATAAAGATATGTACACACACCCACAGTTAGTTGTTTAGTTACTAAGTCATGTCTGACTCTTTTGCAACCCCATGGATTGTAACCTTTCAGGCTCCTCTGTCCATTAGATTTCCCAGGCAAGAATACTGGAGTGGGTTGCCATTTCCTCCAAGGGATCTTCCTAACCCAGGGATCGAATGCATATCTCCTGCATTGGCAGGTGGATATCACTGAGCCACCAGCGAAGTCCAGGAATACTAGTCAGCCATAAAACAGAATGAAGTTTTGCCATTTACAATAATATGAATGTAGCATAGTGAAATAGATCAAGAAGAGAAAGCCAAATACTGTATATTGTCATATATGTGGAATCTAAAAAGTAAAATGTGAATATAACAAGAAACAAACTCACCAATACAGGAAACAAACCAATCCAGAAAACAAACTAGTGGTTACCAGTAGGGAAGGACAAGAAAGGGGTAGAGGATTTAGAGACGCAAACGATTATATGTAAAATAAATAAGCTACAAGGAATGGAGAATTTAGTCATATCATATTTTATAATAACTATAAATTGAATTTGATCTTTAAAAATTATGAATTACTAGGTTATATGCCTGGAAGCATGTAGTATTATAAATCAACCATACCTCAGTTAAAAAAAGAAAGGAGGGACTTTCTGAAGGTCCAGTGGTTAAGCCGTCATGCTTCTGAGGGAGCGGGGCTCACGTTCAATCCCTGGATGAGGAACTAAGATCCCACATGCCCTGCAGCTTGGACAAAAATAAAAAGTGAAAGGAAGAAAAGGAATCATGTATTTAGATGTAATATCTTTTTACAAAAACAGTATTTGAATGTTTTCAGTATAGCTTAGCAATCCAGTTTCTGTTGACAAATTGAGTTCAGTATTAGGAGGGATAGTACATACCCGAACTGAATAGCCAATGGATATCTTAATCCTTTCCACCAGAAAGTACTGGTGGAAATTCCCAAGTGGTCCAGTGGTTAGGACTCTGAGCTTTCACTGTGGAGGGCACAGGTTATCTGGTTAGGGAACTACGATCCTATAAGCTGCATGGTGCAGCCAAAAAAAAAAGATGATACTGGCTGGCCTTTTTAGTAAAGCTTTAGAGCTTCTCTCTTATTTCCTCCTAATTCTTGTTCTTTAATAGCACAGTTATCTTGTTCACATTCTTTCTGTGCTTTAAAATTATTTTTTAAATTATTATTTTTTGGTTGCACTGGGGTTTCGTTGCCTCATGGGAGCTGTCTCTGTTTCCAGGGGGCTACTCTTGGTTGCAGAGGCTTCTCATTGCAGTGGCTTCTCTTGTTGCTGTGCACAAGCTCTAGGCATGTGGGCACAGTAGTTGTGGCACACAGGCTTAGTTGCCCCATGGCATATGGGATCATCCTGGACCAGGGATTGAACCTGTGCCCTGTGCATTGGCAGGTGGATTCTTATTCATTGTACAGGGAAGTCCCTCTTCCTGTGTTTTTTTGGTATGTTTTCTTTTAATTAATATTTTTCTTTGGAATAGCAGGAGAGTTTACTCTTATGCTACATTGTTCTTCTGGCTGAGACTGCTCAAAGCTCAGAGTTCTTCAGACAAAGCCTGATCAGTACTACATTGTTCTAGCAAATGTTGATCTACTCATCCTTCTGACAAAGAATGGTCAACTTCTAGTTCTGACAAGGACTGGTAACTTTTCTAGGTTGCTTCCTGAATCTTTCCTCTTTAGCTAATTAGAGATATTTCAAATGATCAGGATATAAATCTGTGAATTGAGATTCCTGTAAGATTTAAGCCTTCATCTCCTGCCATAGCAATTTTTTACTATGTTGCTGACTTTTTAGTTTTCTTCAAAATGTAAAGCTTTCCTTTGCTAGGAAAGGAACTTGTGAATTTTCCCTACAGAGGTCTATAGATGATTGGTGGTTAGGTCACCATGTTTTCTGTTTCAGGTTCTTACTTCTGAATCCGACCAGTAAAACTCATTTGCCATATGTCCCAAAACTTCTTGTTCACCACCTTGCTGCTGACCTCACCCTGGCCACATATTTAAAGCTTTATTAGAACACAGTCATGCCCGTTCATCATGTTTCATCTCTGGCTACCTTTGTACCACAATGGCAGAGTTGAGTAGTTGTAGCAGAAATTGAATGGCCTACAAGCCTAAAATATTTATTATATAGCCCTTTAAGAAAGTTTGTTGAACAACAAGAACCTCCTATATAGCATGGGGAACTATATTCAGTGTCTTGTAATAACCTATTATGGACAAGAAACTTGAAAAAGTGTGTGTGTATATGTATTGCAATCACTTTGCTCTACACCTGACCTGAGTCATTGTAAATCCACTATACTTCAGTTAAAGAAAAGAAGGAATTTTGCTGATCCCTGACCTAAGATAAGAGCTTTCAGATGTTTTGGACACAGAGTGCTGTTTCTAAGTGGAATCTTCAGAAGTCTAATGTGTGAAAATAGATAAAGAACAGTTCTTGTCACTGGGTAACAAGTGGGAGGAGCTAGAACACCACAGACTTGACCGTTAATCTCTCCTTGGATGCTGGAGTACCTTCTTGAAACCTCAAATGCTCTTTGAAGTAGAGTTTTTTCAAATAGAGTGTTTGAGAAGATTCTCTTCAAAAAGAGGTGACCACTTAAGCATGCTTCCCAAAATACTATTCTTAGTGGGAAGGTAAAGACTTACCTATGGGACATAAGTTTAACTTTTCTGAATCTTAGAATTGACTTTTGTAAAGTTGAGACTAGAATCTGTAAATGGAGTCCTACATTATAAACCAGTTAACAGATGGTAACTGGATAAAGATGGTGATCGTTTCACAATGTATACCAATGTCAAATCGTTACGTTGTCCACCTGAAACTAATGTTATGTCAATTACACTTAAATTTTTAAAAATTAGACAACCCATTTAATGAAAACATCTCACCTAATGAAGAGCTACACTAAAAACTTCGTTTTTAGCAAAACCATTCCTGGTTAACATTCTTGGCAAAGAAACAGCAGGCTGAGCATTAGCGTATTTGTCATTTGACCTAATTTTAAAAAGCATGAATCCTTGGGGATTTATCACACTACTCCTTCTACTTTTGTGTATGTTTGAAATGTTTCATAACAAAAGAGTTTGAAAAAATGCTCCCCCCACCCCAAAAAAGAAAGAAACCATTTTGAGGAATAGGTATAGTCTTGGAAATCAGCAAACAGTTTACCTCTCTCTAAGATAAAAGAATATTTAAAAAATATTACAGATACACAAAGAAGCATAAATCACGACATTTTCCAGCAAATGTTCCCTTACCTTTTCTGTTTTTGTGGCTTTGAATTTTTATTTAGGAAAAGAATCACATAATATTGTTTTTATTTCATAACTTATGCTCTCAGATGGCAGTTAAGCAGGGAAACCAACTGCAGATGCAAGTCCATGAAGGGTATTGTGTTGTCGAAGAAGCCCCACCCACCATTGGAACAGAAAAACGACCAGTTGCTAGGACAGGAAAGAAGCCACTTGCACATTATTCTTCACTGGTGAAAGTCTTGGGGTCAGACATGAAGACCCCAGAGGATCCTGCAACACAGGTATGAAGAGAATGACCTATCTCATTGATTTTTCTGACCTGTGTTTCATTGTCTCTGGTCTAAGATTTGAGCTGTTCTTCAGAGGTTTGGGAGTTAATTGTGACTGTCTCTGTCTAACTTTTTGAACTGGTAACAATGGTTACTTCTGGAGAGGACCATGAATAGGGTGACATTTTTCTTATACTTTTTCATGCTTATTTTTAAAAACTATACATTAATACTATTTGACAAAAGAAACCTCAAAATAATACATTATAGGACAGTTACTTTAAACAGAAGAAAAAAAGTATCTTGGATTTGTGTTTACTTGCAGCAGCTTCCACCTGCTCGACATAATCCAGACCAGCCTCAAGACAAGCCCCCTGACTGGTTCACAAGCTACCTAGAGACAGTGAGTGTTCTTTCCAGCTTGGGTTTAGCAGCACTGTTGGCACAGATGGATTGTTGATGAAATAGAAAGCTAGCTCCAGAGGGCTGCTGCCTCTGGTACAAGTGAACGAAGAATGGTAGCTAATAATTTCCAAACTACAGCAGTTCCAGTCAAGAAAGTTCCTGGCTTTTGCAGTGATGTACTAGAAAAGGGGTGAGTTTAAGGATATAAGGGAAAGAGACAAATTTCTGTCCTTAAGAAGGAAGTGTTAGAAATTTACTCATCAAAGGGCTTCTTGATATTTGCTTTGAAGCCACTTTAGCTGTGGAAGGATTAGTTTTTTTTTTTTTTGCTATGTTTCTGTCCATTCATTCTGTATCTATTATCTGATTATTGTGTTCTTATACCAGAGATGGTGAGGTTTCAGGTTTATTTTTTATTTTCGTGCCTTTTTCCAGTCTTGGAACTGAGAGAATTCCACCCCCCTTTCCCCCGCCTCTTCTGTATTCTAGTTCAGAGAGCAAGTGGTTAAAGAAACGGTTGAAAAGCTTGAACAGAAATTACACGAGAAGCTTGTCCTCCAGCATCCATCCTTAGGTTCGTGTCCCTCAGAAGTTTCAATGCCTGTTTCAGAGGAAACGCTGTTTTTGCCAGAAAACCAGTTCAGCTGGCATATTGCTTGTAGCAGCTGCCAAAGGAGTATCGTGGGTGTGCGCTACCAGTGCAGGTAAAGCAATAGCTTGGGAATGAACACCCCGTAGAGTGGGAGGTTCTAATGTTCTGGGGGGTAAAGGGTGTACTTACTTTGAGCATCAGACACAGCAGCTGTGTATTGAAAGCAAGCTACTCTTCACCCACAAGAGAAAATAACTATTTGAAGAGTGAGTAATTAGATTGCTGTGTTCAGGTATACATTTGAATTGAGAGAGCCAAAGTTCCCCAAAACAAAATTGGATCCCCAAGGGTTGTCTCCCTGTTCCAAATGCTTTCATATCTTTCCTCCCATAGATTGTCCTTTGAAGTAGGTATAGGTGAAGTGTCACTATCTTCATTGATTCCTGAGGATTGAGACATGGCATGTGTGGGTGGCATGCTCAGGTTCCCACCTCAGGGGTGATAGAGCAAATATATGGAAGTCTGGGTCCATATCTCCTGACCTCAGGTCCTTCCTACTGTGCCATTCCTTTCCTCACAGCCTCTGCTCATCCTACAATATCTGCGAAGATTGTGAATCGGGGCCATATGCCCATGACTCCAATCATGTCCTGCTGAAGTTGCGGAGACCTGTTGTGGGCTCCTCTGAACCATTTTCTCACTCGAGGTTCTCTACTCCTCGTCTTCCTGCTGCTCTGGAACAGGCCAGGTAAAACCATATATATATGGGGTGTTTGTTCTCTGGTTGGCTTCTTGGTTTTGGTGACAGGGTGGGATCACAAAACTAAATAGTCTCCTGGACTTCCCTTGTGGTCCATCCAGTGGTTAGGACTCTCCACATCCATTGCAGGAAACACAGGTTTGATCCCTGGTTGAGGAACTGAGCTCCCACAAGCCATGTGGCACAGCCAAAAAAAGACCAGAGTCTCCTTAGTTCCAGCTCCTTTCCAGTTGATGTGCTGTGACAGGGATAATTATCCGGAGCTAATGAGATGGAACCCAGAACTGCAGAAAGAAAGAAAGAAACTAAACTAGAAGCAGATGCTGATGAAGACCACAGGTGGCTCAGAATAGCTTCAAGGTTTATTTGTGAGGTTTATATTTTAAGAACTTTTTTTTTTTTTTTTAATCTCACAGGCTCCAGAAGCAAGTTGATAAGAACTTTCTTAAAGCAGAAAAACAAAGGTTGCGGGCTGAGAAGAAACAGCGTAAAGCAGAGGTCAAGGAACTTAAAAAGCAGCTTAAACTCCACAGGAAGATTCATCTATGGAATTCGCTTCATGGGCTGCAGAACCCCAAATCTCCTTTGGGCCGACCCGAGAACCTGCTGCAGTCAAACGCCCCGATGTAAGCCCAGGGCCAGGGCAGGAGCCAGAGCTTTAGGTCCAGCCATCTAAAACTGAAACTTAAGCCCACTTCTGTCTTATTTATTATTGCTAACTCCTAACACTCAAACCCTTAAAACTTCCCATTTTCTGATCTTTGTGTTCTTAAAGGGTGGTTTGCTAGTTATCTTTGACACTTCCTTTGTTGCCTTCTTCAGAAAAACAGAAACCAGTAAGGTTCAGAAACTGGTATAATCTCTCTTCACTGGAGGCAGTCTGAATTTGAAGCAGAAGGAACAAATGTTTTAAGAGCCCAACTCTCTAGCTGTGGTATTTATGGACCCTTTCAGTTATCCTCACCATAGCTTTTTAACTTAGGAGTCAGGTCCCCTTGTTTTGTTCTTTCAGCTGTGCCATATGGCAGGTAGGATCATAGTCCACTGACCAGTGATCAGACCTGTACTCTCTACAGTGGAAGCACGGAGTCCTAACCACTAGACTGCCTGAGAATTCCTTGGGTCAGCTTGTTTTCTTAAAAAATGTTAATAGTTTGTTGTTGTTGGAGGGTGTTTTGGCTGCACCACATGAAGCTTGCAGGGTCTTAGTTCCCAGACCAGGGATCGAACCCAGGCCCTCAGCAGTGAAAGCAACGAATTGTAACCACTGGACTGTAAGGGAATTCCCATTATAAAGCAGATGCACTAGTATGCCCTCCAGGGTCACAGTCTGCATATTGAACCACATATTGTATATTCAGAATACATCACACCCAACACAAGTAATTAAATACCTAAATTTCTATTCAGGCTCCCTCTGCAACCCTGTGCCCCAGTTATGCCAACGCTCAGTGCAGCGTTTGTGGATGAAAATTTGCCTGATGGGACTCACCTCCAGCCAGGAACCAAATTTATCAAACACTGGAGAATGAAAAATACAGGAAATGTCAAGTGGAGCACAGACACAAAGGTAGTTTTCACCACAAAATGTGAATGTGGAGTGGTCGAGATGGCAGAGTATTTAACTGACAAACTTACTTTCTCCTGTTACTATTTTTAGCTCAAGTTCATGTGGGGAAACCTGACTTTGGCTTCTACCGAAAAGAAAGATGTTTTGGTTCCTTGCTTAAAGGCTGGCCATGTAGGAGTCGTGTCTGTGGAGTTCATTGCCCCAACCTTGGAGGGGACATACACTTCCCATTGGCGTCTTTCTCACAAAGGCCAGCAGTTCGGGCCTCGGGTCTGGTGCAGCATCATAGTGGATTCTTTCCCCTCCCCAGAGAGCCCAGATAACAGTGAAAAGAGCATGATCAGCTCAAGCAGAGGTGATGATCTCACCTGCCAGCAAGAGGTGAGCATTGGAAGGGCCTGTTTACAGCTGGTGGATCCTCCAGAAACCTGGAAAGGCCAGCTTCTCCCCTCCCCCAAACACGTCAGTATGCTTATCTTGGGCCTCGTCTTCTGGGGCTTTGTGTGTCCTTAGGATCTGAGTGCAGGTGTCCCTCAGTGCTTAACCCTGGTTGTTACTTGGTGCACAGTTTTCTGGTTTTTTCTTTGTGCTATTTATTTTTGGCTGCACTGGCTCATCGATGCTGCACAGGCTTTCACTCGTGCGATGAGGGGGGCTACTCTTTACTGCAGTGCACTCGCTGCAATGACTGCTCTTGTGGAGCATGGGCTTCAGGAGTTTTGGTGCACCAGTTTAGTGCTCCACAGCACGTGGGTTCTTCCAAGACCAGGGATCATACCTGTGTCCCCTGTATTAGCAGGCGGATTCTTAACCAATGGACTACCGGGGAAGTCCTGTGCATGTTATTTTAAGGCAACTTCCCTATTTACTGCTTAAATTTAAGTTACCCAGTGATGATGTCCTGGTTTTGACTATTGTTATTATGGTTAATCTAAGTTAGTATCATTAGGGGAAGCTAGATGAAGGGGGTAATTAGTAAACTCTCTGTACTCTTTTTGCAGCTTTTTCATAGAAAAGTGTGAAATTAAAAAGTATTACTACATACAGTGCATTTGACTTTAGGGAGGCAGCCGTCAACTTGCTTTTTGAGTTCTGTTGAGGGCCGAAAATGTGTCCCAATGGTTTCTCTCCATAGGAAGCTTTTCTGGGTAAAGAAGAAATTCTGCCTGGTGAAACAACTGAGCAGACAGAAGGGACAGGAACCCACATCCCACAGAAGGCAAAGAATGCTGCCAGCAAGAGGGAGCTCTACATCCCATCTGTGGATCTTCTGACTGCCCAGGTGGAAGATTGAGCACTTTGAGGGGACGGGACAGAAAGCCCTGGGGAACAAGTTCTTAACTTGTTGAAGGGAAGGGGGTAGAGCCGTCGGTGGTGCCCAGGAAGTTAAGAGACCCACTCTAATCTAGTAAGATGAATCGAATGGCAAGATCATCCCCAATGGAAGCAAGTTTCTAAACTAAATGTTTCCTCTTTGAATTGGAAAGTTATCTTGTGCTTCCCACAACTTCCCCTTCGCTGCCTCTTCTTTCTGCCTAACTGGTTCACCTTCACCCCCACTGCATCTGCTCTCTCTCTTCCCAGTGGCTATTTGAATGTTTGGTTCCCATTAACTCTTCTTGTTCTTACTTGACTGAGCTGAGGCATGAATTTGAACACTAGTTGCATCTAACACAAAACATGGCTGTAGCATGTGTTGCAAGTAGCCTAACATGCCCTCCCCCCTTTTTTTTCAGGATCTGCTGTCCTTTGAGCTATTGGATATAAATATTGTCCAAGAGTTGGAGAGAGTGCCCCACAACACTCCTGTGGGTAAGAATGTCATTTGGTCCACCTTGTTTATTAACAGGCCCAATAGTACTGCCCCCCTGACTCTGGTAGTGACTACTTCATTCTGAGATATTAGTAGGCAAGGATTTTTCCCACAATATGATTAAAACTACACCCATGGGCCCATTTTCCTTCATTTCCCTATTGTCTGTCAGAGGCAACAATACAAGTTTGTACAGAGTTTCTCCACCATAAAGGGACCCTCTTCTCCATTTCTCTCTAGGTGTTTGTGTCTCTCTGTTACTTTACATTCATGGTTCTGTGTCTTGGCCATGGTCTTCCAAAGCCAAACAACTGTTTATGATCCTTCCTGTGTTGATGGACCTGAGATACTTGTGTACTTGATGGTCTGGAGAAATTCTTTACAACAGGCCTTGAAGCGTACCTGGGTTTATTTTAGTTCTGCAAGAGGCAGGAAACCTAGAAGCTGCTGCTTCTGGGCACTGAGTATTGATGATGCAATGCTTTTTCTTGGTTGATGGTTCTCCTATCTTCATTCTCCAGATATGACTCCCTGCATGTCTCCTCTGCCACATGACAGTCCTTTAATAGAGAAGCCAGGCTTGGGGCAGATACAGGAAGAGAGTGAAGGGGCGGGATTTAAAGCACTTCCTGGTAAGGGGTTAAATATTTGTAAAGCATTTGCATCCTCCCCTTCCATACCACACCCTGTTGTTATCCATACCTTCTACTAACCTTACCTTGGTGTGTGAACGGGTTTTCCAAGGATCTGATTTTTGAAGTCTCCGTACCTTCACATAGCACAGACAGCAGCTATTCCTTGGCATCGTATCAGCATGGGGACATGACTGGAGAAAGCTCTACAATACTTTAAACACCAATTGCAGACAAAAATTCTGTCCTTTCCAGATTCCACAGTGTCAGTAAAGAAAAAGGCCGAGAATGTTTCTTCCATGGAGGAACCAGAGGATGATTTGAGTGGGACCCAGTTCGTGTGTGAGACTGTCATCCGATCCCTTACATTGGATGCTGCCCCGGATCACAAACCACCTTGGAGACAGAAGTCCCCGCAGAGTGAGTCCCTGAAATTCCCGGACCTCACCCCACGCCCCCACTGGGATGACGCCTGTTTTGCAATTGCCAGACCTGAGCAGATAGAAGTGCTCTTCTTTACTCAGAGTGGAGACAGGGGAATCTTTGTTAGAGGTTGGATCGTGGTTGTTTGTTTAGACTCTACATATGCATCAGGAGCAAAGCAGCTCTCGTAATTCATTTCTGCACTTTCCCAGGGGCTGAATTACAGCTGTACGCCACAGAGGAACAGCAGCCAGCTGTGCTGCCTGAGTTCTGCAGTAAGGAGTCTTCTTGTAAGTGGATGGAGCCCCTCAGCAGAGAACCTTCCCCTGCCCTCTCACCCCAACCCCCAGCAGCTGAGTTGTCTCATTTCTCCAAGGGCAGCAGTCAAAAAATAGTGGGCAGAAACAGGAGCATCAAGCTTAAGTTTCTCAGGGTTAAATTCTGCTGTAATAAATTTCTCTGTGGCAGAATTTCTAGAGGTCAGATAGGTAGAACCAATTTCATGTATTTCAGATACTATCCAAACACTCAAATTTAAAAACTATATATTTTTTAAAAATATATGTATTTCCACACACACACTTGAGTACAAATGGATAACAGAAAAAGTCTATACAAAGTCTAGAAGGACTTACACCACAATGTTCACAGTAGTTGTCTCAGTAAGATTATCGGTAGTTGGTGGTTTTTTTTTTTCTTAACTCATCCATGTTTTGCGAGTTTTACTCATTACTTTGCAAAGAGGAGGAGGAAAGGAGTCAAAAGTAGTCACATAGTCCTGCAGTACTTAGCACCAGATGTTTCTCTTCTCATAGCACTGTTAGCTAGTTTAGCAGTGTCGATTTGAAACCATCCCAATATGATAGGGGCTTCTCTGATAGCTCAATAGTTAAAGAATCTGCCTGCAATGCAGGAGACCGCAGTTCGATTCCTGTGTTGGGAAAATCCACTGGAGAAGGGATAGACTACCCACTCCAATATGCTTAGTCTTCCCTTGTGGCTCAGCTGGTTAAAGAATTCACTTGCAATGTGGCAGACCTGGGTTCAGTCCTTGGGTTGGGGAGATCCCCTGGAATAAGGGAAAGGCTACCCACTCTAGTATTCTGGCCTAGAGAATTCCATGAATTGTATAGTCCTTGGGGTCGCTCTGACAGTTATGTTAGCTGTCACCTGAAGGGGAAAAGGAAAGGGGCCTCCTTGTTTTAAGGTTCATAGTGTTCTCAGAAGCTTTATTGTGTCTGCTGACCTTGTTTTTATGAACTTTGGTTCTTTGCAGCTTCAGACTTTGAATATGGCCCTTTTTTTTGTCCCTCTCCTCTGGCTTTCATAATTATAGCTCATGATCCACAAGGCTTGGTATAGGGTAGGGTAAGCACGAGGGGCTGTTCTTAGCTTATACCTTAAATTGGATGCTTTCACCCTTTAGTGAAATTTGCCTCACCTGAAGAGGGACCACTTGCAGACGAGAGGGAGGAGATTGTCCAAATTGCTGAAGAAGAGGCTGTTGTGGAGGAAGAGGATGAGCTCAAAGATGAAGTTCGGAGTCAGTCCTCTGCTTCTTCAGAGGACTATATCATCATCCTGCCTGAGTGCTTTGACACCAGCCGCCCCCTGGGGGACTCCATGTACAGCTCTGCACTCTCACAGCCAGGCCTGGAACGAGGGACTGAAGGAGAGCCTGGGATTGAGGCTGGGCAGGAACCAGTCGAGGCTGGGGAGAGACCCCCTGGAGGGGACAACCAGCCACAGGGGCACAACATCAATGACATCCTTATGACCTCACAGACTCTGGACACAGTGCCCCTAACCCCAGAGGTGGTGGGGCCTCCGCCACAGCTGCCCAGGTACCATCTGTACCCCACTCTGCTGGGCTGTCCTTCAGAGGTGGAATAAAGAGAAAGGACTCAACCTGATCTCAAAACCTGTTTCTCTGTCAGCTGAGGAAATGGCGATTTCCCATAGTAAAGTCTGATGAACAAAAGTTGTACTTCCCAGTATTTGTGGATCCTGGATTTAAAGAAATACTTGCTTTAGTTAACCTTTATTAGCTGAGTAATTAGCAGGAGAGTGACCAGACTGCAGCCAGTCTTTCTAGCTTGACTGTGGCTGAAGAGGAAAACAGAAGAGTGAGCCCTTCCCACCTGATCCCTAGATGCAGACTTGTGCTCTGGATCAGCAGTGTGAAACCTCTGTAGAGACTCTAGCTCTGCTGTGCCCTGTTTGCTGTTTCTCCACCGTTACCAGAGGTGCCTTCTCAACTTACTTTCAATATTATGTCTTTCTGAAAGGAGTCCCAGTGCACAGCGTCATGGTTCCCCAGGAGTGGATTTACCAGTTACTGTACCAGAAGTTTCTTCAGTCCCTGGTCAGATCAGAGAAGGTAATGACCTGCCTGAGCTTTCTCTCTGTGCTCTTTTCTCATGGAAACCAGGTATAAGTAGGCACTCTGTGGTTCTTGGCAGTTTTGCGAAACTTGCCCTTTGACTTTTTCTGTGCTCCTCCCTCCTACTCTTTTTGTTCTGTCTTCTAGCTTAATATTTATTAGATGAGACCCCATAGAAGCTGGCATTGTGCTGTAGTGGAAAGAACACAGGTTTTGGAACCAGCCCAGTCTAGGTTCATCCCCAGCTCTGCCTTTCCTCACTGTGTAACCTTGCAGTGGTTCAGCAGGTTGATAATACCTGAAGGTCTGTTTCCTCATCCACAAAATAAAGAGAATAGCACCTTGGAGTTGTGAGTAGACCTTCAAAGTGGCATCCCTCTCTTCCTCAAAAAACAAAACCTGGACTTCCCTGGCAGCCCAATGATTTAAGACTCTGCATCCAATGCAGGGGGCACAGGTTGAATCTCTGATCAAGGAACTAAGTGCCCACATGGCATGTGGTGCGGCATAAAAGTTAAAGGCTTGAAATGGGATCAGATTGTTACCTGCCTCAGAAATAGCCCTGCTGGGAGTTAGGAAATCCCAGGCATTTCTAGATGCTGCATCTAACCAACAGCTCTTTTGCTTTTAGAGCTCAGAGGCTCATCAGGACTTGTTAACAGCAGACCGAAGAGCTATGACCACTCAAGGTAACTGGACCTTGCCTGTGCAGCCTCTTCTTCAGAAGCAGGTGGATGTCCTAGTGTTACCCTGCTTACGTGAGCCTCTCAGAGCACATGTTCCCTCCTGAGAGTGACGGAGGAGAGCCATCATCCCTTCTTGTTATTTCTTCTGAAGCTCGTGAGCAACCCTGAGCAGAGGGCTAACATTGATGTTTAAGAGTGTTGCCAGTCCAGACCAGGAAGAAGCGCCCTTAGGTTCAATTCCTGCTTAGTAACAGAGGAGGGCAGGAAGGTCCAGGCCATTGTGCATCTCGTACCTTGTTCTTAGACAAACCTGCCTCTCTGCTCCTAGTCATCTCAAAGCAGTATCAAGCTAGGCCCCTCCCCGTATACAGTGTTTAGAAAATCACATTTCCATTGGGAGTTGTTTCCTCTGAAATGGTAACTGAGTAGACCCACTGCCAGTACCTCATGGCACCCTTGACCATATTAATTTTCCAGTGGGGCTGAAAGGTGGCATGCTAACCAGAGTGATGTGTTTTCTGCAGTGCCCATATTTTGTAGCAGTAAGAACTGAGCCCTACATCGGACCTAGATTTGTAACTATAAAACTGATAGGAAAACAGTCACACACTCGTTTTACATTTGATTTTTTTTTCCTCCAGGAAATCTCATTTCCTTTCCAGGATGAGAACCCAGATTATCTTGTAGGAAGATAATAATTAGTGTTTCTTAGGGAGATAATTTGGTTTTCCTCCTCAGGCACCACCACCACCACCATGGGAACAGCATTGCTGGAGGACTGGTGAAGGGGGCTTTGTCTGTTGCTGCCTCTGCGTACAAGGCCTTGTTTGCTGGACCACCAGTCACCGCACAGGTCAGTGCATGTTTTATTTTCCTGAACCAAATCCAAGTCACTAGTGAAAACAATGGCATCTGCCTGGGCTGGAGAGAGTTGCACATCATCATAAAAAGCATGAGCTTTAAGTTTAGTCTTCTTTTAATTGGAGGATAATTGCTTTACAATGTGTGTTGGGTTCTGTATAGCAGCCAAGAATCAGCCATAAGTACATGTATGTCCCTTCTCTCTTGAACCTCCCTCCCATTCCCCCACCCCATCCTACCCCTCTAGGTTGTCACACCAGGTTGANTCCCTCCTGAGAGTGACGGAGGAGAGCCATCATCCCTTCTTGTTATTTCTTCTGAAGCTCGTGAGCAACCCTGAGCAGAGGGCTAACATTGATGTTTAAGAGTGTTGCCAGTCCAGACCAGGAAGAAGCGCCCTTAGGTTCAATTCCTGCTTAGTAACAGAGGAGGGCAGGAAGGTCCAGGCCATTGTGCATCTCGTACCTTGTTCTTAGACAAACCTGCCTCTCTGCTCCTAGTCATCTCAAAGCAGTATCAAGCTAGGCCCCTCCCCGTATACAGTGTTTAGAAAATCACATTTCCATTGGGAGTTGTTTCCTCTGAAATGGTAACTGAGTAGACCCACTGCCAGTACCTCATGGCACCCTTGACCATATTAATTTTCCAGTGGGGCTGAAAGGTGGCATGCTAACCAGAGTGATGTGTTTTCTGCAGTGCCCATATTTTGTAGCAGTAAGAACTGAGCCCTACATCGGACCTAGATTTGTAACTATAAAACTGATAGGAAAACAGTCACACACTCGTTTTACATTTGATTTTTTTTTCCTCCAGGAAATCTCATTTCCTTTCCAGGATGAGAACCCAGATTATCTTGTAGGAAGATAATAATTAGTGTTTCTTAGGGAGATAATTTGGTTTTCCTCCTCAGGCACCACCACCACCACCATGGGAACAGCATTGCTGGAGGACTGGTGAAGGGGGCTTTGTCTGTTGCTGCCTCTGCGTACAAGGCCTTGTTTGCTGGACCACCAGTCACCGCACAGGTCAGTGCATGTTTTATTTTCCTGAACCAAATCCAAGTCACTAGTGAAAACAATGGCATCTGCCTGGGCTGGAGAGAGTTGCACATCATCATAAAAAGCATGAGCTTTAAGTTTAGTCTTCTTTTAATTGGAGGATAATTGCTTTACAATGTGTGTTGGGTTCTGTATAGCAGCCAAGAATCAGCCATAAGTACATGTATGTCCCTTCTCTCTTGAACCTCCCTCCCATTCCCCCACCCCATCCTACCCCTCTAGGTTGTCACACCAGGTTGAACTCCGTGTGCTGTGCAGCAGCTTCCCACTAGCTATGTATGTTTCTTACATATGACGAGATATATGTTTCAGTGCTGCTCTCAATTTGTCTCACCCTCTCTTTCCACAAGTCTGCTCTCTCTGTCTGCGTCTACAAATACGTCCATCAGTACCGTCTTTCTAGATTCCACATATATGTGTTAATATATGATACTTGTTTTCCTCTTTCTGACTTCACTCTGGATAACAGGCTCTAGGTCCATCCATCTCTCTAGAACTGCCTCAAATTTGTTCCTTTTTATAGCTGAGTAATTCCATTGGATATATGTATCACAAAACTTAGTCTTTGATTAACACACACAGACTTGGCCACTTTCCACTTATGACTTTGGCTAAGTTAAGGGAGGAAAGAAAAAAGACCTAATGTTTGTTGCAGACCTAGTGTGTGTGTGGAGCTCTCCGAGGTGCTAGTGCTACAGGAGCAATCAGACTCCAGTTCCTGCCCAGAGTGGTGGGAAACAAGAGAAGTAAACAGACTGTCTATGAAACTTTTGAAAATTACAAAGCACTATAGAATTTAAGGACTCTTTCATCTAATTAAAAAAAAACAAAACACATTTATTGTGCAGTGTAAGATACTGTGCCAGTTGTCTCAGACTGGTGGAACACCTCAGTCTGACATTGGCCACACAGTGCAGCACAGGAAGGCTTCCTGGTAGATGATGCCTGAAGTCATCCTAAAAGTGTTTGCCAGGAATCAGAGTCAGAAAGGGTAGACAGAGAGTAGCCAGTAAAGAGATCTGGAAATGTGAGCCTGGAAGGTAAATTTGTTCTGAGAAGAGAAAGAAGAGAAAAGATCAGTGATGTAGGTGAGATGCTGTGTTAAGTGATTTGGATTTTATTTAGGACTCGTGGGCAGCCTCTGAAGGATTTTAGGGAAGTAATTAACATGATCAGATTTGTTCTTTGTAAGATCACTCCACTCCTCCATAGTGTGGAGGCTGAGGGAGCCTTAAGAAATCCAGCTGAGAATCCACATGTAAGAAGAAAAGGATAGAAGAGAAATAGAAATGGCAGAACTTGGAGGCCATAAGGCTAAAAAGAAGTCAAGGATAAAAGTTTCTAGTTTAGGTAGTCAGTGTAACATTCATTAAGAGAGGATATGTAAGAATGGTATATTTGGGCAGGAGGAAAAGAAAATCCAGTTGGTTTTGGGCTGGTGTTGAATTTGAGACACACCACCAGGTCACTTTGTCCAGAATATAGTTGGATTTATACATCTGAATTACAGAGAAAAGAAGTTTGGCCTGGAAATGAAGTCATTTATGTACAAGATATAACAGGAACCACAGATTAAATTTTCCGGGAAGAATGGATAAAAGAAGGAGCAGCCTCTAAGGATCATGGAAAGAGGGAGGGCTCTGCAAAGAAGACTGAGAATTAGGAGGAGAATGAGGAAGGGAAAGGAGTTTTAATGAGGAGGGCATGGCCAGCAGTGTCAGATGCTGCAGAGGAGTGAGAAGGAGCAGAGAGGACTTCTAAGAGTACAACTGTGCCTTACTTTCAAATAGCTGGACTATACAAAGGGAAAAGGAGTGTGAAAGCTGGGACATGTAAGGCAGAGGGAGACATTTTTAAAGGTGAGCCAGTAGCAAAGGAGGTTAACAATCAAAATGAGAGAGGTTAATTAGTAGAAAAATATTTCCAAGGTGACGAGAGGTAATGAGATACAAAGTAAGGTTCATTCAGAAGGATTAACCTGGAAAGGAGGACGGGTAACTTACTCTGAAATAGAAGGGAACAGAAGAGAGAAATACCAGAGACAATGCTCAACATATTGACATGCTTTTCTTAATCCATTCAGTTCAGTTGCTCAGTCCTATCTGATGCTTTGTGACTCCATGGACTGTAGCACGCCAGGCCTCCCTCTCCATCACCAACTCCCAGAGTTTACTCAAACTCATGTCCATTGAGTCAGTGATGCCATCCAACCATCTCATCCTCTGTTGTCCCCTTCTCCTCTTGCCTTCAGTCTTTCCCAGCATCAGGGTCTTTTCAAATGAGTCAGTTCTTATGCATCAGGTGGCCAGAGTACTGGAGCTTCAGCTTCAACATCAGTCCTTCCAATGAACACTCAGGACTAATCTCCTGTAGGATGGACTGGTTGGATCTCCTTGCAGTCCAGGGGAGTCTCAAGAGTCTTCTCCAACACCACAGTTCAAAAGCATCAATTCTTCAGNGGAGTTTCAGCTTCAACATCAGTCCTTCCAATGAACACTCAGGACTAATCTCCTGTAGGATGGACTGGTTGGATCTCCTTGCAGTCCAGGGGAGTCTCAAGAGTCTTCTCCAACACCACAGTTCAAAAGCATCAATTCTTCAGCACTCAGCTTTCTTTATGGTCCAACTTTCACATCCATACATCCATACTAGAAAAACCATAGCCTTGACTAGATGAACCTTTGTTGGCAAAGTAATGTCTCTGCTTTTTAATATGCTCTCTAGGTTGGTCATAACTTTCCTTCCAAGGAGTAAGCGTCTTTTAATTTCATGGTTGCAGTCACCATCTGCAGTGATTTTGGAGCCCAGAGAAATTAAGTCAGCCACAGTTTCCACTGTTTCCCCATCTATTTGCCATAAAGTGATGGGACTGGATGCCGTGATCATAGTTTTCTGAATGTTGAGCTTTAATCCACTCAACCACGCTGCAAAATACTAGCTAACCTGTGTCTCCATTTTTTTTTTTTTAATAAGAAAATTGCTGACACAGCTGTTAAGTAAATGATAAGAGGGTGTTCCAAGTGTTCGGAGGATTTAGGAAAGTTATGAACTTGGCCCAAAGAAGAAAGTAAAAATAAAAGATTAAGTAAATTAGCAATAAAGAATTGCTATTCTTTATTTTTTAAAAAAAGCCAAGAAGGTTGCCTGGAATATCATTTCCTGAGCAGTTTCTGGTCCGGCTCCTTTGCGTATCTGATTAAATTTCCCAGACTTTTTTCCGATAACAGCTCTTCTCCTTGGCCCATCATCATGATCACCTTTATCTTCACAGTGTTTCCAGAGTGTGTTTGTATCCTTTCCTTCATCTAGTTCTAAAGACAGTTCATTTGTTACCTGGTTTGGGATACAAACATACCTCATCCAAAATAGAGTTTTCCCAGTCCTTCTTATCCCCTCAGAAGATTCATTGGTATTGGGTGGACAGGAGTGCCATAGTCTTGCACCTAATTACCTAGCGTTTTGAATAAATCTGGAAAGATTAGAATTACTCAACAAAATAATACAAATTTTTACAGAAACTGTTTTTCTGCTTTTCTTGACTCTATACAGCCAATAGTTTCTGAAGATCAGACAGCAGCCCTGATGGCCCATCTCTTCGAAATGGGATTCTGTGACAGGCAGTTGAACCTAAGGCTGCTGAAGAAACACAATTACAACATCCTGCAGGTGGTGACAGAACTCCTTCAGGTCAACAACAACGACTGGCACAGCCACCGCTACTGAGGAGTGACCTCGTATTAAATAACGTTGCCTGCTGCTCAGAGATGATCTTTATTCTGTTGGGGCATGGGGTAGAGACCCTTGCTTATTTTTTAATCTGATGAATCTATAATAGAGCCCATCACTGAACTATCCAGACAGTACCTGACATTGCAGTATTTTTTGGAGCAAATCAAAAACCATAACTTAAATTTTCACAGCAGGCATTAGGTGAATTGTAGGAAGAGCATTTTTCAGTTGATTTGGATAAAGCTCCTTTCTCTGTTTTAGTGCACTGAAGAGTGTAACTTAAGCTTCCTATAGAACCATTTTTCTTTCTGCTTGTACTGAAGTTAAGTATTTTTCTTTTCTTAACGTGGATGTTTTTATGGGGATATCTGTTGTCAGTTTTTAAAAGGAATTAACCTTGGAAGTTGTTTTCCAGAATTATTCTCATAATTTCTCTAACCTATCCCAAGCTTAAATAGCTATGTGGTATTAAAATGACACCTAGAACGTGATAGGAATTTTGTTACTCTTCCCATTTCAAGTAGAAAGTCATTTCTCTGCAAGTCTTGGAAATCAGCACTGTTGTTTTCTAAAGACCCCACTGATGCGTTGAAGTATATCCAGCATCCATGTCTCTGCACTTCTGAGTAAGGAGCGGGGATTGTGCTAATTAACCCACCAGCACCTGTTGAACAGTGTCTATTGTAGCAATTTTGCATACATTTGTATTTTATTTAAGGGAAAAAATTTAGGTAGTGTGAAATATTTTGCTAATCCTATAAAGAAGGGAAAAATCTTCTATTAAAGGAAAAAGTAAATTTAACAGTTACCTTTTTTCTTTATGTCAGGGGGCAGGTCTTATTTACAGTAGAGTGGGCAAGGGCTGTATAGAAACGAGAAAACTAAACTTTATTATGTGAATCTCAGTAAAATTCAGGAGCGGGCAGATGAGTGGGTGTGAGGCTTTGACATGGGATTCAGGAAGTCCTGAATGTCTCTTGAATGTTTGAAATCTGTTCAAGAGAACTTAGAACAAGAAAAAGAGGCTGCTTTACAAAACTTGGATGGGGAGCAAACTCAGAAAAAAGTTCTGGTTTAATTTAACCCCAGGATAGGTGAGTGGAAAAGAGCTTGCTTACAAAGGTCCAAAGTCCTCACTCTCTTAATAGAAAGGAGTCTTGGGTACAGCTGGTAGAGGTAACAAAAAACACTAAAGATTTTAGTCATAAAAATTGCTTGCAGAAAAAGAAATCTGAACCTCCCCCCCAGCCCGAAGGGGGAAGGATAATAAAATAGTATTATATAACCTGGTTGGTATTACAATGAATGATGATGTAATCATTAGCCATAATGATGTTTATTTACAGTATAACTCTTGAATGCTGTTAAATAGGTCAGGATTCAGACTGCAAGCCAACCAGTCTGTTCTTATTTAAAACGTTTTTATGGGGTCTTCTGGGTAGAGGCTGAGCGGCCGGTTGTGTGTAATTAATTGGGTTGATTTGGGACGGGATCTGTCCTGACCATCTGAGTCGTATTGTAAGGGTCCAGTCGTCTGTCCCCTTGTACGTGACCGCTTAAAGAATGGTGAAATAAACTTTGAAACTCTTACCTGCCCTGGCTGGTACCTTCGTCCAGGACCTCGCGTGGCCCTTGAAGATCTGAGAAACGTTCTGGCCGCTGTGTTGAGAGAAGCGGGCCCTGGGAAGGAGAAGGCGGGCCCTTGGGAGGGAAGAGGCGGGCTCTGGGGGG
>SJYV01054212.1:2050231-2109966 GCA_006410875.1 Neotragus pygmaeus
AAGAGGCGGGCCTTGGGGGGAGGGGTGGGCCCTGGGAGGGCGGGTTCGGAGGAGCTGGGGCGGAGCTTCCCAAGGCTTTGAATCAAACGTTGGGGCGAGACCCCGGCTCCCGCAGTTTCGGTTCTAGTTTGCAGGCGTCTCTGTCGCCGCGGTCGCCCGAGGGTAAGAAGCTTTGAGAAATTCCTTTACTTTTCCTCTGGAAGACAAGGGCCCAGGCCCCTCCTGTGCCTCCTCCTCCTAGCCCAACACGCAGGTACCGAGCTCTGCTAACGGCCTCTCGGGGTGTCTGATGGGACTTAAAATCCTTTTTCGATGAAATCCTAGCCTCTCAGTCCACGCCCAGCTTCAGAGTAGGGCGTAAAGCAGCCTAGGACTCTGGAACCACTCTTCCGTACCGGCTCTCGTCCCCAAATTACATATTCCAAAAATCTCTCGTCCTCTTGCAGCTGAGAGGAGCCCGGGATCTCAGACCTAAGCCAGGTGAGGCTCACTTTATTTTAGCCCCTAAGGTCAGAGTTCAGCTCAGGATGACCATTCATTGGACTCCACTCTTCAGGGGAGAATCTAGATTTTTAGCCTCAGTTCTTCCTCGTAAAGGACTGACTCAGACGTTGCTCCTCCCCCAGACATTCTTTCCCATCCCAACTCAGAAAGCAACATAGAAGAGATTTATGCTCCCTTCCACGACCTTTTTAGGGGTTTTTAACGCCACATCTGTGGCCAGTCTAGCTTCCTTTTTCTTTCTTGTTCCAAAGAATCCCTACATTCCTATTACACCAGTACCTGCCCAGGTTCAGGAATGGAAGCTTTCCTTCCACACCCAGGCTGGGAGACCTCAGGTGTTTCTGCCCCGGGGTGCTGGAGAGAGATCTTCAGAATCATCTTGTCTCAGAGGATGAAGGGACTCTCTTGGCTGCTGCCCCCAAGCCAGCCCTATCTAACTTCCTTCCTTGGTAATCAGTGACAGCTCAGCAACTTTTCCAGAACAAAATAAGTGCGTCGCTTTCACTTATGNCAGAATCATCTTGTCTCAGAGGATGAAGGGACTCTCTTGGCTGCTGCCCCCAAGCCAGCCCTATCTAACTTCCTTCCTTGGTAATCAGTGACAGCTCAGCAACTTTTCCAGAACAAAATAAGTGCGTCGCTTTCACTTATGAAAGTCCCTTAAAGTGAAATGATCTCTGCTTTGCTTTTCCCTCTCAGGAACTGAGCTGTCCTACAATGAGAGGAATTGAAATGCCCTGGCTGGTAGAGATTCCTGATCTGAGAGCCACGTGTAACTGCTTGAATTTCCATACCTTCTTCACTTTCTTAGGCTTGAGTTTGCTGAAATTGTGGTGGGACCCCTTGCCAATCTCAAAAACTTAAAACCAGAGTGACACCCAGCATCCACACTAACTGAATTTTGTTCTTTCTTAATCAGTGAAAAATACCCCTGAACAATGGGTGCGACATTCTCCCAGCTGGCCTCTCAGAAGGATGAGAACAAATTGATCCTGCCCCCCGACCCAGCCTTTGGCAGCAAGGCTTCCAGCTACTCCAGCACTGGCAGCAGCAAGCCTTTCTGTTCCTGTGTGCCATGTGAAAGGGCTGCTGGTGCTGGCTTTGTAACTTGTCCCACCTGCCAGGGCAGTGGGGAGATTCCTCGAGGTGAGTAGCCACAGGCCCTGGAAGTAGCCTGGGATCCAAGAAAGTCTTTTAACAGCCAGCTGGCTAGCGCCAGGCCCCTCTGAGTCTCCCTGGATGGTGTTAGGTAGTCCGGCTCCTAGTCCCCCAGTTTCAGGCTGGCCCAAGGAGATTCTAACTTTCCTTGGGCTCTCTGCAGAGACCTCCCTCCTGCCCTGGTTGTACCACCCAACCCCAGGGGATTTCCAGCCTCTCTGCTTCCTTAGCAACCCTGCTGTAGGATTCAGGAAGTTACCATGGCCTCTCCAAAGAAACTGGGCTTTTCTGACTTGTGATGACTTGCAGAAATTCTTCACCCATGTTAATGAAATCTCACCTCCATTCGAGAGATGGCAAATCTGAACTGCCAACAGCCAGTGTCCCCAGTCCTGCCCTGGGTCAGAGATAGTGTGCTTCTGAGACTGCTCTGTGGGATGGAGGGGTGCTTCTCGCAGGCTGGTACAGGAAACTTGTCATGAATACTTTGTGACCCTCCTCACCCTCTTTTTCTCTACAGAGCTAGAGAAGCAGCTGGTGGCCCTTATCCCCTATGGGGACCAGAGGCTGAAGCCCAGGCACACGTAAGCCCCTCTTCCTACCCCAGTTCTGCAGGCATTGCCCGTGGGGGCAGTTCCTCTTTGTCATCCCAGTGTGCCCTCCTCTACTAAATTTTCTCCATTGGTTCTCCTCCTAAAGCCTGAGCTTCTCTGGGCTCAGACATATTAGCACCCTGTTTCCACAGATTTTCCTAGTTAAAGAATCTCAGGGCACAGCAGACCACCTGAGGTCAGTTGGTATCCAAAGCATTACTGCTTCCAAGAAGCATGGCCCCCCTTTTGAAGACAGAGAGGACCTCTTGACTCTGCAAGTCCTTCCAGGATGGAGGGAGTTGCCATTGGTTTTGGGGGAGTGATTTTTCCTAAGAACTTCCTTTGCTGTGGCAGTTCAGACCTGCTTGTTCTCTTTCCCGTAGAGTTGGAAAGCCAGCTCCTCCCTGACCTGGGACCCTTCAGAACCTCAGAGGCAACCCTGAGTTTCACTGTGGGGGCCTGTGACTCTGTTTGTCATCTAGGTCGTTTGACATGAATACCTGGAGCTCCTCCTCCCAGGGTCTGCAGCTTCCATCTGGGAGCCACCACCCAGCCCTCCCTGACAACTGCATCAGAGTCCAAATCTGGCAGTGCCCCTTAGAAGGTGCTATCAAGGTGCAGTCTCTTTAATGCGTATTACAATTTTGAATTAGACGGACAGATGATGTCTGGTTCTGAATATGAGTATTAAAATTCAGAACTCTCAAAATTCATGTGGGATTCTTCCAGTGATTATAGCTGGCATTGGTTTAGCCTTTGACTACGCACCAGGACCGGGGATTTGTGGCTTTTCCTGAATTAGCCCATAACAGATTGTACGAGGTAGGTAGGTACAATGAATTGTTTCCATTTTAGACAAGGAAACTGAGGGTAGGGCAGTTAAATGAGTTGTTCAGAGTTATTGGGCCAGTGGGTACAGAGAGCTGGGGATGGACATCAAGCTGCTGGCTTCTCAGTCCTGTGCTTCTCCCCACTCTGGGCCACCCCTGACTCTAGGCTGGTCCTCCACACCTGAGGAGCTAAGTGTCCAGTTGTGAGGGGAACTCAGAGGAGAGCCTTGTGTACAGAGAAGAGTATCTGAACACCCCTGGCCAGGTTGCTTCTGTGTTCAGACTTCTCCACTTCCCTACCTGGGTCCTGCTTTCCCACAGGAAACTCTCCGTGTTCCTGGCAGTGTCCATCTGCCTGGTGACCTCCTCCCTCATCGTCTTTTTCCTGTTCCCCCGGACAATCACCGTGAAGCCTGTGGGCCTCAACTCCTCCACGGTGGCCACTGATGAGGCCAATGTCTACCTCAACATAACGGTGGGTGGGTGCCTGGGCCCCTGGGCTCCTACCCCACCTTCCAGGCACCACTCTTCTGAAGCCCTTGTCCCATGTTCTGACCCTGGGCATGGGTAGCCAGGGATCTTATGGCACTCAGAGGATGTCAGAAGCCTAAGGAGAAGCCCCTAACAGATTGTGTAGGATTGGAACTATGAGAGGGTAGAATTGAGGCCAGAGCAGTATTCCGGGTGGGCAGGGGAACAGAAAGAGCCTTGCAGGGTGAGACAGGATTTTGAGACAGGTTAATGTCCCAGTAATCTTGCCTGCAGAACTCCATGGACAGAGAAGCCTGGCAGGTTACAGTCCATGGGTCACAAAGAGTTGGACAAGACTGAGCAACTAACACTTTCACTTTTACGGTCTTAGTTAAGGGGACCCCTCCCAGGGGCTCTGGCACTGGTGCCCCAGCAGCTGAAGCTCTCACTGGGAGTGGGGCTCAATCAGGCTGGAAGGTTTTTGAAACTGGTTGACTTCTTCTTGCCACGGATGGTTACTCTCACCCCTCCCTTTCCCTGTCTTCCTCCCCAGAGTATCTTGAATATCTCCAATAACAATTACTGCCCTATCACTGTGACCCAGCTGACCATCGAGGTTCTGCACCTGTCCCTCGTGGTGGGACAGGTCTCCCACAGCCTCCTCCTCCACATCGGCTCTTTGGCCAGTGAACAGGTGACTCCCTCTCGCTGGCCAGCCCCACACCCCACAAGTGTGTGGACACAGGTGGGAGGAAGGGGGTGGCTGCAGTTGGGGCTAACCCTATGACCATTTGCTTGACAGATGTTTTATGCAGTGGCCAACAGGATATGGGATGAAAACACATAGTGAGTAGCCCTTGATCTCGTCTCCCTCACCTCCTTCCTGGTTGGAAACTCGGTTTGAACCCCCACCAGATTTCTTGATTGCTTAGCAACCCTGCAGCCAGCATTCAGCCTGCACGCTTATGGCCAAGACTGCAGTGTGCAAGTGTTCAGGGCCTCCTGTTTGGAGCAGGATTGGAACGAAAACCAGGCTAGAATTGGCTTAATCCTTACAATATATGGGACTTCCCTTGTGGCTCAGTTGGTAAAGAATCTGCCTGTAATGCAGGTGACCTGGGTTTGATCCCTGGGTTGGGAAGATCCCCTGGAGAACAGAAAGGCTACCCACTCCAGTATTCTGCCCTGGAGAATTCCATGAGCTGTAAAAGTCCATGGAGTCCCAGAATTGGACACAACTGGGCGACTTTCACTTTCACTTTTACAATATATGACTTTGGGCTCTTCAGCCTGACTCGCTGTCTTCTACTAAGGGAAAGGCCAGCACGTGCCTGGGCCAGGCCAGTGGGGGTTGGAGGAGTGAAGTCCTCACCTTAGGCAGAGGGAGCGGGAAGGGATAGGAGTGGCCTGGGTCCTTAACCTCCCCATGGAAAGGAGGCCAGGGGCCTGGGACTGCAGGTCTCCTCTGAACTGACAGGATGCTCAGTGTGAAATGTGGTCCTGTGTTCTTCCTCTGTGTCTTCCTCAGCAAAATCTGTACCTGGCTGGAAATCAAAGTCCACCACGTGCTTTTGCACATCCAGTAAGTAGGATTTGAAGCCCTGGTATCCCCTCTCCCACTTCTTTTTTTTTTTTTTTTGGCTTTGCTGGGCCTTAGATTAAGCACGCAGGATCTTTAGTTGTGGCATGTGGACTCTAGTTCCCTGACCAGGCATTGAACCTGGGTCCCCTGAATGGGAAGCTCAGAATCATCCACTGGACCACCAGGGAAGTACCCCTCTCCTACCTCCTGACTCCAGCTCCCCCTAGTGGGAAGGAAGTCATCCAAGCTGACTCTATGTATCTGTTGGCTCTTGATAGTGGCAGGTCCAGCCCTTCCTCTAGGGTCCACCTTGCTTCTGAGCTGTTGGTGTGATACCATGGAGCTGCCCGGGACCCGGGTGGGGCAGCTGTCCCAGGAGCCACGACAGAGCAGCTGTCCCAGGAGCCACGACAGAGCAGGAAGCCAGCCCTCCCCAGAGAACAGAGCAGTGCCAAGGCTTTCCTCTTCCTCCCAGACACAGCACCAAAGCCTGCTTTTCCTCTCCAGAGGCACCCTGACCTATTCCTACCTGAGCCGTTCCGAGCAGCTGGTCTTCCAGAGCTATGAATATGTGGACTGCCGGGGAAACACGTCTGTGCCCCACTTGCAGGTCTCTCACCCGCCATGACCTGTCTGCTGCCCTCAAGCTCCAGTCGCCTGCTGGCCTGGTCTGTACCTCCCACAGCTCTGTGGTGCCCAGTAGGACAATAGTGACTTTGCCAAAGGAAAAACCCTGTTTTATCATACCCTCCCTACCCCATGCACCCCAGCAGAGGAAGCTTCCTGTGGAAGTTAACTTCATATACACTCATACATCCCTACACACTGTCTCTCTCATACATACACCCATACACACAGTTTCTCTCTCTGTCTCTCTCACACACACACACACACAAATATACACACACATACACCCTCTCTGATTTCCACAGGATCAGAAGCCTGATTCTTCTAGAGGCCAGCACCAGAGGCCTCTGGTTATGTCTTGAGCAAAGTCTGACCCAACGTTTCCTCAGAGCTGCCTCAGAGGCATGGAACAGCACCCAGCTTCCTATGCTGAGCACCTTGGTTGCCTGGTTCCTCCAGGGAAGGCCTTCTTCCTGCCTGAATGCAGAGAAAACTTTCATTTTATCTGGTTTGACTCCATGGATCCTTTTCCAGTTCTCCACCCAGTGATGGGAATGACTTGGGGACCAGCCCAAGGCCTTTTGCTTTGGTCACGTGACAGATCATTGGTGATGGCCTGCTTCTCTCCTGGTAACTTGTTGCCCACCCTTTGGCCAAGGCCCTTTGGCTCTGCCTCCTTCCTGGTTATAGGTGGTCTGGGTCCCCAGGAACATAGAGCTGTTCTGCAGCTAAAGCTTCTCTTCTCCATAAAACACTTTTATTAATATTATTCTCTGCACAGCAGGAACAAAAGGAGAGGAGGGAAGGGAGGTACCTGGCACCCTCTGGACCTGCAGAGGAAAAACAGAGACAAAGCCAGAGGATTTACTGAAGGAGGTCACAAACCCTGAGCCCATGTGAGTGGACACAGACAGGTCAGATGGTGCCACAGTCGCCTTTACTATGGTTTCTATCACTCAGACAAGTAGGGAGATGAGTTTGGATGGTGGGCAAAGTCGAACTTGAAGTAGGAAGGATGGAGAAAGGAAGTGGGGACAGAACCTGATGACTAGCTGACCAGGGGACAAGAGGAAGGAAGGAGTTCATGCCGTCTGCACGCTTTCATGCCTGAGTAACTGGGGTCAAAGTGGTGCTGGCAACAGCATGAAAGTCCATGAAGTCCAGGCTGGAGCTTGTGCTCTGTGGAGTTAGGAAAATGTAAAGGATGTATATTGTATTCACTAAACTGTACTTAACAGTGTTTAAAAAAGAAAAATAAAGGTCTCCTGTAATTGGGAAGGGAGCTGCTGGTGGACACTCCCTGTCTCACAGCCTATATCTTAATGTCCAGGTGGGCATCAAGGTCTCTTCCCCAGTCTCTGAGCCCCTTGGGAACATGCCCTGCTTCTCTGACTTCTCTGCCTTTCTCTCGTTACGTATCCCTGAAGTCCCATCCCACCTCAATATTCTTGTTCTGTGTCCCCACCCTCCCCATACCTCCCCCAAGTGCTCCTCTCAAGAAACACTGCACTGAGAGGTTCCTCTGTGCATGCTGAGTCCCTGCAGTCATGTCTGACTCTGCGACGCTGTGGACTGTAGCCTTCCAGCCTCCTCGGTCCACGGGATTCTCCAGGCAAAAATACTGGAATGTGTTAATTTCCCACCCAAAGGCCATGCTACAGTGAAAGGACCCAGGCACCGTCCCCCCTTACCAGTCAAGAGTGTAAGAGGGGATGAGGCTGGGGAACCCCACCTGTCAGTTTCAGGAAGTGGGGAGGGGGATACCTGAGGGCTTTAGAGCCTCTTAGCTGTCTCTGCTACATGGAAAGGCTGAGACCCCTGGAGGAAGAAGCCTATGGATTTAGGGGGCAGGGGGGCAGTCCGATCAGCGATCAATGCAAAGAAATAGAGGAAAACAACAGAATGGGAAAGACTAGAGATCTCTTCAAGAAAATTAGAGACCAAGGGAGGGAACATTTCATGCAAAAATGGGCTCGATAAAGGACAGAAATGGTATGGACCTAACAGAAGCAGAAGATATTAAGAAGAGGTGGCAAGAATACACAGAAGAACTATACAAAAAAGATATTCACGATCCAGATAATCACAATGGTGTGATCACTCACCTAGAGCCAGACATCCTGGAATGTGAAGTTAAATGGGCTTTAGNGGGGGGGGCTGGGGGGGGGGGGGGGGGGGGGGGGCAAATCAGAGGGGGGGGGCGGGGGCACTGGGGCCGGTGGGCTCCCATCATCCCCCAAATTGTCCCAGACTGAGAAGGAAAAAAACCCATCAGTGAAAACAAACAAGACTGCAGCGGCAAGAATGACAAAACCCTTCATGTCCTGATGGGGAGAGATCCCCAAGTGAAAGACAGCAAGCGGCAGAAGTGTGTACAAACGTTTAGTCCTCTTCGCGGAGGGGAATACGGCCTTGCATTTGTTCGTGTGGACACAGGAGCCTGGAGGGCTACTGGGGTTGCAAAGAGTCGGACGCGACTTCGTTTACTGAGCACGCGTGCACGCATGTGCTGGACCGACTCTGGAGGGTTCTGCAGAATCCAGCACATGGCTGCCTTGGAGGGAGGGAGTGGGCTGGGGGCAGAGGCCCAGGGGCTTTTTATTCCCTTCCCTTCAGCCCCTTTGAAACTTGAATCAGGAGAGTGGATTGCCCAGTTCAAAAGTTAAAGGGAAAAAAATCCATGGGTTTTAAAGTATAGGGAAATCTGCAAAACAGAGGCTAAGGACGGTTTGAGAAAAGGAAACGTTCTTTGGTGCTAAATCTGGTCTTCACAAAAGTTCCAGTGCTTTGAAGGCAGACTGAAGTTTAGCTTCGGGAGCATTCCTGAGTGGGCTTGACGGTGCTTGTTAAATTTAATATGTTNTCTTCTTAATATCTTCTGCTTCTGTTATGTCCATACCATTTCTGTCCTTTATCGAGCCCATCTTGGGGTGAAATGTTCCCTTGGTCTCTCTAATTTTCTTGACGAGATCTCTAGTGTTTCCCATTCTGTTGTTTTCCTCTGTTTGTTTGCACTGCTCGCTGAAGGCGTTCTTCTTCTTGCTCTTCTTCGGAGCTCTGCCTTCAGATGCTGCATCTTTCCGTTTCTCCTTCACCTTTACTGCATTTCAGACTCTCTTGACTATGAGGGCTACTCGATTTCTTCTAAGGGACTCTTGCCCACAGTAGCAGGTGTCACAGTCATCTGAATTATATTCGCCTATTTCAGTCCATTTTAGTTCACGGATTCCTAAAATGTCTGCGTTCACTCTTGCCATCCCGTTTGACCACTTCCAATTTGCCTTGATTCATGAACCTAACCTTCCAGGTTTCTATGCACTATTGTTCACTGTAGCATCAGACTTTACTTCCATCACCAGTCACATCCCCAACTGGGTGTTGTTTTCACCTTGGCTGATGTCTCTTCATTCTTTCTGGAGTTATTTCTCCCTTATTCTCCAGTAGCATATTGGGCACCTACCTACCTGGGGAATTCACCTTTCAGTGTCAGAAAGATGTCAGAACCCCCAGGGAATTTGACTTTGGAGGCCAGTGGGATTTGATTACAGAGCTTACACAGGAATGGGAAAACACTCTTGGAGGGCACAAACAAAACGTTGTGTGCACCAGGTCCCAGGAGAAAGGAGCAGTGACCCCACAAGAGACTGACCCAGACTTGCCTGTGAGTGTTTGGGGGTCTCCGGCAGAGGCCTGGGCCGGCAGGGGCCTGCTGCAGGGCCGGGGGACTGAGCGCGGCAGTGCCTGCCTGGGACCTTTTGCAGGAGGCCGCCATTATCTTCACCACCTCCCCCATTGTTTGCTCTTGGGTCAAACAACAGGGAGGGAACACAGCCCCACCCATCAACAGAAAATCAGATTAAAGATTTACTGAGCATGGCCCTGCCCATCAGAACAAGACCCAGTTTCCCCCTCAGTCAGTCTCTCCCATCAGGAAGCTTCCACAAGCCTCTTATCCTTCACCATCAGAGGACAGATAGACTAAAAACCACAATCACAGAAAACTAACCAACCTGACCACATGGACCACAACCTTGTCTAACTCAGTGAAACTATGAGCCATGNACCAGTCCATCCTAAAGGAGACCAGTCCTGAATGTTCATTGGAAGGACTGATGTTGAAGCTGAAACCAATACTTCAGCCACCTCATGTGAAGAGTTGACTCATTGGAAAAGATTCTGATGCTGGGAGGGATTGGGGGCAGGAGAAGGGGAAGACAGAGGATGAGATGGCTGGATGGCATCATGGACTCGATGGACATGAGTTTGAGTGAACTCTGGGAGTTTGTGATGGACAGGAAGGCCTAGCGTGCTGCGATTCATGGGGTCACAAAGAGTCGGACACAACTGAGTGACTGAACTGAACTGAGTCCCCCTCTTCCTAAGATCAGGTGTCCTGTGCCTGAGACTGCAGTCCCCCTTTCCTCGGGAGTTCTTTATCTCTGTCCCTGCCTCTCATCATCAACAGCAGAGTGCCCACAGTGAACCAGACTGACGCTGGACTTGGGGGAGGGGGTCCCTGTCTGCCACTTCTTCCTATCGCTGCCCTAGGTCTGCTCTGGTGTGATTCAACCCCTCTTCCCCCAGCTGAATCTCAGTAAGCATCCTCCAGGGGGCCAGGCTGATGGCTCCAATGAGAGTCATGAACCTGATGAGCTCCCAACAGACCTATCATTGCTAAATAAGGGCCAGTAATGGAGCTGTAGACTTGAGGGGTGCAAAGCCAAGTTCTCCCATAGGCTTTGCCCAGAAAAGCAGGGACTTACCTTCCACTTTCTTCCCACAGTACCTCCATCCTCATCCTACCCCTCCTCCTCATCCCAGTCTCACAGAGCCTGACCAGTCTCTTCGATTCTTTCCAAGAAGAAATCATTTTATTCCTGGCTCAGCTCCTCTGCCAGAGTGGATCAGGAGGGACTGGCTTTTGAAGTGAAGGTGTTGCTGGGTGGTAAGAAGGTCAGGTCACTTATCTGATTTTTGCTGATGGCCAGTGGAATCTTGGGATCTATTTCTGAATCACCATTGCTGGATGTAATTCGTTGACTGAGGAGAGACAGGAGGCAAAACAGGTCAGCCGTTCCCAGGCCCACTGCTTTTGATTACTGTATTAAGTAAGCCAAAGGGCTTCCCTGGTGGCTCAGACAGTAAAGTATCTGCCTGCAATGCGGGAGATCCGGGTTCGATTCCTGGGTCGGGAAGATCCCCTGAAGAAGGAAATGGCAATCCATTCCAGCATTCTTACTTGAAAAATCCTATGGATGGAGGACCTGATAGGCTACAGTCCATAAGGTCACAAAGAGTCAGACATGACTGAGTGATAATTAATTAATTACTTTGAAGCCAAATGAATCAAAGTGAAATGTAGTGAGTGGCCCAGTCCTCATCTTAAAGGACTAGGATCGGGTTCTCCCATCCTTGGCACCTGTGTCAGGAAAAAAAAAAAAACCTTTCCAAAGCTCATCCTGTTTTATGTAATTCCCAAGACATTCAAGAGTCTTCCTGGGTTTGATGGTCTACAATTAGCTGGACACTAAGCTAAGTGCTTCAAATGCCTTCCCTTTTAATCCAGTCCTCATGATACCTCTACTATGGAACTGGTATCATTCTCCTTTAATGGATGGGCAGCTGAGGCTCAGAGAGTGAGTCATGGTACCAGAGAGTGGTGATCCTAACTGAGACCATATCTCTTACTTCAGGTCTTACCTCCCTCCTGCCTAGCTGGCTCTACCCTAATCAGCCCCTAGATTTTGCTTCTTTGTACCTGTCCAACCTTCCCAACTAGACTGTCAGATCCTTCACATACACTTAGAGCTGAGCAATGGAGCCCACCAAGACATTCTTATGGGGCAAGGAATGGAGGAATGGGCCATCCAGAAATGACTGAACAGCTTCAGTCCCGTCTCCCAACTCCTGCCAAGGAAGCCTTTCTAGACTCCCCCACACTTACACGTAGGCACACTCAGACATGAAGCCAGAAGCTATCTGGCTTTCATTCTGAATCTGTCTCACCGTGAATCGTGAGTACTTGGTTTGCATATCTGGGCTAGATTTCTTGCCACCTGATGAGGAAACAAAGCACAATTACTCATGGTCTGGCAGTTTCTGAAAATGGAACATGACACAGCTGGATTCTTTACCGGGCAGGCCATGGCTCCTGTCTAAGGCAAGGCAGAGACCCAGCCCACACTGAAAATTCTCTACCAGGAAGCCAGCCTGTGCTTCCCTGTTCCAGACCCCACAGGGCTCAGGATACTGTTGCTAGGGCTACAACTCATCTCCCACCCTCTGTTGGCTCCCTCCCCCATCTGTCCCCCTCACCCTAGAGGAGGGACTGACAACTTCTGAGCCACCCTCTGTGGAAGTTGTCAGGTTTCTCTGCCACCCTAGATTGGCACAAAGCCACTCAGAGAGAGTGACTCCCAAGTAAAGGAGAGTCCCCCAAATATGGAATCTGGGCCCTAACCAGGGACTCCCTCCTCACTACCTCCCGCTGTCGGGCATCTTACTTACGAGGACCATGAGGGTTGGTCACCTCTCCTTGGTATGTGTCCTTGTGGGGACCTGGCCTCTGGGAATCCTGGAGGATGTGCTGGGAGGTGCACTGAGTGGACTGTGGCTGCTTTGGCTGAGGCGGCAGTGGTGGCTGCTGGGCCGCCTGCAGCGGCTCTGGCATAGGCAGCCACTGTGATTGCGCCGGGGGCAGCTGCGGCTCCTGCCGGGGCTCCCGAGGTGGCTGCGTTTTCTCCTCACATCGCCATTCCTGTTCTTGGCGTCTCTTCAGTTCCTGGCAAGAAGCCCCCCACAAGTGGAATCCTCCTCCCACCCCATCCAGTCACCACCTTGCCAGAGACACTGCAGGAAGCAAGACACGGGAATCCCGAGGCGGAGGTGACTGCAGGGTCTCTGTTCCCTGGAGTTGTAGGCTGAGCCTGGAGCCTGAGCCATCTCGCCTCACCCACCCACACCCTGAACTGTGTCTATACAGCAGTGCCCCCTGGCACGGCCCCTGCCCAGTAAACACAGCCTCTGACCACCTACCTCCTAGCTTGAGAGCTGTGTGCACTGAAAGCCGTTTGCAGTGCCAGAGAGTAAAGAATAATCTCTTACAAATGCCTCAAAACAGCACTGTGCAGTAGAAATATAATGGGTACCATATTTGGAGATGAACGCTTTCACTTTCATATATAATTCAAAATTTTCTATTAGCCACATAACAGAGGAAGAAGAAATAGGTGAAACTAAGTATAACAATGTATTTTATTCAACCCAATACATCCAAAACATAAGCTCAATATGATAATATTGATAGTTTATAGTGTTTGTTTTTGTACTGAGTCTTCAAAACACAGAGGGCATTTTATACTCAACAGCACATCTGAATTTAGACATTACATTTTTCCAAAAAAGTGTTTGGTTGCAGGGCTTCCCTGGTGGCTCAGTGGTAAAGAATCCACCTGCCAATTCAGGTGACACCAGTTCGATCCCTGACCCCGGAAGACCCCACATGCCGGGGAGCACTTAAGCCCATATAGCACAGCTATCGAGCCTGTGCTCTAGAGCCCATGTGCCACAGCTACTGAAGCCTGCGCTCTCCAACAAGAGAAGCCGCTACAGGGGAAGCCTGTGCACTGAAACTGGAGAGTAGTCCCTGCTCTCCAAAACGAGAGAAAAGCTGGAGCAGCAAGGAAGACCCAGCACAACCGTAAATAAATACATTAATAATAACAAAAGTGTTTGATCAAGGGATTTCTCTAGTAGTCCAGTGGTTAAGAATCCACCTCCACTGTGCGGGCATGGGTTCGATCCCTGGTCTAGAAAGAGTCCACATGCCATGGGGCAGCTAGGCCCGTGCGCAGTTTCTGAACCTGCACTTGAGCCCACCAGCCACGCTGAAGCCCATGCACCGAGAGCCTGTGCTCCGCACAAGAGAAGCCACCGCAATGGGAAGCCCTCGCACTAGAGAAAGCCTGCATGCAGCAACAAAGACCCACCACAGCCAAGGTAAAGGAAAAGAAATTCGTTTTAGGCAAGTTTTACAAAATTAACTTGATATTTTGAGTTCATATAATTTACAATCAAAAAAGTAGATTTACATACCCAAGTTGTTCCAAACATACTTAAAATTTTGCCAGTGTAAAAAGTGGATATTTGTTTTTAAATTTGTATTTAAATAAATGTATGTAAAATTTAAAATTCAGTCCCTTAGTCTCCTAGCCACATCCCAAGGGCTATAGCACACAGGCTGGTAGCCACCCTATCAGACAGTGCAGCTTTAAAACCTCCTGTGCCTGACCCCTCAGTCCCACATGAGGCCTCAGCCTAGTATAACTGCAAAGCTGAGTCACCCCAATACACATACACACATCCATGACATCAAAGGTTTCCTCCAGCTCCCAACAAAACAACATTCACCGGATAATAGCTTCGTGGGGATCTGTCTTCCCTCCCCATCTCCCCCCTATCCCTGGAAGGACCCCAGTGAACCCGGCCCCTCTCATGCACCTGCTCTTGCTGCTGCTGGGCCATCAGCCACCTCTTCCGATCCAAAGCCATCTGCCGCCGACGGGCCTCCCAGTGGTAAGCACTGCCCATGACAGTGAGAGTGACAGAAGGCAGAGGGTGGGAGCAGGCCGAGCCCGGGAGGCTGCCCTGCCCCCACCACCTCTGTCTCCTCTCACCTCAACCCTGTGGCCTGTAACCAGAACCACCTCACAATGTGACCACTACCAGGGCAACTGGGCAGGCCCCCTCCCCTGCCATGGGAAGGAGGGAGGTGTTCCTCCCAAGCCTCCCAGAGAACATCTTTAAAGCACCTTTCTCTCCAGGGCCCTGAGCAGGTTAGAAGACACCTTTCCACCTTAGCTTTGAGTTTCAGTGGACCCCAGGGACAATTCCCAAGCGGTCTGACTTTTCTCTCTGGTTTCTTTCTCCTTCCCACCCCAGGATTTCAGCATCTTCCTCTGGCCCTCTGCTGACCTCTCCCTCTCCTCCTCCCTTAGTTCTCCATCTCCTCCCCCGGTCTGAGTCAAGAAAATGCAAGGACTTCCCTGGTGGTCCAGTGATTGAGAATCCACCTGTCAATGCAGAGGACATGGGTTCGATCCCTTGTCCAGGAAGATTCCACATGCCATGGGGCAACTAATCCTGTGTGCCACAACTACTGAAAGCCATGAGCCTAGAGCCTGTGCTCCATACCAAGAGAAGCCACCATAATAAGCAGCCCGCACACCACAGCTAGAGAGGAGCCTCAGCTCTCAGCAATCAGAGAAAGCCCAAGTGCAGCAGCAAGGACCCAGCACAGCCATAAAAAAATTTTTTAATTAAAAAAAAAATCCAACTAACTTTCACTGGGGTCTGAGCTCTGTGAATACAAGGTGGCTTATTAGAAATCACCCTAGTCCTGGGGATTTAATATGCTGGGCTCAAGTCAACCTTCTATCTCTTCTTCTGAACTTGGGCCCAGTCTTACCTCTCTGAGACTCCATTTCCTTACCTGGAAAACCAGAAAGGTAATATTTGTTACTGTCCTCACAGGGTTCAGTTCGGTTCAGTTCAGTCGCTCAGTCATGTCCGACTCTTTCCACCCCATGAACCACAGCATGTCAGGCCTCCTTGTCCATCACCAGCTCCCAGAGTTCACCCAAACCCATGTCCATCGAGTTGGTGATGCCATCCAACCATCTCATCCTCTGTTGTCCCCTTCTCCTCCTGCCGTCAATCTTTCCTAGTATCATGGTCTTTTCCAATGAGTCAGTTCTTTGCATCAGGTGGCCAAAGTATTGGTTTNCAGGGAGGGCTGGCGTGCTGCGATTCATGGGGTCACAAAGAGTCGGACACGACTGAGCAACTGAACTGAACTGAATTGACTGATAGCACTTTAATCAAGTGGGAAAAGAATAAAATACCAACTATGTGAATAAGATAAAGATTCAGATGAAAGTAAGACGGTCATGGGGAAATGATGAGTAAATACGAACTCAGGAGATAAAGAAAAAGAGATGGAAATCTTATTTTCCAAGAAGATTAACTTTATTAAACTAGTAAGTTTAGTAAACTAGTAAGTTTGTTGATGTGGTCCTGCTAGGAATGAGTGACATTAAAGATCTGACAAACACAGAGGAGAAAAAAAAAGATCTGAATTAGAACTCAGAAGATTTGGGTTCATGTTTTGCCTTCACTGTTAAATTGCTGAATGACTATGCACAGATAATTGAGACTCAGTTGAATTATCTATGATTTCTTTGGGGCTCAGATGGTAGAAAATCTGCTTGCAATGGGAGAGACTCAGGTCGGGAAGATTCCCTGGAGAAGAAGAACATAATTAAACTTGTGCTTTCTCCTTGATAAGGAGATAGAGTTTTTCTATTATAAGACTAACAAATTTTGCCAAGAAAATGCACTGGTCAGGGCAAACATGCTCTTCCAGCAACACAAGAGAAGACTCTACACATGGACATCACCAGATGGTCAATGCCAAAATCAGATTGATTATGTTTTTTGCAGCCAAAGATGAAGAAGCTCTATACAGTCAGCAAAAATAAGATTGGGAGCTGACTGTGGCTCAGAACATGAACTTCTTATTGCCAAATTCAGACGTAAATTGAAGAAAATAGGGAAAATCACTAGGCAATCCAGGTATGATCTAAATCAAATCCCTTACAATTATACAGTAGGAGTGACAAATAGATTCAAGGGGGATTAGATGTAATAGACAGAGTGCCTGAAGAACTATGGATGGAGGTTTGTAACAGTTTACAGAGGCAGGGATCAAGACCATTCCCAAGAAAAAGAAATGCAAAAAAGGCAAAATGGTTGTCTGAGGAGGCCTCACAAATAGCTGAGAAAAGAAGAGAAGCAAAAACAAAGGAGAAAAAGAAAGATATACCCATTTAAATGCAGAATTCCAAAGAATAGCAAGGAAAGATAAGAAATCCTTACTCAGTGATCAGTGCAAAGAAATAGAGGAAAACAATAGAATGGAAAGGACGAAGATCTCATCAAGAAAATTAGAAATACCAAGGGAACTTTTTATGCAAAGAAGGGCTCAATAAAGGACAGAAACTATATGGACCTAAAAGAAGCAGAAGATATTAAGAGATGATAAGAATACACATAAGAACTATACAAAAAAGGTCTTCATGACCCAGATAACTATGATGGTGTGATCACTTACCTNTCTGAGCCACAGGCAGCTCCTGGTCTTGTTTTTGCTGATTGTATAGAGCTTCTCCATCTTTGGCTGCAAAGAATGTAATCAGTCTGATTTTGGTGTTGACCTGGTGATGTCACAGGGTTCACACAGGACCAAATGGATTAATAGATGAGAAATATATGAAATGAAGTATAAAATTGCTGAGCTACAGGTTAGGATTCTTTATTATTCTACCTAATTTGCATCCTGTTGAGTAGGAAAAATTCTTTCTCTGGGTTTCTAGGTTCTTTGGCTGGTCTAATAATCAAATGGACACAAGACAGATTGCATGCATGCATGCTCAGGCAGTCAGTTGCGTCCAACTCTTTGCAGCTCCATGGACTGCAGCCTGCCCAGACTCCTTTGTCCATGGAATTTCCCAGGCGAGAATACTGGAGTGGGTTGCCATTTCCTTCTCCAGAGGATCCTCCCAATCCAGGGATTGAACCCATGTCTCTTGCATCTCCTCCATTGGCAGGCAGATTCTTTACCACTAAGCCCCCTGGGAAATCCCTAAGACAGATGAACAGGAGCAAAACAAGTGTGATTACATATATTCAGGGATCCCATAAGAATATAAGAGCCTGGGACTTCCCCTTGTGGTCTAGTGGTGAAGAATCTACCTTCCAATGCAGGCAATTCAGGTTTCACCCCTGGTAGGGGAACTAAGATCCCACATGCCCCAGGGCAACTAAGCCCATGTACCTCAACTAGAGAGAAGCCCAAGTTTTTCAGGTAAGACCTGATTCCGCCAAAAATAAAAATAAAATAAATATTTCTTAAAAAGAATATGAGACCCAAGGACAGTTGAGGCTAATATGCCATTCTGAGCTAAGGAATGGGATAAGAGTTTAGGGCTTCAAAACTGAGGAAGGGGTACTTCTCTGGTGTTCCAGTGGCTAAGACACTGTGTTCCCAATGCAGGGGGCCAGGTTCAATCCCTGGTCAGGGAACTAAATCCCACATGCTGCAACTTAGGCATCCAAATGCCATAACTTGAGTTCATGTACCCATGTGCCACAGCTAAGACCTGGCACAACCAAATTAAAAAAAAAAAAAAAACAGAGGAGGGTAAATCACAGGACAAAAAGAGATCACGTGTTTGGTAATGAGTTGTTTGCCCTGCTGTGCAGATGAGTCTCAGATAAAAGTTCTCTCTGATAATAACTCTCTCTGAGACAAGCCCCTTGTCTAAATTCTTTTAGGCGATTGAGTGAGAGATAAAAAGCTCTTCCTGGGTCTTTGGATCCTCCACTGCCTTGAACTCAAATCACCCCACGTATTAGTGACACATTCTGGGGAGATTCATTTTTAACTCCTTGGGTTCCCAGTAGGTGGAGAGGCTAGAACAGGGGGTCATTTCATCAAATAGATTATTGGCCTTTCCTCACTGATATAAATGTTTTCTAGAAACAGCAGAGGCTGATTGCCGTTGGAAACAAGGGAAGGACGTGGTGAAAAAGGGGCTTCAAACTCAGCCTCCCCCTGTAACACTGTGCTGGTGGAGGGAAGGTGCAGGATACAGCCCTTGAACCAGAGAACAGGTTCATAGAGAGTCTGTGAGTTCAGGCAGCTGGTATGCTATAGTCACATAGGGTTCTGGAGTTAGACTGACTTTGGTTGAATCCTGGCTGTGTCACCTATTAGCTAGGAGAACTTAGGCCGGTCACTCAGCATCTCTGAGCCTCTCCTCTGAAGGTCGTTGGAAGACACCTTGGGATGCACAGGAAGTGCCTCCCATCACAGGGGGAACTTGCTATGGCTGGCCGATAGAGTTGCCCCAGTTCTCTGATAATAACTCTCTCTAAGACAAGCCCCCTCTCTAAATTCTTTTAAGCAATTGAGTGAGAGATAAAAACCTCTTCCTGGATCTTTGGATCCTCCACTGCCTTGAGCTCAGATCACCGGAGCTGGTCGGTCTGTGAACCTTGCTACATCTCTCTTTTCCTATTTAAATTTTTTGTAATATTTATTTATTTGGCCGTGTTGGATCTTTATTTTATTTTTTAAATTTTGGCTGTGTCGGGTCTTCGTTGCTGCTCCAGCTTCTCACTGCGGTGGCTTCTCTTGTTGCCAAGCAAGGACTCCAGGGCACTTGGGCTTCAGTAGTTGCTGTGAGTGGGCTCAGTAGTTGCAGCTCCTGGGCTCTAGAGCACAGGCTCAGTAGTTGTGGCCCACGAGCTTAGTTGCTCCAAGGCATGTGGGATCTTCCTGGATCAGAAATCCAACCCATGTCTCCTGCATTTGCGGGCGGATTCTTTACCTCTGAGTCACCAAAGAAGCCCTACACTGGGTTTTAGTTGCAGTACACAGGATCTTTGTTGGGGCACAAGGGCTCCAGAGCATGGAGGGCTCAGTAGTCATAGCGTGCAGTTTCCCCAGACTGCTCTGTCCATGGGGATCCTCCAGGCAAGAATACTGGAGTGGGTTGCCTTGCCCTGCTTCAGGGGATCTTCCCAACCGAAGAATTGAACCCAGGTTCTCCCACATTTCAGGTGGATTCTTTACCGTCTGAGCCACCAGGGAAGCCTGAATACTGGAGAGGGCTGCCAACTCCATGGGATCTTCCCAACCCAGGGATCAAACCCAAGCCTCTTATGTCTCTTGCATTGCCAGGTGGGTTCTTTACCACTCGCACCATTTGGGAAGTCCTGTGGGATCTTAGTTCCCCAATTAGGATTTGAACCCACCCACGTCCCCTATATTGGAAGGTGGATTCTTAATCACTGAACCACCAGAAAAGTCCTTTTTCTTCCTTTTTAAAAGAGGTGCTACTCCCTTCTCCTCCTAGCACCCAGGGGTGTTATATGCAACAATAGACACACAAAGTTTTCCAGACACAAAATGTGAAGCTGAGGCTTGTCATGGAACATTTATTTTCACAACACGTATACCTTCCTATAAACTAATTCTACAGACATTTAGGTGGAAAATAACTGTTATAAGAGGAAGAGAAAGGCACTTGACTGTCTCAATAATTAAATGGGCAAAAGAGGTTGTGGGTTTCTGTTTGTATCCCTTTGTTTCTCCCTCTTCCTCTCTTCCTACCCTAGAAAGAGGGCTTCTGAGGTGGCTCAGTGGTAAAGAATCAACCTGCCAATGCAGGAGATGCAGGCTCAATCCTTTGGTCAGGAAGATCCCTTGGAGGAGGGCATGGCAACCCACTCCAGTATTCTTGCCTGGGAAATTCCATGGGCAGAGGAGCCTGGTGGGCTACAGTCCATGGGGCTGCAAAGGGTTGGACAGACCCTAGAAAGAATAGGGTTCAAATGCAAAGATGCTCAGGGTGTGGGAGGTNGCAACCCACTCCAGTATTCTTGCCTGGGAAATTCCATGGGCAGAGGAGCCTGGTGGGCTACAGTCCATGGGGCTGCAAAGGGTTGGACAGACCCTAGAAAGAATAGGGTTCAAATGCAAAGATGCTCAGGGTGTGGGAGGTGGGTTGGGATGAATCAGGGGAACTGTTTTCAACCCTCTGAGACTGTCCTCCTGCCAGAGGAAGGATTTTCAGGGTAAATCTGCCAAAACTGTGCCCCTTCCCTCCTCATCTCTCTTTCGGAGCCTCTCTCCTGCTTCTGTACACCCTGCCTCTCCCAACCCCATCTCTGACCTCAGAGCTCCTTCCAGTTCTAGATTCCACTCCATGTCCCCCTTCACCCCTTCCAGTCTGGATTTTAACTCATATCGGCCCTCGGGGAACTTTCTCGTGCTGCTACCTGATTGTAGTCACTTGGACATTTTCATCTTTTAATAAAGCTTGTTAGTATGCAAGACCCATAATCTTTTGTTGTGGAAGGAACAAAGTATAGTTAGATGTGTGGACCAGGTAAATCTTGTGAAATAGCAGCTGCATTATTTATTAGGTGTGGGAACATGATCTAGCTGCTCTACTGCTCTGATCAAGGCTTCCCGGGATCAGGGTTTCCTTGATAGCTCAGTTGGTAAAGAATCTGCCTGCAATGCAGGAGACCCCTGTTCAATTCTTGGGTTGGGAAGATCCCCTGGAGGAGTGAAAGGCTACCCACTTCAGTCTTTTTCTGGCCTGGAGAACTCCATGGACTGTTTAGTCCATGGGGGTCACAAAGAGTTGGACACAACTGGGTGACTTTCGCTTTCACTGCTCTGATCAGTTTCCTCTCCTGCAGGGTAGGGGTAATAATATCTCTACCCTAGAGGGGTTGTGATGACTAAAGGAAATAATCCATGTGACACAATAAACCGAGGCTTTTTTTACTATAGTATTTCACGAATTTAAGATGTCTTCATTCGTGAGAGGTGCCCTTGTTTTCTCAAGACACGCTGCAATGTAAACACTGGCAGTGCTTTCTCCTGGCATCAAATGTAAGGTGCATCCTGGTTTCTGAGATATAAATATGTGAAAAATAGGGCTTCTCTGGTGGCTCTGTTGTAAAGAATCCACGTGCCAATGCAGGAGACACGGGTTCAATCCCTGATTCGGATAGATCCCACATGCCGTGGAGCAACTCAGTCCGTGTGCCACAACTACTGAGCTTGTGCTCTGGAGCCCAGGAGCCGTGACTACTGACTTCCTTGTGCCTAGAGCCCGTGCTCCGCAACAGTGAAAATCACCGCATTGAGAAGCTCACACACCACAGGTAGAGATTAGCCCAGTTCTCTGCAACTAGAGAAAGCTCGAGCATCAACCAAGATCCAGCACAGCCAAAAATAATAAATGAAACTATTCTTTTTTAAAAAAAAAAGGTGGATGTGCGTCTTGGAATGGAGGAAATTGGGCATCATTATTGAGTGTGACACCTTCTGTTTGGGGCTGCTGAAAGACCAAAAAGAAAATGTGGGTTTTTGGAGATACTCATTGAGGCTCAATAATGCCAGACAAGTTTTGAAAAGCCCAACTCTTGGTTGAGCCCAAGTTTTATGGATACAGTCTAGTGGGATAGGAAACTGGATCTCTAGTACACAAACACTTATCGTGCGCCAGGAGCTCCAGCACATTCAGGGTGGGGGGTGAGGAGCAGACATTCTGCTGGCCCATGCACACCCCGATCTTGTTGCTGGGAAAAGCAATCTCCTTTTCCCACTGCAAAGACAGACAGACGGCTCCAGTTCTGTTGCGAGTCATAAAAGTGAAAGCTTTTTGTTCCGTGACTGGGAAAAAGGAGAAGGAGGGGGAGAGAACTGAGAGCATGAGGATGGGGCCAGACAGAAGGGAGAGAAAATTAGGAGAAAACAAGATGGTATTTCCCTCCAGGTCTCTTCAACTAGTTGTGGAAGCTGACAAGTGATGAAAAGAACCTGATGGAGCCATCCAAAAGGACCGGGTTGAAATTGAGGTGAAGGCAGGGCTGCTGCAGGGCCAGGAAAAACAGACACAGTGAGCCTGGACTTGAAGAGGTGTCCTCCCCAGCTGGCAGGGGTCTGGCAGACCTCTGATGCCCAAGAATGGAACACTCATAAGCACTCAGAGTTGGCAGCCTTGGCGTGGGCAGACCTTATCTGATTGTCACTGGCTTCTATAGCAGCAAAGAGCAGTGGACGTGGTGGAGTGGCAGCCAGAGGAGGAATAGCAGAACATGGGCAGGTGCCCCTTGCTGACCACAGGGGAAAGGTCATGTTCACCTGTGTGATCTCAGGACCCACACAGTGGCATGCACAGAGTAGGTGTGATAACCGAAGAATTAGTTCAATCAAGAATCTTAAAAACAGGATATCACAAAGTTTTTTTTTTCTTTTTTAAAGAGAAGTCCAAAAATAGACACATACAGATTTTTTTTTTTTTTTTTTTTTTTGCTGCTCTAAGTCTTCTTTGTGGTGCAGAGGCTTAATTGCCCCATATCATATGGGCTCTTAGTTCTCTGATCAGGAACTGGACCCCTGTCCCCTGCATTGGAAGGGAGATTCTAAACCACTGGACTGCCAGGGAANCAGATTTTTTTTTTTTTTTTTTTTTTTTGCTGCTCTAAGTCTTCTTTGTGGTGCAGAGGCTTAATTGCCCCATATCATATGGGCTCTTAGTTCTCTGATCAGGAACTGGACCCCTGTCCCCTGCATTGGAAGGGAGATTCTAAACCACTGGACTGCCAGGGAAGTATCACATATAGACTTTTTAATATGATAAAGGTGGCATCTGAGAGATTTCTGTGGCAGTCCACTGGTTAAGATTCTGAGCTTCCAATTCAGGGGGCATGGATTCAACCCCTGATCAGGGAACAAAGATTCCCTCATTTCCCTTTTGGCATGGCCAAAAGAGAAAAAAAAAAAAAAGATGGCATCTGAAACTGATGAGGAGATGGACTATTTTATATATTATGTTGGGACAACTGGGTAGACATCCAGAAAAAATAAAGACAGATCTATATCTGAATTCAAGTACTAGGACACATATGAAGTAGGTTAGAGATGGAAATGCAAAAATATCAACAATTCAAAGTATAGTGGGCAAAGGATATGAACTCTCAATTCACAGAAAATAATAATGAATCTCAAGCAAATGAAAAATTGTACAACCTTGTTCACAGTAAGAGATAACATTGGATAGTATGCAAAATTTGATAACACGGTTGGGCAAGTCTGTGGGAAACAGGCACTGGTTGAGAAGTCTGTCTGTGTTCTTCCAGTCTCTGTTCTCGCTTATCATTTTCAACTCCCTGGCATCAATGATAACTGGGTCCATAGTGAGACTGGAGGACACTTGGATAAAGGATCGCCAGTCAGCCACACCCCTGATGTTGCCTGAATTTTTATAGGCACTTTGGTCTGTACACATGGATGTGATCTGGCTGAGGGGCACTGACTCACATTAAGCAAACTCACGAGAAGGTGGTGCACGAACCACAAGGCTCAGTCATTCATTTACAAAGGGAGATACTCCTTTGCGATCACAGACCATGCATGTGTTTAACCCAAGGCACCCCATTCCAAAGATCAAAATACATAGGAATCTTAACTAGTGAACACAAGATGGCCTGATAAACATGGAAGCAAGCAGAAATGTAGTGAAACAGTATCATAATAATTACTACAAGCTGGGAGGTTTGCTGATCTCTGTTTGTACAAATTGCATTATTTAATATTTATGCATTTATTTACTTAGGCAAAATATACTAAGTGCCTAGTATATGCCAGACCTTATTCTAAAGATTGAAGATATAAATGTGGATATAACAGACAAAGGTCTCTGTTCTGCAGCTTACATACTATTAGGCTAAAAGCAACATATAAATGTATAAAATGTCAGGTGATACATGCTATGAAATAAAATAAAACCAGGTAAGGGAGAGTAGGGGCCATGGGTGAGTGAGGGAAGATTAAGCACAGGGTTACATGTTAATATTCTCATTTTCTAGATGAAGAGGCTAAGCTACAGAGAAGTGACTTGCCTGAGATATTTTCCCTAATGCTTGTTTTTACATGTTAACTGTATGTCAGGCATGTCTCATAATTTCTAAGATTATTTCTAGTAATTTTTCATCTCATTATCTCCAATTTACAGATAATATATTGAAGACAGAGGGTTAAGCAAGGAGGTCAAGTCATGACTAGGCGATGTGATTATTAACAGGTAAACAGGGATTAGAGGTCAAGTGTTCCAAGTCCCTGCTCTTAACTGCTGCACCAGACAGCTTGTTCTTATCTCTTTACAGAAGACCTGTGTGTCAGGCTGAGCAACACTTACTCTTATACTGGGCTGGACACACAAGAATGGCTCTTTCTTTGCCCTTTTCTAGGTCCCATATTCTTGGCTTCATGTGGATTTGTCCTATTCCCCTGTGTGGTACCAATCCATCTGTAGGTAAACTTTGAAAGTCTGATATAAGGAAAACACTTAGTGCAAACCTTGGCCCAAACAATGTTTCTTATTGCGTTGTCTCTCTGTGATACCATTGCTCATTTGTTTCAGTGTCACAGCTATGCCACCTTCATTGGAACCTCACTGGTTGGACACCAGGATCCACATTCTAGATTACTAAACCAAGGTGGCCTCCTTAGCTCCCTTTTATGCCCTCAAGTTGGATTCAAGATTGCCAGGAAAAACATCAATAACTTAAGATAAACAGGTGACACTACTCTGTGGCAGAAAATGAAGAGGAACTAAAGAGTTGCTTGATGAAAGTGAAAGAGGAGAGTGAAAAAACTAGCTTAAAACTCAGCATTCGAAAAACTAAGATCGGTAGCATCCAGTCCCATCATTTCATGGCAAATAGGTGGAGAAACAATGGAAAAAGTAACAGACTTTTCTTGGGCTCCAAAATCACTGCAGATGGTGACTGCAGCCATGAAATTAAAAGACACTTGCTCCTTGGAAGAAAAGCTATGACAAACCTAGACAGTGTATTAAAAAACAGAGACATTACTTTGCTAATGAAGGTCCGTCTAGTCAAAGCTATGCTTTTTCCAGTAGTCATGTATGGATGTGCAAGTTGGACCATAAAGATGGCTGACCGCCAAAGAATTGATGCTTTTGTACTGTGATGTTGGAGAAGACTCTTGGGAGTCCCTTGGACTGCACAGAGATCAAAACCAGTCAGTACTAAAGGAAATCAATCCTGAATATTCATTGGAAGGACTGATACTGAAGTTCCGATACTTTGGCCACCTGATGTAAGGAGCCAACTCATTACAAAAGAACCCGATGCTAGGAAAGAGTGAAGGCGGAAGAAGGTGAGGACAGAGGATGAGACGGCCAACGCAATGGACATGCATCTGGGCAAGCTCCGGGAGATGGTGAAGGCCAGGGAAGCCTGGCGTGCTGCAGTCCATGGGGTCGCAAAGAGTTGGACACCACTGAGCGACTGAACAACCACCCCACAAGATAGGCTTTAAAATTTCCACCTCTTAGCTGGGGAATTAGAGCTCTGGAGGTTAAGGGGTTTGCCCTAGGGGCCTGTAGCCGGGGCGGGGTGGGGATTCTGACAACAGAGGGCCAGATCTCAGGTCTCAAGTTCTCTCGATAGCCCCTGGTAGGCTACAGTAGACAGACACTCCCAGAGTCCCAGCCTCCGAGTGGGTTATGGCTGGACAGAACCAATCCGTGGGACCCTGTTGTTTTCACAGTGAAGACCAGATGACTTTTTTCGTACTCGGACCAGTCGGCTGGTCAATTTCACAGAGCCCTTCCTCGGTTCGCCCAACCCCAACTTCTCCAAATCCCGCCTTTCCCCATGAGCCAGTGCCAAGGAAGAGCTCCGCCCCAGCCCAGCTTCCGCTCCTGCGGGCAGAAACCGTGAGGAGAAGCAGGCTGTGAACCCGCAAGGCTACACCCACCCTCGCAGAAAGGGCGGGGCATGCAAATTAGAAATGGCGCCTCCGTCAGGGAATGACAAAGTTACAGCAGGTATATAAATTCTCTCCTACAATATAGAGAATAAAAAATTTGCACGAGAGTCCAGTACAGTACCATTCACAGTAGTGTCCACGAAGCAAAGGAAAGGAGACCTGGAGTGAGCGGGGACCCAGTCACACTGACTGTAATATGTACGACAGCAGGCCGGTGACAGCAACGAACAGTGACACGTTATCGCTTCTCAGACTTTTGGCTAAGATCAAACGTAGTATCTGTCCTTATCAGCTTAATATCTGATACGTTTTCTATCCGAGGGAGCAGGGAGTTGGAACAGGAGCTTGCTTCACTTGACACATCGGCCTGATATTGCAATACCGTCCAGTAACGGTGCACTCTTTCGAAAGAATAGCTGTGGTAATGAAAGTTAGGTGTAAATAGAGCTTTTTTCAGGTCATACTGTTCAGATTATTTCTTTGTAAACAGTGTGGGGTATAGCTATTTCAGGTTTCATCATACGAAAAAAAAATTTAGTTTGCACTGGTGAACTAACACTTTGAGTGTTGGTTTTTATTTATTTTTTTGTTTAAGAAGGTTGAAACATGAACTAACAGTTTCTCTACTTTTGTTTTATTCCACAGAACTTTTGTATTTTTTTACTGTCCAAGCTGCAGTGTATTGGCTTGTGTTTTCCATGGTATGAACTCTTGAAGGAAAAAAAAGTGGGAAGGTGCTGGCACAGTAGAAATCTGACAAAGCACAGTGAATTCAGTGACAAGAGAAGTGATACTACAGTAAAACAAGAAAGGCTGCAATGTTTAGGGGTTCCTACTGTGGAGCACCAGCTGCAACACTCTTTCCTAGTTCAGTTCAGTTCAGTCGCTCAGTCGTGTCCGACTCTTTGCAACCCCACGAACTGCAGCATACCAGGCCTCCCTGTCCATTACCAACTCCCAGAGTTTACCCAAACTCATGTCCATTGACTTGGTGATGCCATCCAACCATCTCATCCTCTGTCATCCCCTTCTCCTCCAGCCTTCAATCTTTCCCAGCATCAGCATCTTTTTCAAATGACTCAGCTCTTCACATCAGGGGGCCAAAGTATTGGAGTTTCAGCTTCAACGTCAGTCCTTCTAATGAACACCCAGGACTGATCTCCTTTAGGATGGACTAGTTGGATCTTCTTGCAGTCCAAGGGACTCTTGAGTCTTCTCCAACACCACAGTTCAAAAGCATTAATTCTTTGGCGCTCAATTTTCTTTATAGTCCAACTCTTGCATTCATACATGACTACTGAAAAACCATAGCTTTGACTAGACGGACGTTTGTTGACAAAGTAATGTCTCTGCTTTTTAATATGGTATCTAGGTTGGGCCTAACTTTCCTTCCAAGGAGTAAGCGTCTTTTAATTTCATGGCTGCAATTACCATCTGCAGTGATTTTGGAGCCCCCCAAAATAAAGTCGGCCACTGTTTCCACTGTTTCCCCATCGATTTGCCATGAAGTGATGGGACCAGATGCCATGATCTTCTTTTTCTGAATGTTGAGCTTTAAGCCAACTTTTTCACTCTCCTCTTTCACTTTCATCAAGAGGCTCTAGTTCTTCTTCACTTTCTGCCATAAGGGTGGTGTCATCTGCATATCTGAGGTTATTGATATTTCTCCTGGAGATCTTGATTCCAGCTTGTTCTTCATCAAGCTCAGCCTTTCTCAAAGGAGAGATAAATTGTTTCCTCTTTCAACAGTGACCACAGAGAAGAGAGCACAGGGCCTAGTTGGGCCTCTCAGAGTTCTGGAAACTTCAAATACCTTCTACACAAAAAAATCCTGCCTGGGCTCATAAGCCGCGTGACCCAAAAGATGTTCAGCTTGGAGCTGGGCCTGGGCCAGAAACAGGTGCAAAGCTAGCAAGTGAGGGGAGGCAAGCCCACTACTCGGCTCAGTGGATCTGGCAGACCCTATTATCTTAGAGACGGGCAGGTGAGTGAAGGGAAGTGAGGGACTTGGTGGTAAGCTAAAGTGGGGATCTCAATGCATGGCCTCAGGGCTCTAGAGCCAAGACACGACACTCACAGCAACAGAGGCTTGTCCATGTTCCCAAAAGCAGCTTCTGGCAAACTACTAGGCATTTGTAGAGACAGATGGCCATCATGGCACAGAGACCATGAGTCACAAATTGTATAGAAGGCCTCCAAGACTGAAAACTTGGTCAGGACCACAACAGCAGCCAACCTAACAAGTGGTTTGTCAGGATTGAGGAGGAGGAGGGCACTGGACAATCAACAGACAGAATAACTCCACCAACATTTGTAGCTGGCCATCCCCGGCCTGGCCCAATGGGCACATGAATAGTGGGCCACTGTGGCAGGCAATGGAGGACACAATGGGCCCCATACTTCTTGGGGACCTCAATCCTGAACTCCATGGAGTCACAGGGCCCAGTCATTTCTTGGGTTGGGTTGGGTGAGGTGGAAATTTGGACTCCTCTAGCTGCCAACTTGGTTCAGAACTTCTTTCCTGCTTCCTGCCTTTTGTCGTTCAAAGCATTAACCTTCCCTACTATCAACCTCCTGCATTCCTCACTCTGTCTCAGTAAGTCCTTCCCCGATGACCCAACTCATACTATAACTCAGACTCTGAAAGTCAACTGTTTATAAACATTTATATATTATATCCATTTATATAATTCACATCTATGCAATTAAAAAAAAAGAAACTGGGAAAAAAATATTTGCAAATCTATCACAGGTAGGGTGAATCTCACCATTCTACAAAGAGACCTAAGGATGTGATCAGAAAAGAGCAAACCACTCAATAAAATTTGGCTAAAAAATCCCACAGTTCTGGGACTTCCCTGGTGGTGCAGTGGTTAAGAGTCTGCCTTGTAATGAAGGTGGTAATGGTTCAATCCCTGGTCCCAGAAGATCCCACATGCCACAGGGCAACTGAGCCAGTATACCACCACTGCTGAGCCTGCCCTCTAGAGCCCATGCTGCAACAAGTGAAGCCACTGTGATGACAGTTGCATGCACCACAACTAGAAAGTAGCTCCCGCTTGGCATAACTAGAGAAAGACTGCACGCAACAATGAAGACCCAGCACAGCCAAAAATTTAAAAAAATATTTAATCACAATTCTTGGGAAAGATAAGAAATATCATTGTTTAGAGGCAGAAGAGAGTCATGACAAGAAAGGGACAGAAGGACATCTTCTTAGGAGATAGTAATGCTTTTTCTTAAGCAGAGTAATGGTTACAATTGTGTATTTACTTAGTGAAATTTAATCAAGTTTTACACTTTAAGGTCATTTTTGTATGCTGTCCTTCAATAAAGTCTTTAAAATTAGTTATAATAAATATGATTTTTCATACAACTATAAAGAGAGAAATGCATATTTCAACAACAATGAGATATAATCTATAACGTGTGAGTTTAGCAAAAATGCAAGAGTCTGACAAGGTACCTGGTTCCCCAGGCTGCAGAAACAGGAAATGCTTGAGACCTCTGCGTGTCATCCTAGAGTCCCATCCTGACCTGTTACTCCTAACTCCTTCAGGGCAAGGATATCAGGGTCTCTGAGAATACAATACCTTAGTGAAGGCACATGGCATCTGGACGAAGTCTGGGGCCAGCAGCAGAATTTCTGTCTGAGCAGAGAGCAGGGCATGGTGGGGTTTCCCCTGGTGGCACAGACAGTAAAGAACCTGCCTACAATGCAGGAGACCCAGGTTTGAACCCTGGATCAGGAAGACCCCCTTGAGGAGGACATGAGAACCCACTCTAGTGTTCTTGCCTGGAGAATCCCATGAACAGAGGAGTCTGGCGGGCTACAGTCTGGGATTGCAGAGTTGGACACAACTGAACAACTAATACTTTCACAGGGCATGATGGGGAAGGGGTACGAACTCAAGTTAACCAAGCTCCCAAGGGTGCTATGAATGAACTAGAAGGTGACGTAAATCACTTTAATGTGAGACACTCCCTCGCAGGAATGTAACTGTCTGAGGATCAATTCCCAAATACCTGGGAAACCATAAAATGACCACTGAGGAACATGGAACCAAGCAGAGAGATCATGAATTAGGGAAGCCTGAAGAGCCATTATAATAACCACGTGTCAGGGGCTGGGTAAGTGTAATTGATATAATATCTAGTTTAATACTTATCCTCCCACTCGTCCATACCATAAATGGATGTAGGTGCTGGGCACTAGCCTAATGACTGTGACAGAGTGATGGAAACAGCAGTCCAGGTGAGAATCTTCCCAGTCATTAGGGTGCAGGGGCAGAAGGGGAGGCAGATAGTAGAATCACAGACAAAGCACACATATAGCATGTCAGGTCTGGTACAAGCTAGAAGGCAAAAACAGGTTGGGGCATGGAGGAGCACCTCTGGTGGCAGAAGGGAGGGAGATTGCTCAAAACAGGGCCCAAGTTAGGTTTCCTTAGGACGAAGATTCACACTGGGAGATGACAGCTCAGAGGAGTGTCTGGCAAAAACTCTCTTTATCCCTAGTGTTTGCTAGTTGAGGGCTGACTCCTGCCAGGCATGTCCAGAGGGGATCTCAGAGCTAGTCTATCCTGAAGGTTATTAGGGTTCCCTAAGGAGTGAAACCTATCACTCCCCCCACCCTTCTCCCACAGGAGACAGGGAACGCCCAAGCCGGCAGGGAACCAGAGAGCCAGAAGCCAAGGCAGGCCCCGGTGAGGACTTGACCCCAGGTGCCACCCACCCTTATCAAAACCATGGTGCTGTGGGCCTGGCGCCAGCAAATCCATGTGTGTGCCACCAGCAACCTTGCTGTCCTTCAAGTCGCCTTCCTCTTGTGGCTTGCCCCCTCTTCTCGTGGAAAGTATAGGGGGGCGCAGCGACCTCTACCGCCACAGCAGTTTCTGCAGAGCGACGGGGGCCAGGACAGAGCCAAAGACTAAGCTAGAAGGGCCGACCACGCCCCTGGGGCGGAGAAAGGCGGGGTATACAAATTAGGATTCGCCTCTGCGGAAGGATGGGCGGGGGTGCAAAAAGGGCTGTGAACGTTCTAGACAACTAGTGCAGTCACTGGTCAGGATTCCATCAGTGAGCGGGACCTGTGCTTCAGAACCCGGCAGGTCTTGGAACACCGTGATCAACTCCGCAGATCAACTGCCTTCTAGCTGAGTGACCTAGGGCAAGTTTCTCAGCCTCTCTGGTCTCTTTGATCACGACGGTGAAATGAAGATGATAACAGTGTCAATCCTCCTCAGTCCAAGTGGTCTCGATCATAGCAAAGAATGCAGGGCAGTGCCAGGCAGNTATCATTGTTTAGAGGCAGAAGAGAGTCATGACAAGAAAGGGACAGAAGGACATCTTCTTAGGAGATAGTAATGCTTTTTCTTAAGCAGAGTAATGGTTACAATTGTGTATTTACTTAGTGAAATTTAATCAAGTTTTACACTTTAACGTCATTTTTGTATGCTGTCCTTCAATAAAGTCTTTAAAATTAGTTATAATAAATATGATTTTTCATACAACTATAAAGAGAGAAATGCATATTTCAACAACAATGAGATATAATCTATAACGTGTGAGTTTAGCAAAAATGCAAGAGTCTGACAAGGTACCTGGTTCCCCAGGCTGCAGAAACAGGAAATGCTTGAGACCTCTGCGTGTCATCCTAGAGTCCCATCCTGACCTGTTACTCCTAACTCCTTCAGGGCAAGGATATCAGGGTCTCTGAGAATACAATACCTTAGTGAAGGCACATGGCATCTGGACGAAGTCTGGGGCCAGCAGCAGAATTTCTGTCTGAGCAGAGAGCAGGGCATGGTGGGGTTTCCCCTGGTGGCACAGACAGTAAAGAACCTGCCTACAATGCAGGAGACCCAGGTTTGAACCCTGGATCAGGAAGACCCCCTTGAGGAGGACATGAGAACCCACTCTAGTGTTCTTGCCTGGAGAATCCCATGAACAGAGGAGTCTGGCGGGCTACAGTCTGGGATTGCAGAGTTGGACACAACTGAACAACTAATACTTTCACAGGGCATGATGGGGAAGGGGTACGAACTCAAGTTAACCAAGCTCCCAAGGGTGCTATGAATGAACTAGAAGGTGACGTAAATCACTTTAATGTGAGACACTCCCTCGCAGGAATGTAACTGTCTGAGGATCAATTCCCAAATACCTGGGAAACCATAAAATGACCACTGAGGAACATGGAACCAAGCAGAGAGATCATGAATTAGGGAAGCCTGAAGAGCCATTATAATAACCACGTGTCAGGGGCTGGGTAAGTGTAATTGATATAATATCTAGTTTAATACTTATCCTCCCACTCGTCCATACCATAAATGGATGTAGGTACTGGGCACTAGCCTAATGACTGTGACAGAGTGATGGAAACAGCAGTCCAGGTGAGAATCTTCCCAGTCATTAGGGTGCAGGGGCAGAAGGGGAGGCAGATAGTAGAATCACAGACAAAGCACACATATAGCATGTCAGGTCTGGTACAAGCTAGAAGGCAAAAACAGGTTGGGGCATGGAGGAGCACCTCTGGTGGCAGAAGGGAGGGAGATTGCTCAAAACAGGGCCCAAGTTAGGTTTCCTTAGGACGAAGATTCACACTGGGAGATGACAGCTCAGAGGAGTGTCTGGCAAAAACTCTCTTTATCCCTAGTGTTTGCTAGTTGAGGGCTGACTCCTGCCAGGCATGTCCAGAGGGGATCTCAGAGCTAGTCTATCCTGAAGGTTATTAGGGTTCCCTAAGGAGTGAAACCTATCACTCCCCCCACCCTTCTCCCACAGGAGACAGGGAACGCCCAAGCCGGCAGGGAACCAGAGAGCCAGAAGCCAAGGCAGGCCCCGGTGAGGACTTGACCCCAGGTGCCACCCACCCTTATCAAAACCATGGTGCTGTGGGCCTGGCGCCAGCAAATCCATGTGTGTGCCACCAGCAACCTTGCTGTCCTTCAAGTCGCCTTCCTCTTGTGGCTTGCCCCCTCTTCTCGTGGAAAGTATAGGGGGGCGCAGCGACCTCTACCGCCACAGCAGTTTCTGCAGAGCGACGGGGGCCAGGACAGAGCCAAAGACTAAGCTAGAAGGGCCGACCACGCCCCTGGGGCGGAGAAAGGCGGGGTATACAAATTAGGATTCGCCTCTGCGGAAGGATGGGCGGGGGTGCAAAAAGGGCTGTGAACGTTCTAGACAACTAGTGCAGTCACTGGTCAGGATTCCATCAGTGAGCGGGACCTGTGCTTCAGAACCCGGCAGGTCTTGGAACACCGTGATCAACTCCGCAGATCAACTGCCTTCTAGCTGAGTGACCTAGGGCAAGTTTCTCAGCCTCTCTGGTCTCTTTGATCACGACGGTGAAATGAAGATGATAACAGTGTCAATCCTCCTCAGTCCAAGTGGTCTCGATCATAGCAAAGAATGCAGGGCAGTGCCAGGCAGGAGGCTGTCGTGAGGTCAGGGATCTTTCCCCTCAGGTTCGACTGAACTAGAGAGTCAGTTAGGGGGAGGGCCGACTGTGATAGTCTCACAGACCCTGCAGCTCTCTAGCTGCTTAGCGGAGAACGGAGGAAAGACAAGTGCGCCCGCCTGGAGACCCCGGGGTCTCAGTTAAGGAGCCTAGCCGTTACCGGGGGACGGAGACCTGTTTTCAGTCAAGGCGGTTCCTGCTTCTCCCCTCCCCCGACTTCGTAATTCTCTCTCTGCTCAAACTGTGAGCTCTGTCTGCCTGTCGGCCCCCGACAAACCCTAATCTCCCAAATGCACAGTCATGATGACCCAGGATTTGCTTTGCGAACAAGCCGGCCGGTGTCGTCCTGCAGCTCCCTCCATCGACTCCCTGAGGCGGCCAACTGCAAAACCCCTGCGTTTTCCCCGGAGCTGGAACGTGTGCGGCGAGCGCAGCGACCTCCAGCGCCACAGCAGCTTCTGCAGAGCGGCTGGGGCCAGGAGGACGGACGGTGCCGAGAGCTGAGCTGGACGGTGGTGGTCACGCCCCTGAGGGGCGGGGCGGGGCATGTAAATTAAGGCCCTCCTCTGCGGAAAGATGGGCAGGGTTGCAAAAAGGGATGTGAATGTTGTAGAGAACAAGTGCAGTTCACTGTTCTGGAACAGACATAGGAGAGTAAGCCAGAAATGTCCACTGAGGGTTGGGGTGGTCGCCGTGCATTTGCTGGAGCTGAAGGCAGGACGGTGATAGCTAGGACAGAGCATATGGTATCGCTTCTCCACCTCTTGGCTAAGAACAAGTGTAGTATCTTCTTATCAGTTTAATATGTGATATGCCCTCTATCCGAGGACAATATATTAAGTGAGTTTTTGGAGCAGGGAGTGGGAATAGGTGGCTCAGATGGTAAAGCGTCTGCCTGCAATGCGGGAGACCCGAGTTCGATCCCTGGGTTGGGAAGATCTCCTGGAGAAGGAAATGGCAACCCACTCCAGTACTCTTGCCTGGAGAATCCCACGGACGGAGGAGCCTGGTAGGCTACAGTCCATGGGGTAGCAAAGAGTCGGACACGACTGAGCGTCTTCACTTTCACTTGTTCACTCCACGGACAGACCTTGTCCTGCAGTACTTCCGGGAATGGTGCACCCCTCTCCGGGAAACGAGAAAGTATGAACAATAGACGTTGCATCTTTTTCAGTGTCTTCCTCATCTTTTTGTTACTGGGTACAGATCTATACGGGGCTTTCTGTTTTGTTTTGCCAATGTGTGTTTGTCTATTTTCTTGTTTGGGCAGTTTAATTAGGAGTACTATTTCTTGTAAGGGTTATATCCATGCACCAATTTTATGTTAAACTTCTCTTTTATCTTTTAAAGCACTGTAATAAGGCTGTTTCCAGCTCCCTTAGTCGTTTTGTCTTTAGTACTGGCTTATTTCTTCTATCCAGTGACAAGGCACTGCTCTCAACACCTAACAGAACTTTGAAACAGTTCAGGGTTGCTGGAGTCCCCAGGGGAAGACTCTCAGCTCTGGGAATTTTTTAAATTCAAGATTCCACCCAAGTGTGCTTTTCCTAAAAGAAGAAACTGAAGAACAGAAAGATTAAGAAGCTTGTCCAAAGTCACCCAGATAGAAATTAGCGGAAGTGAGCTGTGAACAATCGTTGTACAACAGAAAACATCTACATTTCCTGGGCCTCACACCCAAGAAGGAAATTGTCATTTGATTATCTGATAAGGGCGCTGAAACTGGCAATCTCACCCCACCTTTCATTCTTTGCCTTCGCCAGGAAAGGTGTTGGTGAACAAATGGGAAGGAGGTAGTGGGGCAAGTTGAGGGTGAAGGAAGGGGCCCAGTTTGTCAGGACAACACCAGGTTGTGGGCCTACCAAGTCCAGTCTCCTTTAAATGGGAACTCCAGTCCCCACTTCCAAATCCACCCTGGGGCCCAGGGGCCCTTCCTCCATTAGTGACCATTTTATTTCCTGGCAGCCTCACCTCTGCAGCCCTTTCTGTTCACAAGATCACAGCCCAGGACAGAGTGCATTGGAGGATACGTTACAGAGAATATTTGAACATTCTTACTTTAAGCATTCATAGATGGAGTGCTCGTCAGGTTGAAGGTCTCAGTGCCTGCCCTCATGAAATGGACATTATAAAGAGGAAAAGGGAGAGACACACAATGACTCAAGAGGCTCATTTCAGATAGTGATACAAGCCATGAAGGAAAACAGGGAAATGTGCTGGAGAGTGACCGGTGAGAGAACTATTTTACATGGGGGAGGGGTGCTCATGAAGGCCTCTCCAATGATGACATCAGAGGCAAGATTAATTGGCCAAGACTCAAGGAAGAATTCCAGACAGAAGGACAGACTAGCTGGCACCTATCTAGTTCTCCCCATAGGCTCCCTGTCCTGGGTCAGATTCCAGTTGCTGACTGATGTTCTCCATCAGAGCTGGAGCCCCACCAGACTAAGTGCTGAGCCCAGAAGCTGGTTCTTCACAACCACAGCTCTGCAGTGCCCAGCACTGTGCTGGCCACACAGTAGGCAATCAGGAAATCTTCCATGTTTCATGACTACGTGATGGATTGACTAAATATACTCAAGGAGTTCCTTGAGTGTCGGAACCAAGCACCCAGTCTTAGTTGGGAGTTTCCTGGTCTGTGGTCCTTGAGACCTTGGGGGTTGGGAGGGATACCTACAAAACCCTGCACTTTCAGAAAAGGTCTGGGTAATACTGAACCCTCAGGACTTTACTGGGGAGGAGAGAGTTCTTGGAGGAGAAAATCAGAGGCCATGGGAGGGATGGAACTGGAGAGAGAGGCTGCCCCCCTCAACCAAAGCCTGGCGGACTAAACTCTGGACTGAGTCATCATGAGTCCTGTCCTGTCAAGTAAACTGCCTTGGAAAAGCCACCTCGCCCTGGGAGCCTTGGTTTCCTCTGCATGCAATGAGGGGCTTAGATGGTTCCAGGTCCATTTCCCCAGAACAGCCCAGGCTCTGAAGTAGGGAAAAGTACAGGGTGGGTGGAGCTCACCTAGGAAGGAGTTGAGGACATGCTTGTCTCCACAGCATCCCAACCAGTATCTGAGTGCAAAGCTAAAGGGAGGAGAGGAGTCTGCAGGAGGAGGGATGGGAGGGGAGTGGAAGTCCAGGAGTGGCTTCATACTGGAAATCACAAAGAGCCATATTTCAAATCCCAGCTATGCTTCCTCAAGAATAAAACAAAGAGGGAACTCCCTGGCTGTCCACTGGTTACAATTCTCTTCTTTCACAGCACAGGGCACAGGTTACATCCGTGGTTGGGGATTTAACATCCCCAAGGCCAAAAAATAAATAAATAAAATGGGGGAAACACAACCTACTAATTAGAATGAGTGTGAAAAAAAAGAAAGAAAGTAAGAAAAACTGTGGGAATGGGGTCTTAGCGACCCTTTTCTCTCGCTGGGGGCCCATTCAGAGGTAACTCATCCAAAACCAAGTCCCAGAGTCCAGGTCAGGGCGGAAAAGGAGCAGATGCTTCCCCCTGGTGGATGAGTCTGTCACTGCCTAAGTCTGAAGAAAAGGGGAGGAGTCGAGTTGGACAGGTTCAGTTCTTTCCTTCTGGGGTCTTTTTGTTTGTTTCTTTTTCTGGCCATGCCACCCAGTTTGTGGGATCTTAAATCCCATACCAGGTATTGAGCCCTTGCGCTTAGCAGTGAAAGCGTGGAGTTCTAACCTCTGAACTGCCAGGGAATTCCCCTGGAGTCATCCTTTCAGACAGGATCTTCACTACAGTTTGAGGTTGAGAATGGAAAAGCCAGCCTTTACAAGTGGTTTTTGTGGAGGTCAGATGAGATGTAAATGAACATTTTCTGAGCAGGAAATCTGATTTCAGTGACATTTCTTATGCTTTCCCTGAGGGCCTGATAGCTGGTGCTGGGAAGGCAGAGGTGGGAGGAGGCTGGAGGCTGGAGAAGGTTGGGAAGAGGCAATTGCAGCAGGTTGTGGTCTCTTAGGAGACAGACCCACTCGGGGACAGATTCCAGTGTCCATCTACACAGGACACTAGCACTTGGGGAGACCTTGGCCTCAGGAGAAGCCTTGGGTGATCAGCAAGAAACAGCAGCCAGAGCCCCGAGAGGGTGATAGTGCCGTGGGAGCAACAGCCAGCAACTGCGAGGAGGAGGAGAAACAAGCCCACCAGAGAGACAGGGAGGGGAGTCGAGGGGCGAGAAGCAGGCTCACGCTGTGCAGGGAACTCGCTGTCGGCCAGTTATCCAAGCTGAGGGAATCTTTAGAGCTTTCACAATAGGGGCCAATCCCCAGAGACTTTATAGGTTTGACTGAAAAAAAGAATTTACTTATTTGGCTGTATCCAGTCTTAGTTGTGGCACACAGGCTCCTGAGCACTCAGACTTAGTTGCTTCGAAGCATGCGGGAATCTTAGGTCCAGACCAGGAATCAAACTGTGTCCCCAGCATAGAGAGGCAAATGCTTAACCACTGGACCACCAGAAAGCCCCTGATTCAGCTTCTTGATTTCATAGATTTCTGTCAAGTCACCCATGCTGTTTCACCCACATTGGGAGGGGGCAGAGCTTTGAATGGATGCATGCTCAAATTTGGGAATTTGCCAGTATCATGTAGCTGCTAAGTTGCTTCAGTTGTGTCCGACTCTGTGCGACCCCATAGACGGCAGCCCTGGGATTCTCCAGGCAAGAACACTGGAGTGGGTTGCCATTTCCTTCTCCAAGTATCATGTAGAGGACTTGATAAAAACAGAGCTGGGGCCTCCTTCCAGAATTTCTGATCAAGAAATTTGAAGAATTTGTCAGGCTCAAGCTAAGCACATTATACATGTCTCATTGGACCCTCAACCATTCATTCAACACTTATTCATCAAGAGTCAAGTACGTTCAGAGCACTACTATAGCTGCGGATAATACACCTGCAAACAAAATATTTACCCATCAAGGTGAAAGACAATACAGGACTAATGGCTGTATATTTGTGAATATACATACATGCTATGTGTCTGTGTCCATATCTACATGTATATCTATGCCATGTGAGCATAATGGGTGTCAAAACAACTTGGCAGACCAGCAGAAACATAAGACCAGGGAAAGTGGGATATGAAACAGGAATCCTCAGGGTGAGTAAAGTAGAGATAGTTCACAAGACTGTAAATTGGAATCAAATGCCTATTTTACAGACAAGAAGAAAATTTCCCTATGGTATACTCAACAAGACATCCCCCTGTGCTTTCATTTCCATGCGTAGATTCACTAGTACCCTCATCAGAGAGACATTCTTATCATCCCCAGTTAGAATATCAGGACCCCTGGTTAGCAGGATACTTGAATGCCAATCCTGACTTCTTTTCACATTAGGCAAGTTTCTTAGCCTCTTAGCACTTCCATCTGTAACAATGCTTTCAATAAATATATGTCACAAACATAATTTTTTTCCCATTAGGCCACGCTGTGTGGTTTTTGGAATCCCAGTTCTCTGGGCTCCTGCACTGAAAATACTGAAGCCTAACCACTGGACCACCAAGGAATTCCCTTCCCAGGTAAATTTAAATATTCTTAGGCAATAAATAAATAAAGAAAGAAAGAAGAGTGAGTGAAATTAAGTTTAATATGTTCTTTACTCAAGATATCTCAAATTCTGGTGGTCCAGTGGTTAGAACTCCATGCTTTCCAATGACAAGGGCAGGGGTTCCAACCCTCTTCCGGGTTCTGGCAAACTCTTGCAAATCCCCCACAAACAAAACCCAATGTCTAAAATATCATTTCAATATGTTAATATTCATATCATCATTACAGAGTTTTTTTGTTTTGTTTTGTTTTACAATTTTTAATACTAAGTCTTTGAAATACCCATGTGTTTTTTCCACTTTCAGTACCTCTGAATTGGGAAGAACCACCAGCCCAGACTCTGATGCTAGGAGGGATTGGGGACAGGAGGAGAAGGGGACAACAGAGGATGAGATGGCTGGATGGCATCACCGACTCAATGGATATGAGTTTGGGTGAACTCCGGGAGCTGGTGATGGACAGGGAGGCCTGGCGCGCTACAATTCCTGGGGTCGCAGAGTCGGATTCGACTGAGCAACTGAACTGAACTGAACTGAACTGACCAGCCCAGAGTTCCCTGGCTGCATGTGGCTAGTGGGTGTGACGGCTCAGATCAACAGAATGTTTCCTGTTGTTTAGTCGCTGTGTCCGAATGTTTGGGACCTTGTGACCCGCCAGGCTCCTTCGTCCATGGGATTTCCTAGGCAAGAACACAGTCCTGGGTTATCATTTCCTCCTCTAGGGGATCTTTCCGACCCAGGAATCGAGCCCGTGATTCTTGTATTGCAGGCGGATTCTTGACAACCTCAGTCACCAGCGAAGCCCACAGCTGAGGAGGAGGGGTAGGGAAACGAGGGCCTAGGCAGAGGGAGCGTTCCGTAGGAAGCCCAGCATCGGTTTGGTTCCTAGAGGCACCGAAGGACAAGGGCGCTGGAGGTGGAGTGAACCCCTCCCGCGGCCCGGCCCCGCCCTCCGCATCCACACGCCCGCTCCCTTCCCCACTGTGGGCCATCCGCCTTCCGCCGGGCCGGGAAGCCCCCTCCACACACCCGACCCTACGGGGCCCCCCTCTCCGCAGGCGGAGGCCTCTGTAACACACTGCAGCCCGGGAGTTTCTAGCCAGTGAGTCTTGCGACCTTGTCTTCAGGAAAACTCTCGGCCAACAGCTGGTCGCACGGGTCCCTCTCGCCGGCCACCCCGCGCCCCCGCCGGCCGGGTCTCTCCTCTCCACTAGCACCGAGGAGGAGCTCCCCTGCCGCCGCCCCGAGCCCGTCCCCAGGGCGCTGCGGTCCCGCNACCAGTCCATTCTGAAGGAGATCAGCCCTGGGATTTCTTTGGAAGGAATGATGCTAAAGCTGAAACTCCAGTACTTTGGCCACCTCATGCAGAGTTGACTCATTGGAAAAGACTGTATGCTGGGAGGGATTGGGGGCAGGAGGAGAAGGGGACGACTGAGGATGAGATGGCTGGATGGCATCATGGACTTGATGGACGTGAGTCTGAGTGAACTCCAGGAGTTGATGATGGACAGGGAGGCCTGGTGTGCTGCAATTCATGGGGTCACAAAGAGTCGGACACGACTGAGCGACTGAACTGAACTGATGCTAGAAACAAGGATGAAGACCAAATATATATTTATTTTTATTTATTTTAGTTTTGACTGTGCTGGGTCTTCGTTGCTGTGCTTGGCTTTCTCTAGCTGCGGAGAGCGGGGGCTGCTCTCTGGTTGCCATGCACGGGCTTCTCACTGCGGTGACTTCTCTTGTTGTGAAGCAGGGCCCTAGAGAGAGTGGGCACAGTAGTTGTGGCGCATGGGCTCAGTTGTTCCAAACCATGTGGATCTTCCTGGACCAGGGATTGAGCCCATGTCCCCTGCACTGGCAGGCAGATTCTTAACCACTGGACCACCAGGGAAGTCGCAAATATATGTATTTCTTATTATAAATCACAGCATCACAGATCTCAAGCTTTCTTTTCTTGACTTGTCAATCCCAGGAAATTCCCATGATTTCCTGCCTGTCCATAAAGTATCTGGAATTGTCGATGGCCAGCTGCCTTATCACCTTAGGAAATCCTTGTGTAAACTCTCTTTCCCCCCATGAGTGAGAAACGTGGTCTCCATGGCAGCGAGGTTAAAGTTCTCTCTGATTTCATGTCACTTCATTGGCAGTTTAATTGCCCAGGACAAGAAAAAAACAAAACACCAGACGCCTTATACTGATGTGTGTACAACACATATTTTGAATAATGCCCCTGAGGGAAACATTTCTACCTTTCTTTTCTGCTGCTCCATAATAAATTCTCAAAAATATTTCCCTGAAGCAATGTGCTGCAATGCCTAAAATCTGCCTTAACATCTAGTGGAAATGAGACGGGAGTGAAGGGAGCAGGACGCAACCTTTAAAAGAATGACACAGTCGCTGAGGATACAACAAAAACTAAGTAAAGCTAGTTAGCCCCAAGATGACAGGCTGCCCTGGTGGCTCAGATGGTGAAGAATCCAGCTGCAATGTGGGAGACCTGGGTTCGATCCCTGGGTTGGGAAGATGCCCTGGAGAAGGGAACGGCTACCCAGTCCAGTATTCTTGCCTGGAGAATTCCATGGGCAGAAGAGCTTGGAGAGCTACAGCCCTGGTGGGCTACACTTCACAGGGCCACAGTGAGTCAGACCTGACTGAGCAAATAACACTGTATAGCACAGGGAACAATAGTCTATATTCTGTGATAAACCATAACAGAAATATGTGTGTAACTGAATCACTTTTACTATACAGCAAATGCCACAATAAGTTTTTTTTTTTTAAGTCAGCGAATCTAAGATATTCTGTTATAGCAGCCCCAAAAGACTAAGACAGTTTCTATAATGGAAGAATTACTTTAAGAAAAGAACTCCACCTTGCTTATGGATCCTTTAGGTCTCTGTCCTTGTGGGCAATGAGTCGCTTGGAAAGTCCCATGGTCCAGATGGGAGCAGAAGTTCCCAGCTGTAGCCAACTGGCTTCCTAAATTGAGACTAGACATTTGGACTGGCTTCTCCAGTGGCTCAGATGGTAAAGAATCCATCTGCAATGTGGGAGACCTGCGTTCGATTCCTAGGTTGGGAAGATGCCCTGGAGAAGGGAACGGCTACCTACTCCAGTATTCTGGCCTGGAGAATTCCATGGACAGAGGAGGCTGGCAGGCTACAGTCCATGGGGTCTCAAAGAGTTGGACACAACTGAGTGACTTTCACTTTCAGAGATACCACCTGTGCCTGGGCTGATCACTAGTTTCTAAGGCTGTTCAATTTCTTAGTACACGTGATGCTGAAATTCTGTGATGTTCTGCTGCTGGAAAGACACTCAGCCGTGGGATTCTGAGAGACACTTTGGGGTTGCCATGGGAGCACTCCAGGCAGAAGAGACGATCAGTTCCTAGAGTTAGGAGAAAGCTGTCCTCATAGAATTAAGAGAGAGTGAAGGGCTTCAGGAAGAGATTTAATGTTCAAAATGGCTAGCTGAAGTGAAGCCAGAAAGAGAAACAAATGCCACGTGATATCACTTATATATGGGGCTTCCCAAGTGGAGCAGTGGGAAAGAATCCACCTGCCAGTGAAGGAAATGCAGGAGATGTGGGTTCAATCCTTAGGTTGGGAGGATCCCCTGGAGTAGGAAATGGCCCCCCGCTCCAGTATTTCTGTCTGGGAAAATCCCATGGACAGAGAAGTCTGGCAGCCTACAGTCCATGGAGTTGCAAAGAGTCAGACACGAATGAGCAGCTGAAAACACACACACACACACGTATATATATACACACACACAAGCACGCACATATATGTGTGTGTGTGTTCTTTTATCAGATTACTGATATATATGTATGTGTGTATGTATGTATCTGCACGCACATATATGTGTGTGTGTTCTTTTATCAGATTACTGATATATATGTATGTGTGTATGTATGTATCTGCATTTGCGCTCAGTCATGCCTGACTCTTTGTGACCCCATGGCCTAGAGCCTGCCAGGTTCCTCTGTCCATGGAATTTTCCAGGCAAGACCTGGAGTGGGTTTCCATTTCTTACTCCAATATATATGTGACTGAATCACTGTGCTGTACACCTTAAACTAAAATGATATTATAAGTCAACTATACTTCAATTAAAGAAAAGAAAAAGACATTATTATTAGAGCACTAATTCTTAAACTTTTTGGTCCAGGCCCCCCTCTGCCCTCTTAAAGTTACTGAGGACCCTACAGAGCTTTCTTAAATGTAAGTTGTAGCTATCAATATTTACTGTTTAAACATTAAAATTGAGAAAATTTACAATGTGCCTTTAAAATTTACTTAAAATAACAAGAAAACCCATTGTTTGGTAACATGAACAACGTATTTTATTACATTTTCCAAACCAAAAAATTTAGTTAGAAGAGTAGCATTGCTTTACATATTTGCAAATCTCCTAGAAGACAGTTGTATTCTCATTTGTGAGACTACCTTATTATTCTGTTGTGAAATGTCATTTTAGTCCAAGTCTATGAAGAAAACCTATAAGCATCTAGCTGAAAAAAGTATTTCAATAGACTTCTCAGGAACTCAAGAATTCATCTTTAATGCTATACTAAAACCTGAAAAACTGGTAATTTAGTCAAGGTTAGTTGTAGTGGGGAATCTCCATTTCAGTGAGTTCTATTTTATTAAAATCCATTTGTCTACCTTGCACTTTTCATGTATTTTTCTTTTTTCCCCCATATCACAGGCATGTGGGATCTTAATTCCCTGACTGGGGATCAAACCCATGCCCCCTGCATTGGAAGCACAGGGTCTTAATCACTAGACTGATAGGACAAGTCCTACCTTGCACTTTTTATGACTCGCTCATTGGCCTTTTGAATAATATTACTTCACTAAGTCATACAGATCTTCCAAACCTCAACACATTTCATTACATAATATTTTAAAAACTCCATTTGTTAATATCACCACCAGTCTCAGAAAAGTCTTTCAGTTTTGGAACTTTGTCAAACATGGCGACAAACACGTGTCTTTCAAAATTAAAATTTTTTCTTGAAAGCTCAAATTTTACCACTGGCAACAAACACTGTTAGTTGTTTTCCTTGAAGCGACAAGTTCATTTCATTCACTTTTGAGAAAATTTCTGCCAGAAACCAAGTTGAATCCTCACAGACTTGTCAGTTTTTTCCAATAAATTATAGTTCATGCAAAACTGGCCAATTCAGCTCTTAAACACTCACACTACTGCAGTCCTCAAGGTATCTACTACCTGTCTATTGTGATTGGCTCAGAGGTGGTCATGTGATAAAGGCTGGGCCAATCAGAGTGCATCTCAGAAAAAATAATTTTTTTTATCGCCTTCCCTGAAGTTTGAAGCTTCAGGGCTACTGGCAGCCAGCTTTTGACCATAGTGTTGGCCAACCATCTTTTGAAGCCAACATCCTGAGGGGCACAGCAGAGAGACGGGAAGAAACTAGATTATTGATCACATCATTGAGCCAGAATACCAAGTCCTTCTTAAAAACACATCTTACTTTTTCATTTATGATGTCTGCTTGGGTGTATCATCCACTGGGTGACTTAAATAACAGACATTTAATTCTTACAGTTCTGGAGGCTGAAAAACCAACGTCAGTGTTCCCGTCAATCAGGTTTCTAGTGAGGGCTCTGTTTTTGATTTTCAGATGGCCCCATTCTTGCTATATCCGCACATGGCCTTTCCTTGGTTAAGAACATAGTTGTTCGGTGACTCTGTCACGTCCCAATCTTTGCAGCCCTATAGACTGCAGCACAACAGGCTTCCCTATCCTTCACCATCTCCCGGAGTTTGCTCAAAGTCAGATCCATTGACTCAATGATGCCATCCAACCATCTCATTTTCTATTGCCCCCTTCTCCTCCTGCCCTCAATCTTTCACAACATCAGGGTCTTTTCAAGAACATAGAGACAGTGTGATTTCTCTCTCCTCCTCTTTTAAAAAATGTTTTTTTAAAAATTTATTATTTTTGTCTGTGCTGGGTCTTCATTGCTGCACAGGCTTTCTCTGGTTGTGGTGGGTGTGGGCTTCTCATTGTGGTGGCTTCTCTTGTTGTGGAGCACGGGCTCTAGGGAACACCGGTTCCGGAACTGCTGCATACAGGCTTAGTTGCCGTATGGCAAGTGGGATCCTCCTGGACCAGGGATTGAACCTTTGTCCGCTGCACTGCATTGGCAAGCAGATTCTTAATCACTAGACCACCAGAGAAGTCCCTCTCTTTGTATTAGCACTGCAGCTTTACTGAATTAGGCCCCACCTTTACGGCCTTATTTAGCCTTGGAAGTGAAAAATGTTAGTCGCTCAGTCACATCCAACTCTTTGCCACCCGTGAACTTGCAGCCCATCAGTCTCCTCTGTCCATGGAATTCTCCAGAATTCTGGAATAGAGAGTCCAATATTGGACTAGAAGTCGTAGAATACTTAGAATGCCATACACAGAATACATGGAATAGATAGATAGTCATTCTCTTTCTCCAGGGGAGGTTCCTAACCTAGAGATCGAAATCAGGCCTCTTTCCTTGCAGGCATATTCTTTACCATAATTGCCTCTTAAAAGCCCAAATCCAAATACAGTCAAGTTGGGGGTTAGGGCTTTAGCATATGAATTTTAAAAGGATGCAATTTGGTCCATGGGAGCTAATGCTATGTCCAGTTCAGCTTGAGATTTTACTTAGTCACAACCAGAAGTATCCTAAACAATGCAGTGGAAACTTAAGTGATTTTTAGTAAGTCTGAGCGTCAGTTTTCTCATCTGCAGAATGTTTAAAAGCAGGAGATCCTTGTCATCCTCATCCACTATGCAGATTAAGTAAAACAATATACTTGTGAATATCTGGAATAATATAAAGTTCATAGAAGATATTAATTAAAATTAACAAGAAGGTTGGAGGACGTCCCTGGCACTCCAGTGGTTAAGAATTCATGCTTCCAATGCAGGGGGTGTGCGTTCAATCCCCAGTCTGGAACTGGATCCTGCATGCTTCGTGGTTGGGTCAAAAAAAATAAGTAAATAAAATAAAATAAACAAGAAGGCTGCCAGACCGAGGGTTAGAGGTAGGCACAGCAAAGTGAGGAAAAAAGAGAGAAATGATAACCCTGTTTTTCCAAAGAGAGAGATAAATAGTGATAGGAGCATGCATACTTGGGATATGCATGCCTGTCTCAGAAATACAAAAATAAACCTTCAGACCCTAAATGGGGAGAGTAATTAAAAATATAGCAATATTAGCTGCGAGTGACAAGCCCAATTAGAGAACGTAAAGATGGTTTAGAAGGTCTTCACACAGAGCATCTTGAGTTGCTATAAAAATATTTGATATTTACAGCTCAAGAAAGAGATGAAAATTAAGAGAAGATAGTTCGGGATCTGACTGTTGATCCACTCTGTTGTAGGTGCTATCAATGCCCCCTTTTTGCTTCTCATTGTCAGTCATTACAGCCCAGCCCAGCTTCCAAAGGCCAGCTGTGCTGAGCTGTGCTTGTTCAGTCGTGTCTGATTCTTTGGGGCCCCAGGGACTGTAGCCAGCCAGGTTCCTCTGCCCCTGGGATTTTCCAGGCAAGAATACTGGAGTGGGGTGCTATTTCCTACACCAGGGGATCTTTTTGATCTGGGGATTGAACTCGTGTCTGTTGAGTCTCCTGCAGATTCTTTAAACCACTAGCACCACCTGGGAAGCCTTTCCAAAGACCAGCCTCTGCATTCATTTGCCTGGAGATTTTCTCTGGCTTCTGAGGTCACACTGTGATCTACACAGTCAGGCCCAGAAACACCAGGGAAAGAATGCCGTCTCTGAGTGCAGTCAACCAGTGACTGGTAGGAGGTGGTAGATAAACACCCCAGCTCTCTTGCCCATCAGTTGGGCAATACAGAGATCTGTATTCTATGCTGCTTCCCAGAGGGTCCCATGTGTTCCAGTTTCCCACTGTGGTAACTTGCTTGATAACATGCCCTGTACTGTCTGCCCACCTTCCCTGCTTCACTTTCCATTCCCTCCCTGGGCTCCCTGGGGTGTGTGTGTGGGGTGTGTGTGTGTGTGTGTGTGTGTGTGTGTGTGTGTGTGTGCTTAATCACTCAGTCATGTCCGACTCTTTGTGACCCTGGGACTCGCCAGTCTCCTCTGTCCACGGTATTTCCCAGGCAAGCATACTGCAGTGGGTTGCCATTTCCTCCTCCAAGGGATCTTCCTGACCCAGGGATTGAACCTGCATCTCTTGTGTCTCCTACATTGGAATCAGATTCTTTACTGCCATCAGGGTCGCCTGGAACCACTTTTAAAGTGGTTGGCATTGGAATGAAAACTGATCTTTTCCAGTCTGGTGGCCACTGCTGAGTTTTCCAAATTTGCTGACATGGAGTGAAGCACTTTAACAGCATCATCTTTTAGGATTTGAAATAGCTCAGCTGGAATTCCATCACCTCCACTGTTCATTTGTAGTAATGCTTCCTAAGGCAAACTTGACTTCACACTCCAGGATGTCTGGCTCTAGGTGAGTGATCAGACTGTCACGACTATCCTGGTCATGAAGATCTTTTTTGTACAGTTCTGTGTATTCTTGCCACCACTTTTTCCTTTTAATCTCTTCTGCTTCTGTTAGGTCCTTACCATTTTTGTCCTTTATTGTGCTTGCTTCATCCTTGCATGAAATGTTCCCTTGGTATCACTAATTTTCTTGAGGAGATCTCTAGTCTTTCCCATTCTGTTGTTTTCCTCTATTTCTTTGTACTGTTCACTTAAGAAGGCTTTCTTCTCGCTCCTTGCTATTCTCTGGAACTCTGCATTCAGTTGGGTGTATCTTTCCCTTTCTCTCTTGCTTGTCACTTCTCTTCTTTCCTTGGCTATTAGTAAAGCCTTATCAGACAATCACTTTGCCGTCTTGCATTTCTTTATTGTGGGGATGGTTTTGGTCACTGCCTCCTGTACAAGGTTACGATCCTCCGTTCATAGTTCTTCAGGCACTCTATCATATCTCATCCCTTGAATCTATTTGTCACTTCCACTGTATAATCATAAGGATTTGATTTAGGTCAGTCCTGAATGGCCCTACTTTCTTTAATTTAAACCTGAATTTTGCAATAAGGAGCTGATGATCTGAACCACAGTCAGATTCCAGTGTTGTTTTTGATGACAACAAAACAACTTAGAGCTTCTCCATCTTCAGCTGCAAAGAACATGATCAGTCTGATTTTGATATTGACCATTTGGTGATGTTCATGTGTACAGCCATCTCTTGTGTTGTTGGAAAAGGGTGTTTGCTATGACCAGTGTGTTCTGTTGGCAAAATGCTGTCAGCTTTTGCTCTGGTTCATTTTGTACACCAAGGCCAAATTTGCCTATTACTCCAAGTGTCTCTTGACTTCTTGCTTTTGCATTCCAGTCCCCTATGATGAAAAGGACATCTTTTGTGTGTGTGTGTTAGTTCTAGAAGATCTTGTAGGTCTTCATAGCACCAGCCAACTTCAGCTTCTTTGGCATCAGTGGTTGGGGCATAGATTTGGAGTACTGTGATATTGAATGGTTTGTCTTGGAAACAAACCAAAATCATTCTGTTATTTTTGAGATTGCACCCAAGTACTTGCATTTTGGACTCTTGTTGACTTTAAGGGCTACTCCATTTCTTCTAAGGGATCCTTGCACACAGCAGTAGATATAAAGGTCATCTGAATTAAATTCACCCATTCCCATTCATTTTAGTTCACTGATTCCTAAGATGTCAGTGTGCACTCTTGCCATTTCCTGCTTGATCATGTCCAATTTACCTTGATTTATGGACCTAACATTCCAGGTACCTATGTGATACTCTTCTTTACAGCACTGGACTTCACTTTCATCACCAGATACATCCACAACTGGCATTTCCACTTTGGGCCATCTGCTTCATTCTTTCTGGAGCTATTAGTAATTGCCCCCCACCCTTCCCTGGTAGCATACTGGACATTTTCCAACAGTAATGGGGAAATCACTCAGTCATGATTGGGGGGCTCACTTTTCGGTGTCATATCTTCTTGCTTTTTTATGCTGTTCATGGGGTTCTTGTGGCAAGAATACTAGAGTGGTTTGCCATTCCCTCCTCCAGTGGACTGCATTTTGTCAGAACTCTCCACCATGACCCGTCCATTTTGGGTGGCCCTGCACAGCATGGCTCACAGCTTCATTGAGTTCCACAAACCCCTTTGCCATGACAAGCCTGTGATTCATGATGGGGACATACACTGTACTTCCATTTATATGATCTCCTGGTGAGGACAAAACTGTAGGGACAGATTGCTATGGGCTGAAGATGCCGGAAGGAGTTAATTGCAAAGGATCTTGAGGGAACTGCTTAGGGTTGATGGAACTCTTCTATATCTTGATTTTGGAGATGGCTCCACAGCTGTGTGCATTTTTCAAAACTCATAGGATTGTACACTAATCAAGGGTGAATTTGGCTGGATGTAAATTAAGCCTCAATAAAAAAGGTCACTTAAAGAAAGAGCATTCACCATCATTGTCCTAGCTGGTTGTCATGACAACCCAGCAACAATCAGGCATTATTATTCATTTTTTCAGCCAACTGTTTTGAGCCTATCTGCACTTTGCAATACCATGTCCTTCTAAACCTGCTACCGATTGCTTTCCAGCCCACCAGTCCTCTCAAATTATTCTTGTCGAGGTCATTAGTGACTGCATATTTGCTCACGCCCGTGGTTAATTTTCACTCTCACTTCCTTGAACCTTTTTTCTTCCTTCCTTTCTTTCACTCCTCCTTCCCTCCCCTTCTTTCCTTTCTTTTTTTATTTTTTCAAGAAACAATCTCAATTTTTAAAATGTTTTTTAAAAAGTTAATTGGAGGCTAATTATAATATTGTGGTGATTGTTGCCATACATTCACATGAATCAGCCATGGGTGTACATGTGTTCCCCATCCTGACCCTCCTTCCCACCTCCCTCCCGATCCCATCCCTCAGGGTCAAGATTATTTATTTGGCTGCACTGGGTCCTAGGAACAGCAGGTGAGATATTTTAGTCGCAGCACACAGACTCTTTTGTTGGGGAACACAGACTGTTACTTGTGACATGTGGGATCTTGTTCCCTGCCCAAGGGTCAAGCCCAAGCCTCCTGCACTGGGATCGGGGAGTTTTAGGCATTGGGCCACCAGGGAAATCCCTCCTTCTTTCTTTCTCTCTCTCTCTCTTTCATTCTGTCTCTCCCTCCCTCTCCCTCTCTGTCACTCCTCGTTCTCGCTCTCTGTCCCTTTCTTTCTTTCTCTCCCTCCCTCCCTCTCTCTCACTGTCTTTCCTTCTTTCTTTCCCACTTGGCATCCCAGATGCTCACATCACAGCTCTGTCTCCTCCAGCCCGCAGCTTTCTCGCTGCTGCTCCTTCCTGCTCTGCCTTGACTGTCCTCAATTTCTCCTTTACCCCATCCCTCCCCATTCACCTGCTTTTCCTCTCCTCCCCACCTCCCTAGAGGAGCACATCCAGCCTTTTGGCACCAGATAGCTCTTAGACACTCAAGACTGCCGAATCTGGTTTGCATCTTACCCCCTTCCTTCCTGCTTACCTGGATTTCCAGTGTAATTTTCGTCAGTTGATTTTGCAGTCTCCAAAAATGACATTAAATCAGGGAAGCTTTGACTCACAGCTCAGGGCTGCTGTTGCTAGGTTTCGGGCCACTTGCTTCACTTCACATTTTCTTTATCTGTTTATTTGTTGATGGACATTTAGCTTGTTTTCAAATCTTGGTCATTGTGAATAATACTGCAATGAACATGTGAGCCTCAGATATCTCATCAAGACCCAGATTTCTTTTTCTTTGGCTATACACCCAGCAGTGGGATTGCTGTCTCACAGGGTCGTTCCATTTTTAATTTCTTGCGAAACCTCCACACTGTTTTCTGGGATGGCTGCACCAATTTATATTTCTGCCAACAGTGCACAAGTGTTGCTTTTCTCTATATCATTGCCAACACTTGTGATCTCCTGTCTTTTTGAGAGTAGCAAAGGTTCATAATCTTGACCTCAACTTGCTAAAGACAACACTGTCCTGAATAAAGCTGATTAAAAGAGCATTATTTCATCTTCTTTTAAATTTTTATAGCTATAAAAGCTATACACTTCAAAAATGCAAAAACTGGAAACTGATGATCTCCATTAATCTCTCATCGAGAGCTCACCCATATTTGTAGCTGTCGTTCAGTGGCTGTCATGTCCGACTCTTTGTGACCCCATGTACTACAGCAGGACAGGGTCCCCTGTCCGTCACTATCTCCCGAGGTTTGCTCAAACCCATGTCCATTGAGTTGGTGATACCATCCAATCATTTCATCCTCTGCCAGCCCCTTCTCCTTCTGCCTTCAATCTTTTCCAGCGTCAGGGTCTTTTCCAGTGAGTCAACTCTTCACATCAGGTGGCCAAAGTATTGGAGCTTCAGCTTCAGTTCTTCCTGTGAATAGTCAGGGTTGATTTCCTTTAGGATTGACTGGTTTGATCTCCTTGCTCTCCAAGGGACTGTCAAGAGTCTTCTCCAGCACCACAATTAGAGAACACCAATTCTTCAGCACTCAGCCTTCTCTATGGTCCAACTCTCACATCTGTTCATGACTACTGGAAAAGCCATGTTAGCGATTTGCAATTAATCCTCTCAAACATTTATTTATAAATGCTAATTTTCAAAGTCAGAACATGTTGTACATTCTGTTCTATCTGGCTTATTTACTTGATAAGATATTGGCTGTCTAGTGATTTGGTAACTGATGAATTAATGTTATACTTTTGGTTGCTCTGGATTCTCATTGCACACGGGCTTTCTCTAGTAGTTGGGAGCTGGGGCTACTCTTTGTTATGGTGCGTGGGCTTCTCATTGCAGTGGCTTCTCTTGTGGAGGAAATAGGCTCTAGGTCTGCAGGTTTCAGTAGTTGCAGCACGTGGGTTCAGTAGTTGCAGCTCATGATCTCTAGAGAGCAAGCTCAGAAGCTGTGGTGCTCAAGGGCTCAGCTGCTTCTTGGCATGCGGAATCCTCCCAGACCAGGGATCCAAGCTGTGTCCTCTGCATTGACAGGTGGATTCTTATCCACTGCGCCACCATGGAAGTCCAGAGACAGAAAGTCTTTTAATTTTTGCCTCTGGTCAGTGTTTCTCATTGGGGGAGAGTTGTCCCCCAGGGGACATTTGGTTGTGACATTTGAGGGTGGTCATGTCCATGGCATCTTGGGGGTAGAGGCTGCGTATGCTATTAGATGGAAACATCTTACAGAGAACAAGACAGCCCCCCTGCCACCACAGAGATATCCTGGATTATCCGATGTCCAAATGTAATCACACGCATGCGTGTATGCCCCGTTGCTTTAGTCGTGTCCAACTCTTTGCAATCCCATGAACTGTAGCCCACCAGGCTCCTCTGTCCATGAGATTCTCCAGGCAAGAATACTGGAGTGGGTGTCATGCCCTCCTCCAGAGGATCTTCCCAACCCAGGGATCGAGTCTGGGTCTTCTGCATTGCAGGCAGATTCTTTACTGCTGAGTCACTATGGAAGTCCAATGTAATCACAGGTGTCTTTATTTTAACAAGGGGCAGGAGATCAGAGGCAATGTGATGATGGAAGAAGGAGGAGAAAGGTACCTGAAGATACTACACTGCTGCCTTTGAAGATGGAGGAAGGGGACATGAGTCAAGGGATACAAGAAATGCATCTCTAGAGCCTGGAAAAGCCGAGGAAGTATGTTCTCTTCTAATACCAACACTTTGGTTTCAGGTCAGTGGAACCCAGCTGTGAAGTTAAAAGATGCTTGCTCCTTGGAAGAAAAATTATGATGAACCTAGATAGCATATTAAAAAGCAGAGACATCACTTTACCAACAAAGGTCCATGTAGTCAAAGCTATAGATTTTCCATTGGTCATGTATGAATGTGAGAGTTGGACCATAAAGAAGGCTGAACACTAAAGAATTAATGCTTTTAAGCTGTGGTGTTGGAAAATACTCTTGAAAGTCCTTTGGATAGCAAGGAGATCAAGTTAGTCAATCCTAAAGGAAATCAACCCTGAATGTTCACTGGAAGTACTGGTGCTGAAGCTGAAGCTCTGTTACTTTGGCCACTTGATGCAAAGAGTGACTCATTGCAAAAGACCCTGATGCTGGGAAAGATTGAGGGCAGGAGGAGAAGGGGGTGACAGAGGATGAGATGGTCGGATGGCAGGATCAACTCCATGGACATGAGTTTGAGCAAACTCCAGGAGATAGTGAAGGACAGGCAAGCTCGGGGTGATGCAGTGCATGGGATCGCAAAGAGTCAGACACAACTGAACGCCTGAACAACAACAGTGGAACCCATTTCAGACAACACATTTATGTTGTTTTAAGCAACTAAGTTTATGCATGTTTGTCAGAGCAGTGATAAGAAACTGATACAGATGCCATTCCATATTGTGGCATAATTTATCTAACCAATTTTCTATTGATGGTCATTTAGGTTACTTGAAAAAGGTTTGTTTTTTTTTTATTTTTTGGTTTGTCTGTTTAATTATTTTTTTATTGAAGGATAATTGCTTTACAGAATTTTGCTGTTTTCTATCAAACCTCAACATGAATCAGCCAGTGTTTGTTTTTGTTTCTTTGGCAGTTACAAATGATGCATGTGGTAGATTGCCAAAATGGCACCAATTCTTTATGCTTCTCTTTTGCCAGTCACTTTGTAGCATCTTATTATTTTTTAAGTTTAATTAAAAATTATTTATTAATTTCTTTTCGGTTGCATTGACTCTTTGTTGCTGCACAAGGGCGTTCTCTAGTTGTGGTGAGCGGGGGCTGCTCTGTGTCTTGGTGGATGAGCTTCCCATCGCAGCAGCTTCTCTTGTTGGGGAAGGCCCTGAGAATGCGCGCTGCTCAGGAGTTTGCTGGCTTTAGAGCTTGGGCTCAGAAGTTGTGGCACATGGTCTCAGTTGCTCTGAGGCATATGGACACTTCCCAGACCAGGGATCAAATCTGTTTTCCCTGCTTTCGCAGGTGGATTCTCAATCACTAGACTACCAGGCAAGTCCTAGCATCCTACTGCTTTTACTGTGGGTTTGACCATATGACTTGCTCTGGGTCAATGGCATATTGGTAAGAACATGCTTGAAAGGCCCCTGTGTGACTAGGCTTACTCTTGCCCCACTGACATCACCACAAAGAGACACTGGGGACAGCCTTCAGGAGAGTAAGAGCCATGAGGCACAGAGCCAAGTTGCTCCTGTCACTCCAAGGTCAGCCAGCTAACCATTAGTCACGTGAGCAAAAAGAGCTAAGATCAGCAAAACCATCCGATCCTCCACTGACCCCAGACACATGTGCAACAAATTTACTGTTGAATGCCATTGATCACTACGCGGGCTTTCTTATCTCTCCTTCCTGTTCTTAGGAACTCTGCGTTCAGATAGGTAAACCTATCCTTTTCTCCTTTGCTTTTTTAAAAAATTTTTTAATTTAATTAAATTTTTTTCTCCTTTGCCTTTAGCTTCTCTTCTTTTCTCAGCTATTTGTAAGGCCTCCTCAGACAACCATTTTGCCTTTTTGCATTTCTTTTTCTTGGGGATGGTCTTGATCACTGCCTCCTGTACAATGTTACAAACTTCCGTCCAGAGTTCCTCAGGCGCTCCATCAGACCTAATCCCTTGAATCTATTTGTCACTTCCACTGTATAATTGTAAGGGATTTGATTTAGGTCAAACCTGAATGGGCTAGTGGTTTTCCCTGCTTTCTTCAATTTAAGTCTGACTTTTGCAATAAGGAGTTCATGATCAGAGCCACAGTCTGTACCAGGTCTTGTTTTTGCTGCTGACTGTATAGAGCTTCTCCATCTTTGGCTGCAAAGATCATAATCAACCTGATTTCTGTATTGACCATCTTTTGATGTCCATGTGTAGAGTCATCTCTTGTGTTCCCTGAGGAGGAAAGGAAAGATATACCCATCTGAATGCAGGGTTCCAAAGAATAGCAAGGAGAGATGATAAAGCCTTCCTAAGTGATCAATGAAAAGAAATAGAGGAAAACAATAGAATGGGAAAGACTCTTCAAGAAAATTAGAGATACCAAGGGAACATTTCATGCAAAGATGGGCACAATAAAGGACAGAAACGGTATGGACCTAACAGGAGCAGAAGATATTAAGAAAAGGTGGCAGGAATACATAAAAACTATACAAAAAAGATCTTAATGACTCAGATAACCACAATGATGTGATCACTCACCTAGAGTCCGACATCCTGGATTGTGAAGTTAAATGGGCCTTAGGAAATATCATTATGAACAAAACTAGTGGAGTGATGGAATTCCAGATGAGCTATTTCAAATCCTAAAAGATGATGCTGTTAAAATGCTGCACTCACTATGCCAGAAAATTTGGAAAACTCAGCAGTGGTCACAGGACTGGAAAAGGTCAGTTTTCATTCCAATCCCAAAGAAGGGCAACGCCAAAGAATGTTCAAACTACTGCACAATTGCACTCATCTCACACACTAGCAAAGTAATGCTCAAAATTCTCCAAGTGAGTCTTCAACAGTATGTGAACTGTGAACTTCCAGATGTTCAAGCTTGATTTAGAAAAGGCAGAGGAACCAGAGATCAAATCGCCTACATCCACTGGATCATAGAAAAGCAAGAGAGTTCCAGAAAAACATCTGCTTTTGCTTCACTGACTATGTCAAAGCCTTGACTGTGTGGATCACAACAAACAGTGGAAAATTCTGCAAGAGATGGGAATACCAGACCATCTTACCTGCTTCCTGAGAAATCTGTATGCAGGTCAAGAAGCAAGAGTTAAAATCGGACATGGAACAACAGACTGGTTCCAAATTGGGAAAGGAGTACATCAAGGCTGTATACTGTCACCCTGCTTTTTAAACTTATATGCAGAGTACATCATGAGAAATGCCAGGATGAAGCAAAGCTGGAATCAAGATTGCTGGGAGAAATATCAATAACTCAGATATGCAGATGATACCATCCTATGGGAGAAAGCCAAGAGTAATAAAGAGCTTCTTGATGAAAGTGAAAGAGAAGAGTGAAAAAGCTGGCTTAAAACTCAACATTTAGGGACTTCCCTGATGGTCCAGTGGTGAAGACTCCAAGCTCCCAATGCAGGGGGCCTGGGTTTGATCCCTGGTCAGGGAACTAAATCTCATGTGCTGCAACTAAGACCTGCTGCAGCCAAATAAATACATATATATAAACTCAGCATTCAAAAAATCAAAGATCATGGCATATGGCCCCATCACTTCATGGCAAATAGATGGAGAAACAATGGAAACAATGACAGACTTTATTTCCTTGGACTCCAAAATCACTACAGATGGTGACTGCAGCCATGAATTTAAAAGGAGCTTGTTCCTTGGAAGAAAAACTATGACAAACCTAGACAGGATATTAAAAAGCAGAGATATTACTTTGCCAACAAAGATCCATCTAGTCAAAGCTATGGTTCTTCCAGTAGTCATAAATGGATGTGAAAGTTGGACCATAAAGCAAGCTGAGCATCAAAGAATTGATGATTTTGAACTGTGGTGTTGGAGAAGAACCTTGAGAGTCCCTTAGACTGCAAGGGGAGCAAACCAGTCAATCCTAAAGGAAATGAATCTTGAATATTCATTGGAAGGACTAATGTTGAAGGTGAAGCTCCAATACTTTGGCCAGATGATGTGAAGAACTGACTCATTGGAAAAGACCCTGATGCTGGGAAAGACTGAAGGCAGGAGGAGAAGGGGATGACAGAGGACGAGATGGTTGGATGGCATCACTGACTCTATGGACATGAGTTTGAGCAAGCTCCAGGAGTTGGTGATGGACCGGGAAGCCTGGAGTGCTGTAGTCCGTGGGGTTGCAAAGAGTCAGACACGACTGAATGACTGAACTGATGCCACTGATATTTTGTACTTATTTGTTACACAATATTATCATAGAAATAGGTAACTGATACAAGCTTGTTATGAACATTTTNCGGGAAGCCTGGAGTGCTGTAGTCCGTGGGGTTGCAAAGAGTCAGACACGACTGAATGACTGAACTGATGCCACTGATATTTTGTACTTATTTGTTACACAATATTATCATAGAAATAGGTAACTGATACAAGCTTGTTATGAACATTTTTGCAATTATCTCTCTGGGTTAGGGTTAATGTCAGAAATGAAATGTTGAGAAATTGGATATCATAATGGATATCTTGGAATATCTACTTGTCCACAATCCACTAACCTCCACCCCTCTCTTTGGGAATCATTCTCCCATCCAAAGAAATGTTTCAGGAAGCCAGGTTGGTGCAATGTGATTGCTCTTTCCTCCTAAATTCCAGACACAATTGATTAGATTTGGAAGTGTATCTCACTTAAACTATTTTAAAGCCTTAAGTCTCCTTTGTAATTGGGACTAAAAGATTTTTTGGTTTAATGTACACTTGTCCATTGATTGGAAAGCACCATAGAAACGGGATTATTTTTGTTTCATTCCCAACATACTGCATGTAAGAAAATAATCGCCAACCACAGGGAGTGATTACTGTGTTCCAATCATTCTGCATTTATTATCTAATTTTCTCACACCAGCCCTATTATTCAAGTCCCACGGTCATTCCCAATTTACAGATGAGAAAACTGAGACTTAATTTAAATACTTTGCTCAAGAGCACATGCCAGAAAGAAGCAGAGACAGATCTGCCTCTCACACAGCCAACCACAGTGCCATGTATTCTGCCAACACGTGGCAGGTGGTCAATAAGTATTTGAACATGAATGAAGGAGTGGAATCTTCTTTGGTGTTAATTCTAGCCGGTCCTGTAGGTCCGCCTAGAATTGTTCAACTTCAGCTTCTTTGGCATTAGTGATTAGGGCACAGACTTGGATAACTATGATGCTGAATGGTTTGCCTTGGAAACAAACCAAGATCATTCTGTCATTTGTGAGATTGCACCCAAGTACTGCATTTCAAATTCTTTTGTTGACTATGTGGGCTACTCCATTTCTTCTGAGGGACTCTTGACCACAGTAGTAGGTATAATGGTCATCCGAATTAAATTTTCCCTTTCTGTCCATTTTAGTTCAACTGATTCCTAAAATGTCAGTATTCACACTTGCCATCTCTTGCTGGATCACATCCAGTTTACCTTGATTCATGGACCTAATATTCCAGGTTCCCATGCAATATTGTTCTTTACATCGGACTTTACTTTCACCACCAGACACATCCACAACTGGGCGGTGTTTCTGCTTTTGCCCAGCCTCTTCATTCTTTCTGAAGCTATTTCTCCACTCTTCCCCAGTGGCATACTGTACATCTACCCACTTGGGGGGCTCATCTTCTGGTGTCATATCTTTTTGCCTTTTCATACTGCTCATGGGGTTCTTGAGGCAAGAATACTGGTTTGCCATTCCCTTCTCCAGTGGACCACGTCTAATCACCGACTCAATGCACATGAGTTTGAACAAACTTTGGGAAACAGTGAAGGACAGGGAAGCCTGGTGTGCTGTAGTCCATGGGGTCACAAAGAGTTGGACATGACTTAGCGACTGAGCAACAACAATAGGGATGGATGCAGAGTGAGAAGACTGAAGCGAACGTGCAGGTATTGAAGACCTATTAGGTTGTGATGATTTTTTGAGGACGGGTCCTAGTTCCTGTGAGAGGAAAAGGTGTTCTGCATTATATGAGGTAAGGCTCGTCCTTCCCTTTTAACATCATTATCAGCATAATCATAATTTTGCTTAAGCTACCTTTATTTAGCTTATGCTAAGAACTTCTAAAAAATAAATAAACATAAGATGCATATTTAGGTTTTAAATCATACTTCTGTAATATAAATGCTAATAATATTAACATAACCTTGGCCTCCCAACAGTTTGTAACAATATTTACTCCCACAATAGCATAAATTAATGTCTTTCCACATCCTAGCCCACACTAGATATAATCAATTTTAAATTTTTTTCATTTACTTTTTATTGAAAAAATATTTATTTATTAATTTGACTGTGCTGGGTCTCAGTTGCAGCATGCAAGATCTTTAGTTACAGTGTCCAGGATCTTAGTTCCCTGACCAGGAATCTAACCCTGGCCCCCCTGCATTGGGAGCGTGAATCTTAGCCACTGGACCACCAGGGAAGTCCTTCATTTTTTTTTTTAATATGCAGGGAAGAGACAAGCTTCTTTTTATTTTCCCCGGGCTGGTAGATAAAATTCTCCTGGTACCCATTCCCTAGGGTACTACCTGGTCCCACCGGAGTTCCAGCTCTATGTGGAAAGTCAGTTGCTGTTTATCTGTTCACTCAGGACGTGAGGCCTCATCTCTTGCTTTGCAGAGTCAGTAAAGCCCCTAATGCATCCTCTATAAGCTCCACATAATGCTCTACAAGCTTTCTTGGTGCAACGTCACGTGCTTACCTCCCGACTCTCTGCTGTCCCTTCTCTGACTTCTGGGAAACCCTTTATTTCTTTTAAAATGTTTATTTATTGTTTGTTTTTGGCTGCACGGGGTCTTTGTGGCCGTGGAAGGGCTTTCT
>SJYV01054212.1:2112888-2148242 GCA_006410875.1 Neotragus pygmaeus
CCAATCTCCCAATCCATCCCACCCACCCCCAATAAGTCTTAAGAACTGTTCCACATACACATTTACATCTATAGTTATCTCTCTGGATAAGCCAGCTCTCCCAAAGGAAGAGGGTCATTACTCTATTTCTGTTCTCCCAATCATGCTTCCCTTGGCCGAAAGAGCAGGCAGCTGGCCAAACATATCATGCCCTCCAGAATGGTGGAAGCTACTCTCTGAGTCCCATGGCTGAAACTGCACACACGGAGCTGCTGGGCACTACCACACTCTGACACCACCCACCGCCCGCACGGCGAATGTCTTTGCCAGCCACCCAGGTGGGAGAACTGCAGCGTATAAATCCTGAGCAAAGTCCGATCTCTCGGTAAAGTGAGGGGGAGGCAATCAGGAGAGAGGAAAGCAAGAGTCCCAAATGCGAGATGAAATGCCCCCATCCCTGACTCGTGTGAGCCAGTCATTCAGCCAAGAAAGGACACAGGGAAAGCGATCAAACTCCGAAATCGAATCTGTGGTCAGACCCCCAGCACATCCTATCTTAATGATTTGTGTGTGTGTGTGTGTGTGTGTGTGTGTGTGTGTGTGGTATAATTAATTTTATTGGATATAATTGATTTACAATGGTGTGTTGGTTTCTGCTGCATAACAAAGTGAATCCTAAGTTGCTGTTTTAGTTTTCTAGGTCAGCCAGGATGAACCAATTGGCCCTTGGCATATGTGGGTTCTAGGGATTCCAGGGATTTCAACCAATCCTCAGATTTGGGGACCCATGAATTAATAAATCCAACTGTAAGGGATTTGAACATCCCTGAGTTTTGGTACCCGTCAGGGGGCTGAAATGAATGCCCCACAGATACTGAGGGAAGACTGGGATGTTTAAGCAATCAGACTGTTCACTCATGGTGCTGGAGACTAAAAGTCCAAACTCAAGCCGGCAACAGAACTGGTCCTTCTGAGAGCTGTGGGGGAAGAGTCCACTCCAGCCTCTCTCCTTGGCTTCTAGAAGGCTGTCTTCATGCTCACATGGCATTCTCCCTGTAGGCATGGCTGTGACTGTGTTTCCCGTTTTTTACAAGGACATCAGTCATATTGGATTAGAGTCCACTGTAATGACCTCATTTGAACCAGTTACATCTGCAATGACCCTATTTCCAAATAAGGTCAGATTCCCATGTTCTGGGAGATAGGGCTTCAAGGTAAGACTTTCAAGTATGCCATGGACTGAACGTATTCCTCCAAAAGTCATATGTTGAAATCCTAATTCCAATGTGATGGTATTGGGGGTAGGGGATCTTTGGATGGCAATCAGGTTATCAGGGTGGAGCCTTCTAGAACGAGATTCAGGTCCGTGTCCTTTTTTGTTTTAGATTTATTTATTTATTGGCTGTGTTGGGTGTGCATTTCTACGTGTTAGCTTTCTTCAGTTCGGCAAGCAAGGGCCACTATTCACAGCCATGTGTGGTTTCTCATTGCAGCGGCTTCTCTTGCTGTGGCGCGTGGGCTCTAGGGTGCGCAGGCTTCCGTAGTTGTAGCATATGGGCTCAATAGTTGCTGCTTCCAAGCTCTAGAGTGCTGGCTCAGTAGTTGTGGTACACGGGCTTAGTTGCTCTGCAACATGTGGGATCTTAGTTCCTGGGCCGGAGGTTGCACCAGTGTCCCTTGCAATGCAAGGCAGATTCTTAACCACTGGACCAACAGGGAAGTCCTGATTCATATCCTTTTAAGAAGAGACCCTAGAGGGCTCCCTCATCCCTTCTGCCACCTGAGAACACAAGAAGTTGGCCATCTAGGGAGCAGGCCCTCAACAGATACTGAATCCATAAGTGCCTTAATCTTGAACTTCCCAACTTCCACAACTGGGAGAAAGAAATTCTGTTGTCTTTAAGCCATCCAGACTATCATATTCTGTTATAGCAGCCCGAAGGGTCTAAGACTGTGGGAAAAATTATTCAATCCATAACAGTTACTATGAAGCCTTATAAAATTAAGAATCTTGAAATGGATAATCATGATGAAGGGATTATGAAATAAGAAAGCACTTTATGGGGCTTGCCTGGTGGCTCAGTGATAAAGAATTTGCCTGCCAATGCAGGAGACACGGGTTCCATCCCTGATCCGGAAAGATCCCACATGCCACAGAGCAACTAAGCCTGTTGGCCACAACTATCTAGCCTGTACTCTAGAACCCAGAAGTCGCAACTACTGAAGCCCACACCCCCAGAGCCCACTTTCTGCAACAAGAGTTGTCACTGCGATGAGAAGCCTGCACACCACAGCTAGAAAGTAACCCCAGCTTGTCCCAACTAGAGAGAAAGTCCATGCACAGCAATGAAGACCCAGCACAGCCAAAAATCAATAAATAAAATTATTTTTAAAAAGACATCACTTTACTGTCCCCCACAAAGTGGGTCCTTAAAAAAGGTTGGTCTGGCAAAAGATACGCTGAAGACCTCCAAGTGGAGTCTGATGGAGAAAACCCTGACAATATATTGAGTCCCTATCAGATAACACAGAACACCCTGTAATCAATGTTATGGAGATAAAAATTGCCTACAATACAGTGCATCCATCTGACATATACAGTTTGATGAGTTTTTACTAGCGTACACCACATGTAACCACCACCAACACCATCAACATTCAGAACATTTCCATCACCCCAAAGGTCCCTCTTGCCCCTTTATTATCAATACCCCACCCTGCCTCCAAGTCACCACCGATCTGTTCTCTGTTAGTATAGAATAAACTCATCTATTCTATAATTTTACACAAATGAACGCCTCTTTTATGTCCAGCTCCTTTCACGAAACATAATGCTTTTGAGATTCATCCACATTGGTCTGTTTACCAGTTTCTGCTCCTTTGTATTCTTTTCCATTGTGTGGCTGGACCACAGTTTGTCTGCTCACCTGTTGATAGGCCTTTGGCTTGCTGCTAGTGTTTGCCTATTACCAACAGAGCTGCTGTGAACAATCACTTACAAGCTCTGGTGTGGACATGTGTTTTCATTTATCCTGGGTAAGTACCCAGTTTCGGAAATACCATCTGGCGAGCATACATTTAACTCCATAAAAAAGCTTTTACCGTGCTGCTTTCCACCAGCAGTGGGCACGACACTCCCCAGCCTTGCCAGCAACTGGCATCATCCATCCTTTGGACGATAGTCATTCTGGTGAGTGTGTAGTCAAATCTTGCTGGGATTCTCATTTGCATTTCCCCAGTATTCAATGATGCCGTACAAATAGACACGTTTCCATCACATCTGACTCTGTGACCCTGTGGACTGTAGCCCACCGGGCTCCTCTGTCCGTGGAATAATCCAGGCCAGAATACTGGAGTGGGTTGTCATTTCCTCCTTTTGGGGATCTTCTCGACCCAGGGGTTGAACCAGAGTCTCCTGTGGCTCCTGCATTGGCAGGTGGATTCTTCACCACTGAGCCACCTGGGAAGCCCCAGACAGGCACAAGTGAGCTTTAAAGTAACAGAAGAGACATCCGTGGTGGTCCAGTGGTTGAGAACTCACCTGCCAGTACAGGAGACATGGGTTCGATTCCTGGCCTGGGAACATCCCACATGCCAAGGAGCAACTAAATCCATGTGCCACAGCTGCTGAAGCCTGCATGCTCTAGAGCCCATGCTCCACAAGAGAAGCTACTGCGATGAGAAGCCCTCGCACTCGACTAGACGGCGCCCATCTCGCCGCAACTGAAGAAAGCCCTTCCACGGCCACAAAGACCCCGTGCAGCCAAAAACAAACAATAAATAAACATTTTAAAAGAAATAAAGGGTTTCCCAGAAGTCAGAGAAGGGACAGCGNTGGACTACAGTCCCTAGGATCACTGTGAGTCGGACTTGATGGAAGAGACTTAGCACACATCCATGCACGCACTGTATATATATTTCAGTGCTACTCTTTCAATTCATCCCACCTTCTCCTTCCCCCCGTTGTGTCCACAAGATTTTTCTCTAGGTCTGCGTCTCTACTGCCCATGTGTATTTTAAATTTAATTTTGTTTGGCTGTCCTGTGTCTTCGATGCGGCTCGAGGGAGCTTCAATCTTGGTTGTCGCATGTGGGCAACACATGAGATCTTTTAGCTGTAGCATGTGAACACTCAGTTGCAGCATGTGGGAGCGAGCTCTCTGACCAGGAATGGAACCTGGCCCCCTTGCAAAGGAGCACGTAGTCTTAGGCACTGGATCACCAGGGAAGTCCCTTGTGCGAACATTAAAGGTTAGAAGCAATGCTTTAAGTCACACACGTTGAAAAAGAAATGGCACTTAGTCAACTTGCATATGTCACTTTGTATGTTTTCTGAAGAAGATGAAACTGGCTTCCTGGGCCAAATTTTTTTATTCATGGAGATAAGCTAAATAGCTAGGTGGACTTTGTGCCAACTCCTTTGCTGAGTCCTTCACACATTTTACCTTCTTTAATTCTCATAATGACAGTAAGAGATAAATATTTTCATCCCATTTACAGAAGAGGTTGAGGCTGAGAGAGATAAGTAATCTGCCCAGGGGCTTCTCTGGATATGTTCAGGGCAGGAGTGGAATTCATCTTCCATGTCAGTGGTCCCTCTAGAGTGGTCCCCAGTCCAGAAGCATCGTTATCCCCTTAGAACTTGTTAGAAATGCACGTTCTTGGGGCTGAGAGCCTGAGACACACTGAATCAGAAATTCTGGAAGGAGGCCCAAGCAATCTGTTTTTACCAAGTCCTCCAGATGATTCTGACAAATTCGCATCAGAGCATGCACCCATTCAAAGTTACGCCCCCTTCCAATGTGGGTCAGACAACATGGGTGACTTGACAGAAATCTATGAAACCAAGAAGCTGAATCAGGGACTTTCTGGTGGTGCAGTGGTTAAGAATCTGCCTCCCAGTGTGGGGGACACGAGTTCGATCCCTGGTCCAGAATTAAAATTTGCCCAAGCTGCAAGGCAAATAAAAAATATTTTTTAAAAAAGCTTAATCAAACATGTAAGGTCTCTGGGGATTGGCCCCTGTTGTGAAAGCTCTAAAGAGTGAGTCCCTCAGCTCAGATAACTGGCCCACGGCAAGTTCCCTGCACCGTGTGAGCCTGGCTTTCTCCCCTCAACTCACCTCCCCGTCTCTCTCTGGTGGGCATATTCCTCCCACCTGGCACCTGCTGGCTGTTGCTCCCACGGCACTGTCACCCTCTTGGGGCTCTGGCTGCTGTTTCTTGCTGATCACCCAATGGCCCTCCTGAGGGCAAAGTCTCCCCTAGTGCCAGTCTCCTGTGCAGATGGATGGTGGAATCTGTCCCCGAGCGGATCTGTCTCCTAAGACACCACAACCTGCTGCAATTGCCTCTTCACAACCTTCTCCAGCCTCCAGCCTCCTCCCACCTCTGCCTTCCCAGCACCAGCTATCAGGCCCTCAGTAAAAGCATAAGAAATGTCACTGAAATCAGATTTCCTGCTCAGAAAATGTTCATTTACATCTCATCTTAAACCTTACAAAAAACAATGAAAAGGGTGGCTTTTCCATTCCCAACCTCAAACTGTAGTGAAAGCCCTGTCTGAAAGGATGACTCCAGGGGAATTCCCTTGCAGTTCAGTGGTTAGGTCTCCACGCTTTCACTGCCAAGGGCAAGGGTTCAATACCCGGTAGGGGAACTAAGATCCCACAAGCTCTGGCGGCATGGCCAGAAAAACAAACAAAAAGATCCCAGAAGGAAGGAAAGGAATCTGTCCAACTGGACTCCTCCCCTTTGCTTCAGACTTAGGCAGTGACAGACTCATCCACTAGGGGGCAGCAACTGCTCCTTTCCCGCCCTGGCCTGGGCTCTGGGACTTGGGTTTTGGATGAGTTGCCTCTGAATGGGCCCCTGGCGGGAGAAAAGGGTATCAAAGGGCCCCTTCCCCTCAGTTTTTCTTTTTTTTAATTCACACCCATTCTAAGTAGTAGGTTTGGTTTCCCCCCTTTTATTCTTTTTTTTTGGTTTTGGGATCTTAAATCCCCAGCCAGGGATGTAATCTGTGCCCCGTGCAGTGGGAGAACAGAGCTGTACCCAGTGGACAGCCAGGGAATTCCCGCTTTGTTTTATTCTTGAGGAAGCATAGTTGGGATTTGAAATTCATGTCTTTGTCATTCCCTGGCGGAAGTTGCTCTTGGACCTCGGCTCCCCTCCCATCCCTCCTCCTGCAGACTCCTCTCCTCCCTTCAGTTGTGCACTCAGACAGGTCCTTGGTTGGGATGCAGTGGAGACAACGATGTCCTCAGCTGCTTCTTCAGTGAGCTCCACCCACCCTGTACCCTCCCCTACTCCAGAGCCTGGGTGTCCTGGGGAAAGGGACCTGGAATCATCTAAGCCCCTTATTACATGCTGAGGAAACCAAGGCTCCACAGGGGCAGGTGGCTTTTCCAAGCCAGTTCACATGTCAGGACAGGACTCATGATGACTCTCAGCACAGGGTTCAGCCCACCAGGCCTTAAGGGAGGGCCTCTCTCTCCAGGGTCATCCCTCCCATGACCTCTGTTTTTCTCCTCTAAGAAATCCCTCCTCCCCGGTAAAGCCCTGAGGGTTCGGTATTACCTAGACCTTGCCTGGAAATATAGGGTTTTATAAGTATCTCTCCCAACCCTCAAGCTGTCAGGGACCCCAGACCAGGAAACTCCCAGCTAAGGCTGGGTGCTTGGTTCCCACACTCAGGGAAACCCTTGAGTATATTTAGTCAATCCATCATGTAGTCATGAATCACGGAAGATTTCCTGATTGCCTACTGGGTGGCAGGCAGAGTGCTGGGCACTGCGGAGCTGTGGCTGAGAAGAATTAGCTTCTGGGCTCAGCGCTTAGTCTGATGGGGAGACAGCTCTGAGGAAGACCCTTCACCCAACAGCTGGAATCTGACCCAGGTCAGGGAGCCAATGGGAGGAAGCAGGTAGGTCCCAGCTAGACTGTCCTTCTATCTGGAATGCTTCCTTGCCTCCTGGCCACTTAAACTTGCCTATGATGTCACCATTGGAGAGGGCTTCATGGGCAACTCCCTCCTCATGTAAAGTAGCTCTCCCCAAGTCAGTCTCCAGCACACTTCCCTGGTTCATTTTCCTCGATGGCTTATGCCACTATCTGAAATGACCCTCTTGAGTCACTGTCTGCCTCTCCCTACTCCTCATTATAATGTCCACTCTATGAGGGCAAGTCTGTATCCATTTCACTGAGGCCTTCAACCTGGCAGGCACTCCATCCATGAATGCTCAAAGTAAGAACATTTGAATGTTCTCTCTAGGAAATCCTCGAATGCACTAGGTCCTGGGTTGTGATCTTGTGGAGAGAAAGGCTTGTAGAAATGAGGCTGCCAGGAAACAAAATGGTCATTAATGGAGGAAGGCTCCCTGGGTCCTAGGCTAGATGTGCAGGTGGGGACTGGAGTTCCCATTTAAAAGATACTGGACTGGGGTAGGCCCCAGTGTTGTCCTGACAAACTGAGCCCCTTCCTTCACCCCCATCTTGCCCCACCTCCTCCTTGCCATTTGTTTATCAACCCCTTTCCTGGCAAAGGCAAAGTTTGAAGGGTCGGGTGAGATTGACAGTTTCAGCTCTCTTATCTTTAATCAAGTGGCAGGTTCCCTCTCGGGTGAGAGGCCCAGGAGGTAAAAGGGAAGTGCTAAGGAAGTTTCAGAGATTGTGGAGGAAACAATATCTGTTTCACAGATATTGTTCAAAGCCCACTTCAGCTAATTCTAGCTGGGTGACTTTCACAAGTTTCTTAACCTTTCTGTTCTTTAGTTTCTTCTTTTAGGGAAAACACACTTGGGTGGGGTCGAGAATTTTAAAAATTCCTAGAGCTGAGAGTCTCTTTGAGGACTCCAGTAACCCAAACTGTTTCAGAGATCTGTTAGATGTTGGGAGCAGTGCCTTGTCCACAGGATAGAAGAAATAATCCAGTATTAAAAAAAGAAACAAAACTACTAAAGGATTTGGACCCCTCCTTATTACAGCGTTTTGAAAGATAAAAGAAAATTTGCATAATATTGGTCCACAGATATGACCCTCACAAGAAATAGTACTCCTAAGTATACTGCCCCAACAAGAAAACAGAAAATCACACGTTGGTAAAACAAAACTGAAACCTTCACATGAGACAGGTATCCAGAACAAAATGAGGAAGACACTAACAAAGATATAACAAGCCTGTTGTTCATACTTTCTCTTTTCCCTGAAAGTGAAAGAAAGTGAAGTCGCTCAGTCGTGTCCGACTCTTTGTGACTCCATGGACTGCAGCCCACCAGGCTCCTCCGTCCATGGGATTTTCCAGCCCAGAGTACTGGAGTAGGGTGCCATTTCCTTCTCCAGGGGATCTTCTCAACCCAGGGATCGAACCGGGGTCTCCTGCATTGTAGGCAGACACTTTTACCATCTGAGCCACCAGGGAAGTACATCCCTGAAAGGGGTGCACTATTCCTGAACGTACTACAATACCAGGTTGATGCGTGGAGGGGACAGAGTAAGGTTCTACTCCAACTTTCCTGCTCCAAAAATCCATTTACTAAAATGTCCTGGGATAGAGGATATGGTGTTGTTCAATTGCTAAGTCCTGTCTGACTCTTTGTGACCCCATGGACTGCAGCAAACTTCCTTGTCCTTCACTGTCTCTTGGTGTTGCTCAAACTCATGTCCACTGATTTGGTGATGCCATCCAACCATCTCATCCACTACTTTCTTTTCCCTCCTGCCTTCAATCTTTCACAGCATCATGGTCTTTTCCAATTCCCACAGCGGCTGCTTTCCCACCACACTGTCAAGTGCACTTAGACAGGCACCCAGCACCTAGATCTTGATTGAATGCCGGAGTCAATGGGAATGGGGAAGTCGCTCTGGCTTAAACATGATTTGAACTTGTGCTGACCTGAACAGCCTGCCTTATGTATCCAGAAGACACTGGCAGTCTTATTTTAGGCCCTATTCTCTTCTAAGTAATAATACAACTTCTTCAGTGGCACTGACCTCTCCTTGTCAGTCACACACCTGTATAAATGAAATCCCAGTACAACCAACACACACTGACTTTAAAGCCCATCATATTAACCTAGACTCCAGGTGGATCTTAGTGGCTCTCCACAGGAACTGCCTGAAATCAGAAAACACAAACACTTGATTAATGTTGAAGACATCCAAAGACAGAAAAGCCAAGCCAGTGCTCTGGAGAAGAAACTGGGAGCTTGGCCACCCCTTCCTTTTGTAGGTTGGGCCAGGCAAAAGTCTGGGAAATTTCCACCCAAGACTGCTGGGTAAAAGGTAGTCTTTCAAAAGGCCCACAGTTCGAGCAAATCTCACAGTTATACTTTATCAGAAAAATAACTGGAGAAACATTACAGTTGGAAACACTGTCAGAAAAACACAGAAAACAGATTTATACCAGGAGGTTCAATCCTGAAAAAAACCAACTTCTACTTTTAGGTACTTCAGTGATAGCCCCCAAGGGGGTGCACCGTTCCAGGAAGTACTGCAATACCAGGTCGATGCGTGGAGTGGACGGAGCAAGCCTCTATTCCAGCTCCCTGCTCCAAAAATCCGTTTAATATAGTGTCCTCGGATAGAGGACGTCTCAGACATTAAACTGATAAGAACAGATACTACACTTGATCTTAGCCAAAAGGCCGAGAAGCCATACCATCTCACCCCCCGCCCCCGCCCCCCGGTCGCTGTCACCGTGCTGCTGTCCTGCATGTTTCACTCAGAGTGACTCGGGTCCCGCTCACTCCAGGTCTCCCTTCCTTGGCTTCGTTGACTGTGCTATGGCGGCACTACACTAGACTCTCAGGTTTTATTCTCCACACTGTAAAAGAGAAATTCCGCCTCTGCTGTGGCTCTGTGGTTCTCGGGAGGAAGCGCCGTCTCTAATCTGCATGCCCCGCCCTCTGTCGCCAAGAAGGCGTGGCTCGGCGGGACCGCAGCGCCCTGGGGACGGGCTCGGGGCGGCGGCAGGGGAGCTCCTCCTCGGTGCTAGTGGAGAGGAGAGACCCGGCCGGCGGGGGCGCGGGGTGGCCGGCGAGAGGGACCCGTGCGACGAGCTGTTGGCCGAGAGTTTTCCTGAAGACAAGGTCGCAAGACTCACTCGCTAGAAACTCCCGGGCTGCAGTGTGTTACAGAGGCCTCCGCCTGCGGAGAGGGGGGCCCCGTAGGGTCGGGTGTGTGGAGGGGGCTTCCCGGCCCGGCGGAAGGCGGATGGCCCACAGTGGGGAAGGGAGCGGGCGTGTGGATGCGGAGGGCGGGGCCGGGCCGCGGGAGGGGTTCACTCCACCTCCAGCGCCCTTGTCCTTCGGTGCCTCTAGGAACCAAACCGATGCCNGCGACGAGCTGTTGGCCGAGAGTTTTCCTGAAGACAAGGTCGCAAGACTCACTCGCTAGAAACTCCCGGATTGCAGTGTGTTACACAGCCGGAGAGAGGGGAGAGAGGGGCTCCGTAGGGTCGGGTTCTAGAGGGTCTTCCCTGCCAGGCGGAAGGCGGATGGCCCACAGTGGGGAAGGAGGGAGCGTGTGGATGCGGAGGGCGAGGCCGGGCTGTGGGAGGGGTTCACTCCAACTCCAGCGCCCTAGTCCTTCGGTGCTTCTACGAACCAAACTGAACCCGGGCCTCCTACCGAAAGCTCCCTCCGCCTAGACCCTCGTTTCCTTGCCCCTCCTCAGCTGTGGGCTTCGCTGGTGGCTCAGATTGTCAAGAATCCGTCTGCAAGCCAGGAAACATGGGTTCGATTCCTGGGTCGGAAAGATCCCCTGGCGAAGGAAATGCCAACACACTCGGGTACTCTTGCCTGGGAAATCCCATGGACGCAGGAGCCTGGTGGGTCACAATGTTCCAAACAGTCGGACACTACTTAGTGACTAAACAACCGGAAACATTCTGTTGATCTGAGTTGTCACAGCCACTAGCCACATGCAGCCAGGGAGCCTGGACGGGTAGTTCCTCCCAATTCAGAGGTACTGAAAGTGGAAAAAACAAATGGGATTTCAAAGACTTAATATTAAAAATTGTAACATCTCTCTGTAATGTTGATATTAATTACATATTGAAATATTTTGTGGTATCTGGTTTGTAGGGGGGGAGGGGAGGGTGTGTGCCAGAGGATTTGCAAGAACCCTGAGGAGGGATTGGATGGAAACCTCCCTGCCTTGTCGTTGAAAGCGTGGAGCTCTAACCACTGACCACCAGAGAATGTCTGAGATATCTTGAGTTAAAGGGCATATTAAGCTTACTTTCACTCACTTCTCTTATATGGTGGGTCAGTGGTTATGCCTGAGCGCTTGCAGTGTGGGAGACTGCATTCCATCCTTGGTTTGAGAACTGGGATCCCAAAAGCAACACAGTGTGGCCAAATTAAAAACAAAAACAAAAACAGTTGTGTGTGTGCCTCACATATTTCTTGAAAGCATTGTTACAGATGGAAGTGCTGAGAGGCTAAGCATCTTGCCTAATGTGAAAAGAAGTAAGGATTTGCATTCAAGCATCCTGCTAACCACTGGGGCCTCAGTTCAGTTCAGTCGCTCAGCCGTGTCCGACTCTTTGCAACCCCATGAATTGCAGCACGCCAGGCCTCCCTGTCCATCACCATCTCTCGGAGTTCACTCAGACTCATGTCCATTGAGTCCGTGATGCCATCCAGCCATCTCATCCTCGGTTGTCCCCTTCTCCTCCTGCCCCCAATCCCTCCCAGCATCAGAGTCTTTTCCAATGAGTCAGCTCTTCTCATGAGGTGGCCAAAGTACTGGAGTTTCAGCTTTAGGATCATTCCTCCCAAAGAAATCCCAGGGTTGATCTCCTTCAGAATGGACTGGTTGGATCTCCTTGCAGTCCAAGAGACTCTCAAGAGTCTTCTCCAACACCACACTTCAAAAGCATCAATTCTTCGGTGCTCAGCCTTCTTCACAGTCCAACTCTCACATCCATACATGACCACAGGAAATACCATAACCTTGACTAGACGGACCTTAGTCGGCAAAGTAATGTCTCTGCTTTTGAATATGCTCTCTAGGTTGGTCTTTTCTTCCAAGGAGTAAGCGTCTTCTAATTTCATGGCTGCAGTCACCATCTGCAGTGATTTTGGAGCCCAAAAATATAAAGTCTGACACTGTTTCCACCGTTTCCCCATGAAGTGATGGGACCGGATGCCATGATCTTCGTTTTCTGAATGTTGAGCTTTAAGCCAACTTTTTCACTCTCCTCTTTCACTGTCATCAAGAGGCTTTTTAGTNTCCGCCTGCGGAGAGGGGGGCCCCGTAGGGTCGGGTGTGTGGAGGGGGCTTCCCGGCCCGGCGGAAGGCGGATGGCCCACAGTGGGGAAGGGAGCGGGCGTGTGGATGCGGAGGGCGGGGCCGGGCCGCGGGAGGGGTTCACTCCACCTCCAGCGCCCTTGTCCTTCGTTGCCTCTAGGAACCAAACCGATGCCGGGCTTCCTACCGAAAGCTCCCTCCGCCAAGGACCTCCTTTTCCTGCCCCTCCTCCTCAGCTGCAGGCTTCGCTGATGACTCAGACTGTCAAGAATCCGCCTGTAAGACAGGAATCATGGATTCGACTCCTCGGTCGGAAAGATCCCCTAGAGGAGGAAATGGAAACCGATGACAGAATTCTTGCCTAGGAAATCCCATGGACAAAGAGGAGCCTGGCGGGTCACAGGGTCCCAAGGAGTCGGAAGCCACTTAGCGACTAAACACCAGGAAGCATGTTGATCTGAACTGTCACTGCCACTAGTCACATGCAGCCAGGGATGGCTGGACAGGTGGTTCCGCCCGATTCAGAGGTACTGAAAGTGGAAAACACACATGGGATTTCAAAGACTTAGTATTAAAAATTGTAACATATCTCTGTAATGTTGATATTAGTTACATATTGAAACGATATTTTAGATATTTGTTTTGTGTCTGTGTGTGTCGGGGGGAGGTGTGCCTCAGGATTTACAAGAACTCGGAGAGATGGAAACCCTGCCTTGTCTTTGAAAGCATAGAGCGCTAACCACTGACCACCAGAGAATTTCTGAGATATCTTGAGTTAAAGAACATATTAAACTTAATTTCACTTACTTCTCTTTATTTATTTATTTTTACATGTGTAAGAGTAGTTAAATTTACCTGCTGGAAGCAACTGCCTGGTGGCCCAGTGGTTAGGCGTCAGCTCCTTCATGCAGGAGTCCGGGTTCCATCCTTGGTTGGAGAACTGGAATCCTAAAGGCCACAAAGTGGCCAAAGTAAAAAAAAAAAAGTTACGTGTGCGACTCACTTATTTCTTGAAAACACTGGGCGGACATGCTGAAAGGCTAAGCATCTTGCCTAATGTGAAAAGAAGTAAGGATTTGCATTCAAGCATCCTGCTAACCACTGGGGCCTCAGGTTTTTTTAAACCGGGGGTCCTGATATTTTAACTGTGAGTGATAAGAATGCCTCTCTGACAAGCATACTTGTGAATCTATCCAGAGAAATGCAAGCACATGGGAAAGTCTCAATGAGAACACCCTAGGGAAAGTCATTTCTTGCCTGTAAAATAGAAATGATTCCATTTGAAGTCTTGCAAACTATCTACACCTACTCACCCTGAGCCTTCCTGTTTCATATCCCCCTCTCCCTGGTCTTGTATTTCTGTTGACTGCCAAGTGTCTTTGACACCCTTGATGCTCACATGGAATAGATATACATGTAGATTTGGACGTGGATACATAATGTAGGTATATTCACAAATATACAGCCATTAGTGCTGTATTGTCTTTCACCTTGATGGGAAACCTTTCGTTTGCTGCTCTATTCTCAGCACCTATGGTAGTGCTCTGAATATACTTGATTTTTGATGAATATGTGTTGAATGACTGGATGAGGGTACAATGAGACAATATATAATATGCTTAGCCTGGGTCTGACAAAATCTTCAAATTTCTGAATCAGAAATTCTGGAAGGAGGCGCCAGCTCTGTGCGTATCAAGTCCTCTAGATGATTCTGACAAACTCCCCAATATAAGCATGCACCCATTTGTGTGGGCCAGATAACATGGGTGACTTGACAGAAATCTATGAAATCAAGAAGCTGAATCAGGGACTTCCTGGTGGTCCAGTGGTTAAGTATCTGCCTCCCAATGTAGGAGACATGAGTTCGATCCCTGGTGTGGAGCTAAGATTCCCCCATACTTCGGGGCAACTAAGTCTGAGTGCTCTGGAGCCTGTGTGTCACAGCTAAGATCAGATACAGTCAGATAAGTAAATACATTTTTAAAAGTGAAAGTGAAGTCGCTCAGTCGTGTCCGACTCTTTGCGACCCCATGGACGGTAGCATACCAGGCTCCGCAATCCATGGGATTTTCCAGGCAAGAATACTGGAGTGGGCAGCTGAATCAAACATATAAGGTCTCTGGAGATTAGCCCCTTTGTTAAAGCTCTGGAGTCCCTCAGCTCGGATAACTGGCCAACAGCAAGTTCCCTGCACGGTGTGAGCCTGGCTCTCTCCCCTCAACTCCCCTCCCTGTCTCTCTCTGGTGGGCTTGTTCCTCCCCCTTCACAGCTGTTGGCTGTTGCTCCCATGGCACGGTCACCCTCTTGGGGCTCTGGCTGCTGTTTCTGGCTGATCACCCAATGCCCTCTTGATGCCAGGGTCTCGCCAAGTGCCAGTGTCCTGTGCAGATGGATGCTGAAATCTGTCCCTGAGTGGATCTGTCTCCTAAGACACCACAACCTGCTGCCACGGCCTCTTCCCAACTTTCTCCGCCCTCCAGCCTCCTCCTGCCTCTGCCCTATTGGCTATTAGGCCCTCAGTAAAAGCATAAGAAATGTCACTGAAATCAGATTTCCTGCTCAGAAAATGTTCATTTACATCTGATTTTACCTCCACAAAAACCACTTGAAAAGGGTGGCTTTTCCATTCTCTCTGTACATTCAAGCTGTAGTGAAGGTATTGTCTGAAAGGAAGACTCCAGGGAAATTCCCTTGTGGTTAGTTTAGTGGTTAAGACGCCAAGCTTTCACTGCCAAGGGCAAGGGTTCAATACCTGGTAGCAGATCTAAGATCCCAGGAGCTGGGTGGCATGGCCAGAAAAAGAAACAAACAAAAAGATCCCAGAAGGAAGGAAAGGAACCTGTCCAACTTCACTCTACCCACTTTGCTTCAGGTTTAGGCAGTGACAGACTCATCCACCAGGGGACAGCATCTGCTCCTTTTCAGCCCTGGCCTGGGTTCTAGGACTTGGTTTTGGATGAGCTGCCTCTGAATGGGCCTCTGGTAGGAGAAAAGGGTCTTCAAAGGCCCCTTCCTCTCAGTTTTTCTTTTTTCTTTTTACACTCATTGTAAGTAGTAGCTTGTGTTTTCCCCATTTTATTCTTTTTTTTTTGGCCATGGAATCTCTTTTCCCCAGCCAGGGATGTAATCGTGCTCTGTGCAGTGGGAAACACAGTTGTAACCAGTGGACACCCAGGGAATTCCCTCTGTTTTATTCTTGAGGAAGAAAAGCTGGGATTTGAAATATGGGTCTTTGTGATTTCCAGTCTGATCCCACTCCTGGGCCACCACTCCTCTCCCATCCCTCCTCCTGCAGACTCCTCTCCTCCCTTCAGTTCTGCACTCAGACAGGCCCTGGGGTGGGATACAGTGGAGACGAGGATGTCCTCAGCTGCTTCCTCGGTGAGCTCCACCCACCCTGTACCCTCCCCTCCTCCAGAGCCTGAGCCATCCTGCAGAAAGGGACCTGGAATCTCTAAGCCCCTCATCACACGCTGAGGAAACCAAGGCTCCTGGGGAAAGTGGTTTTCTAAGTCAGTCTGCTTGTCAGGATAGGAGTCATGATGACTCTTAGCCCAGGGTTCAGACCACCAGGCCTTGAGGGGGGGCCTATCCCTCCAGTGTCATCCCTCACATGGCCTCTGTTTTTCTCCTCTAAGAAATCCCTCTTCCCCAAGGCCTGAGGGCTCAATATTACCCAGACCTTGCCTGGAAGTACAGGGTTTTTAGGTATCCCTCTCAACCCCCAAGGTGTCAGGGACCCCAGACCAGGAAACTCCCAGCTAAGGCTGGGTGCTTGGTTCCCACACTCAAGGCACCCCTTGAGTATATTTAGTTCATCTATCATATAGTCATGAATTATGGAGGATTTCCTGATTGCCTGCTGTGTGGCAGGCGGAGTGCTGGGCACTGAGGAGCTGAGGCTGAGAAGAACCAGCTTCTGGGCTCAGCGCTTAGTATGGTGGGGAGACAGCTCTAAGGAAGAACCTTCACTCAGCAGCTGGAATCTAACCAGGTCAGGGAGCCAATGGGAGGAAGCAGGTAGGTCCCAGCTAGTCTGTCCTTCTGTCTGGAATGCTTCCTTGCCTCTTGTCCACTCAATCCTGCCTCTGATGTCACCACTGGAGAGGCCTTCATGAGCACCCCCCCTCCTCCATGTAAAGTAGCTCTCCCGCCAGTCACTCTCCAGCACATTTCCCTGTTTTATTTTCCTCGATGGCTTACATCACTATTTGAAAAGACCCTCTTTAGTCACTATCTGTCTCTCCCTACTCCTCACTATAATGTCCACTCTATAAGAGCATATCCTTATCCATTTCACTGAAGCCTTCAGACTGGCAGGCACTCCATCCATGAATGCTCAAAGTAAGAACGTTCTTGAGCATTGTGAAACTTCCAGTGTACTAGGACCTGGCTGTGATCTTGTGGAGAGGAAGGGCTGCAGAACTGAGGCTGCCAATATCAAAAATGGTGAAATGGAGGAAGGCTCCCTGGGCCCCAGGCTGGTTGTGGAAATGGGAACTGGAGTTCCCATTTTAAAGGAGACTGGACTGGTATAGGCCCACAGACTGGTGTCGCCCTGACAAACTGAGCCTCTTCCTTCACCCCCACCTTGCCCCACCTCCTCCTTCCCATTTGTTCATCAACACCTTTCTGGGCAAAGGCAACTGATGAAGGGTGGGGTGAGATTTCCAGTTTCAATTCCCTTATCAGATAATCAAGATAATTTCCCTCTTGTGTGTGAGGCCTAAGAGATGTAGGAGAAATGTCAAAGAAGTGTCAAAGATTGTGGAAGAAACACAAAACAATGTGTCTGTTTTCAGTTTCCATGTTCTTTCTCTTTGTATTTTTGGTTTCACAGCCAATTTATTATCCAAGCCAAGTTTGGCCAGTTTTTAGCTGAGCGACCTTGGATAAGTTACTTCACCTTTCTGTGGTTTGCTGTCCTCTTTTTAGAGTATCGCTACTTACGACATGGTATGAGTTGAATATTTATCTTTGTGTGTGTGTGTAATAAAGTTTTATTAAAGTATAAAGGAGATAGAGAAAGCTTCTGACATAGACATCAGAAGGGGGCAGAAAGAGTGCCCTGAGTTGTATATTTAAAAAGGAGTATGGGGGATTCCCCGGTTGTCCAGTGGTTAGGACTCTGCACTTCCGCTGCTGAGAGTGAGGGTTCTATCCTTCCCTGGTCATAGAATTAAGTTCTTGGAAGCTTCCAGGCCAAAAATAAAAAAATTTTTAAAAAGGAAGAAAAGAATAAAAGGAAAAGTATGCCAAGTTCCTTGACCACAGCTTAGCATACAGTGGCTACTTAAATAGGCCATTTGTTCCCAACCTCCTGATCTGTGCTGTCTTCCCCTCTGCTAACTCAGTTCCTTTCCTGTTCCTTAGCTCCTGCTGCATCCTGCCAGCCCCCAACATGGGTGGGGGATGTGTAAAAGCTAATTACTTAAGGTCTTGATCTCTTAAGCGATTTGGGGAAGCTCCCTGCCTCGTTAAGGAAAATCAGGTGGCTGGTTTGTAGCAGGAAGGGGAAGAGGAGGTGGCAAGGCAGGCTGGTGCTAAACAGATGGGAGCTAGTGGGTAGGAAGGGCTAAACCCTCCTGTCTGGCAATGGCTTCCCTCTCCTTTTCTTTTTATTTCTTCTTTTTTTGATATTTATGTATTTTGCTTCATCAGCTTTTACTTGTGGCATACAAACTCTAAGTCGCAAGATGTGGGATCTAGTTCCCTGACCAGGGATCAAACCGGGGCACCCTGTATTGGGAGGGCAGAGTCTTAGCCACTGGACCACCAGGGAAGTCCCCATCCTCCTCTTTTCTAATCACCCTTACAGACAGTTTTCTAAAGAGTTAATATTGTGATGCATAATAAATGCAGGAATCCAGCTTCCTTGTAAAAATGGAAATAGTATAGTTAAAATTTGCTTCTCCTTTGATCCCCTTCTCCAGGTTCAGTTTTAACTTTCTCCCTGCAGGTAATCACTGTTAGCCTCTGGTCACACTGCCCCTTTGTGACATCTCTTCAGTGTTGCCCAGATTAAATCAGGCTGTAGTGACTGGGGAGATGCCACGCAGTGCTGTCTACCTCCCAACCAGTCCTACACAGTACTCATTAATTTCTGGAAACCTTTCCAGGAGCTTCTAGTTGACACTTTCCCTCCTCTGAAGTCTTACACATGCTTATCTCGTGATTTACAAAGTCCCAGTGTTCCCTGTCAGTGACTAGTCTTGTCTCCCTCACTAGAGTATAAGCCCTCTGAAGCCAGGCATTTGTGGTCTGCACATCCACTATGTCTTTGTAGTTTCACTGGCTCGTGCAGTGCAAACAGCATATGAATGAAGTCAGCAAACACACTGTGAAGTGAAGAATTTTGCCTTTATCAATTTGAGCATGGTAGGGTCTGCTATGGCAGGCACTCTGACAAGAAACTGGGGGAATTCTGCTAATAATCTCCCTAACTAGAGAGACTGAATAGGTAAGTGGTGAGGGGCTGAGGCACTGGATTCAGACATATCCTTGCTCAGCCATTAGCTATGTGTGATGTTAGACAGGGACTTTCTAGGTGGCCCAGTGGTAAAGAATCTGCTTGCCAATGCAGAAGACTCAAGAGACAAGTGTTCCATCCCTGGGTTGAGTAGATCTCCTAGAGAAAGTAATGGCAACCCACTTCAGTATTCTTGTCTGGAAAATCCCATAGACAAGAGAAGCCTGGTGGGCCACAGTCCATGGGGTGGCAAAGAGTTGGACTTGACTGAGCACGCATGACATTAGACAAGTTATTGAGCCCTTCAGAGCTTTCTTCAGCTGTGTTGCGAGACCATACCAGTTCCTACCTCCTGGGCTGTTATGGGGATCAATAGGGGTAATAGGTTTAGGCTGTTTTATGGGATTCCAGATTCACACAGGTTAAAACATTGAATTAGGAAAAATAAAGGGGGAAGGTTTGTCAACATCTCTCGAGTAGACCCTGGCAGAAGAAGCGCACACGTGGACTGAATATCTCTGCCTGTGTGTGGAGCATGTGGGGGTATTGAGAGTATTATGTTCTTCACCTCTCCTCCCTAGCCAAACGCTGCCACGCCCCTTCCACCTTCCATCCCAGGTTAAATCCTGAGTTTAATTCCAAATACAGGCAATGGTTGAAAAGATCAAATAAAACGGTCACCAATCAGAGTTGCATCACAGTGGGGACCGGGTTGCAATCGGCGGATCTCCAAGCTCCGCCCCGCTTCGCTGCCGCAGGGCCGCCGATTGGCCCATGCCACGTGACGTCACACGCGGATTTTAAAGCCGAGTGCCCCTGTCAGCTCCGCAGTGCCCGCGCGCTGGAGACCGGCGTGGATACTAGCGGGGCTGGCCCGGAGGGGAGCGGGGGAGAGCGCAGCTGACGGGAGGTAAAGGCGCTGCTCAGGCCGAGCCGAGGCGGTCTGGGTACGGGGCGGGGGAGCGGAAGTCGGCGATCGGAGGAAGGCGGGCAGCGGAGTGTCGCGGGGCATTGGGGAGGGGGTCTCAGTGTAAAGAGGGGCGTGTCAACAGTGGGGTTGTGGAAAGCGAGTGGGAGTGGGCCTTTCTCTCCGATTTCAGCAACCGTTACCCTGATAATTTCGGGTCACTGCCCCCCAGATGCAGGTTTTCCCCCGAGGATTCTCTCCTGGGGAGCTGGGGTCGCCGTGCCTGCTGCCACACCACAAGCGCGGAAGCTGACTGTCCCCCTATCCAGGCCTCTCTCTCCAACCTCAGTGTCCTAGGGGTTTCTCTCGGTCTCATCGCCCCTGTCATGGCCCCCAGGCGACGGGGGAGAGCCTCTGTTACACCCGCAGCTACTTTAAAAAAAAAAAAAAGGCAAAATTTTAAAAAGCGGGCTGCTGGTTTAGGACGTGATCAAGAAGTTGCAAATTTCATGTTTGTTATTAAACATGATCCTCTTCTTTTCTCCCATGACCTTTCCCTGTTCAGATAACCCAGCTGTGACCCCCAAAGCCCGCAATTTCAAGGTCTGCTCCCTGCCTCTTCTGTGAGCCCCAAGACCTGCATCTTAGCTAGAGTTCAACATGGGGAACCACTTGACTGAGATGGCGCCCACCACCTCCTTCTTGCCCCACTTCCAGGCCCTGCATGTTGTGGTCATTGGGCTGGACTCAGCTGGAAAGACCTCCCTTCTTTACCGCCTCAAGTTCAAAGAGTTTGTCCAGAGCATCCCCACCAAAGGCTTCAACACAGAGAAGATCCGGGTGCCCCTGGGGGGGTCCCGTGGCATCACCTTCCAAGTGTGGGACGTCGGGGGGCAGGAGAAGCTTCGACCACTCTGGCGCTCCTACACACGCCGGACAGATGGCCTAGTGTTTGTGGTGGATGCTGCTGAGGCTGAGCGGCTGGAGGAGGCCAAGGTGGAGCTCCACCGAATCAGCCGGGCCTCGGACAACCAGGGTGTGCCTGTGCTGGTCCTGGCCAACAAGCAGGATCAGCCCGGGGCACTGAGCGCCGCCGAGGTGGAGAAGAGGCTGGCGGTCCGGGAGCTGGCTACTGCCACACTCACCCATGTGCAGGGCTGTAGTGCTGTGGATGGGCTGGGCCTGCAGCCAGGCCTGGAGCGCCTGTATGAGATGATCCTCAAGAGAAAGAAGGCTGCCCGGGCGGGCAAGAAGCGACGGTGACCTGAGGCTGCCCCTCCTCACCAGTAGGGGTCTGCACACTTGGACAGCCAGGCGGAGCCTGTGGCCTCTCACTCAGTCCCAGGGTGCAGGACCTGTCCACCTCAGTGGAGGACCAAGAAACACAACAAGGGTCCTGTTTGGGGGCAGGACGGGGGGCGGGCGACGGGAGGTGGGATGTGTTCTCACATCTCTCCCTCATCCTCACTCCTGGGGAAGTGGAGGCTGCAGGACTGTGGAGGCTTAAACGTAAACTGACTCTACCTCGACCCTGTTTCCTGTTTTTCTTCTCTGGCTTTTTGATTGGATGTGTTTAGGGATGAAGGAAAGTTGCTTGGAGAATGCATTTGGAATAAATGAGAACTAGCTCTTGGCTCCCCCCACCCCAGCTAAGGGATGTCCTTAGGTTGCTTTTCTAGGGGGTGCCAGTCATAATTGTCTATATTTTTGTGTGTGTATGAAAGTGCCAAGAATCCCTCCATCCCCCCTTTGTAGACTTACGACTGTTTTTATAAGCCATGTATGTCCTCTGTATAATTATTAACTATTTTTTAGCATTTGCCTATAAGTTATTAAAGACTGATGATGCTGTAGCTCTAACCTTGGTTTGGCATTTTCCTTTCCTTACCTTGCCTCAGGGATAGTCCAAGATTTCCAGATGGGCAGGCAGGGGTGGGGAGGAGGGACTTATCTTGAAGCTGAATTTGCAAAGCAAGCCCTTTTCTAAAAAATTAGATTGTGTGTTCATGGGGCAGCTGGTGGGGATTAGAGAGAGTTGAAGTAACTCCATGTTATTGCCCGATCTATGGATAGAAGAGCCTGGTGTGCCACAGTCCATGGGGTTGCAAAGAGTCAAATACAACACACACACACATCACATTGCTTGATCTCTGGCGGTTTTTGGGGAGTCCCTTCTTTCTCCCTTTCTTCCCTCATCCTCTGGCTCTTACTTACTCGATACTAACTGGTCCTTGCAGGCATTAAAAAAAATTATCATTTTTGGCTGTGCTGGGTTTTTGTTGCTGTGTGCGGGCTTTCTTTAGTTACAGTGAGTAGGGGCTACTCTTCATTGAAGTACACAGGCTTCTCTTTGCTGTGGCTTCTCTTGTGGAGCATAGGCTCTAGGGTGCGTGGGTTCAGTAGTTGTGGTGTATGGGCTTAGTTGCCCCAAGGCACGTGGAATCTTCCGAGACCAGCTATTGAACCTGTGTCTCCTGCATTGGCAGGTGGGTTCTTTACCATTGGACCATCAAGGAAGTCCCCTTGCAGATTTAACTTCAAGTTTTGCAGGTGCAAACTGCTCCTATGTTCTTTCCCTTGGGCCACCTCTCAGGTCTGTATAGGTAAGTCCTCAAAGGGCCTTCTTTCCCACTCCCAGCACTCAAGTGGTTAGTCTGATTTCCTCCCCCAACCCAGCACACACGTTGGGGGATGTGGTGAGAATGGAAAGTAATTTCCTCCTGGCCTGAAGCCAGCTCCATGTGCTCAGTCCTGCTGACTGCAGCTCACTGGCAGCAATGGCAGTGACTGGTGCTGGGGAGGCCTGGGCTGGCTTGAGCCAGCCTGGCACCTGTGACTAAGCCCTGAGTCGTCCAGCTCTGGGAATGGTAGCTATTCCCACGAGAGGCGAAGTCTAGTAGCTGTTTGAGCCAGGTGGGAGTGAGGACTGCTGGATATCGGTGTGGGCCACCAATGTTAGCAATGATGGAAAGCATAAAATGCTTATGTCATGAGCACCTGCCCAGACTCTTAGGGCCACCCCATCCTCACCAGCAGGAGGGCCAGCTGTGTCTGAGGACAATTAGATCCTCCTAATCTGAGTGGGAGTCGTAAGTAAAAACCAAACACCATCAATTCTTTCCAGTCCCCCAGTCCTGCTCCCACCCTTTGTGCAAACAAGGGCTCCCAAGAGCCAGTTCAGAGTTCTGGCTCCAGAATCAGATGAAAGGACCTGGGGACGGAGGGGAGGTGCTGGCAACCCCATCCTGGGGAGCCTTCCTAAGGAACTCCGTCCTAGCCAGTTGGCAGAAGCGGAATTTTGCTGAGTTGGGGCCAGTTCAGATTTGCTACACTTGTGCACCGTCCTTCCCTCAGCCCTCAAGGTGCCTGGCAGGATGGGGGTGGGTGTGCATCCATCCGGAAGGGTGCCCAAGTCTGCGTCAGCACTGGGGCCTGCTGGGCAGAGCTGCTGGACTGGTTCTACTGGGGACACGTGCTACCTGGCCCCCGTCCACACACACCTGTGATTCATCTGTCCCAGGCCTTGGGACAGAGTCCTCTCCTGCAGCCCAAGAGCAGGCTGGGGAGGCCCTGGCTGGAAGGACCCCAAGCTCTTGCCGGGAGATCTTTCTTCCCAATTCCACCCCAATTCTCTCTTTTGTCTTAAGATTTACAAGGACCTGTTCTCTCCATTTTTGGTCTCCTGGGGGACTGAGGTCTCTGGATTTGGGAGACTACGTTAAAAATCCTGCCTGCCAATGCAGAAGACATAAGAGACAAGGGTTCTGTCCTGGGGTTGGGAAGATGTCCTGGAGGAGGAAATGGCAACCCACTCTAGTATTCTTGCCTGGAGAATCCCAGGGACAGAGGAGCCTGACAGGCTACAGTCTACAGGGTTGCAAAGAATCAGACACAACTGAGCGACTTAGCATGCATGCAACATAACTTGGAGGTGCTCCCCCATCCCTAGCAGAGAGGCCTCTGCGGTGCCAGCTCTACGGCCCTGCCAACCATCCTTCCTCCCCATCTTATTCGATTGTCTTCTGCTCCTCTCCTCCCCCCAACACTGCCCCACCGTGCTCCAGCCCTGGGGAGGGGTCATGGTCCACAGGAGACCTGTGGATGTCCCAGCTCCTCCCCACAGCCCTGTGCCCTGACCACCTTGGGGGTTGAGGAAGAGGATACTGGCGGCAAGTGACAGTAAAATGGAGAAGCCAGTGGCTCTGAAAGGGTTGTAGGGAGAGGGCAGCACTGGGGTATTCTGATTAGAAAGCTACATTCTGGCTGGGTGGGGATCCAGAGCTTTGAAATAATCTTTCTGCCTTAGTCCATCAAAGGGACAGAGGGGTGGGAGGGAGATGATCACCTCAGGGATTCTGTGTGTCAAACTCTGGGCCAGCTGGCTTGGGGTGGGAGTGGGATCAGGATTGAGGTCAGATTGTAGTCTCTTTGTCTCAGCTTCTTTATTAAGGGAATTATTTATTCATTTATTTTTGGCTGTGCTGGGTCTTTCTTGCTGTGCTTGGGCTTCCTCTCGTCGCAGCAAACAGGGGCTGCTCTCCAGTTGCAGTATGCAGGCTTCTCATTGCAGTGGCTTCTCTTGTTGTGGAGCACGGGCTCTAGGGTGCGCGGGCTTCAGTAATTGTGGCGCATGGGCTTAGTTGCCCCGAGGCATGTGGAATCTTCCCCGACTAGGGATTGAACTTGAGTCCCCTGCCTTGGCAGGCGGATTCCCAACCACTGGAGTGCCAGGGAAGTCCAGGAGAATTTCTCTGAGTCCCTGAATAGGTACTGAGGGAGAAGCTCCCTCAGGGCCGAGGATGTCCAGGGGCCAGGAGTAGTGGTCAGGGACTGACTGCCTGTGAGGTGAAATTGAAGGAAAGCAGTGGACCCAGTATTGGGGCTCCCTTCTGGGCTGCAACCCCCTCCCCCAGCCACCTCTTTTTGCACAGTTTGGATGGTGAAATCCAGGTGGAGGGCATTTTCCCTGGGTGCCCTGTGCTTCCCCATAGCCCTCATGAGTGCAAAGATGGCAGTGGTCTCTCACCTTCCCATTCCCCCTCCAGTCTCCCCATGCTGCGTGTGCTCAAGGCAAAGAAAAAGTAGCAAAAAAGAGGGGCTTCCCTGGTTTCCCAATGGTTAGGACTCTGCTTCCACTGCAGAGGGCATGGGTTCGATCCCTGGTCAGAGAACTAAGAAAGACCCTGAATGCTGCTTGGCGAGACCAAAACAAGGAAAGGAAAAAAGTAGCAAAAAGGGAGAAAAGAATTCCTTAAGTGGGCAGTGACTTGCCAGAAGATAAAGCTACTTAGTGGTGTGTCCAGATCCTTCCTCCCAGGCTGGCTCTTTGGATTCCCTCGGCAGACAACAGGAGATAGGAGACAAGGAGCAAGTCCAGGACCTCAGAGCTCTTTCCCTCCCTCCCTGCCCTGATTAGATTAGGGGCCAGTTTCCGCTCCCCCACTCCCCTTCCTGAAGAGTGGGGACTTTATCTTCAAAGCCCAGCAGGGCTCTGGCCTCAAAACTGGCCAGAAGTCCCCACCCTCACTTCACATTGACTATGCATCATGCCAAGTCCTTCTGGAGATGGACACCACCATGGCCTGGGAAGCACTGAGTTCCACTGAAGAACTAGGAGCACACAGGACAGCCTGTTCTCTAACACAGACCTTTTCTGAACGGAGGAAGGAAGGCCTCCTCCAGCCTCCTCCTCTTCCTCCTGAAGGAAGGCCCAGGCCAGCACTGGGCTATAAGGGATGGGCAGTCTGTATCTAGCCACCCATCATTTCCAAGGCCATCTGTAGGACCTGGCTGGGGAGTTTGTGGATGGGTGTCATGGAACCTCTTCTCCAAGCTAAGACAGAGGAGGGTGTTTATTCATCCCTCCTTCCTTTAAAAGATGTGTTGTTTTTCTACTGCTCTTCCCTGCCAAACTTGATTACCAAAGTTATAGGTCTTTATTATGAAAGGAACTTAGAAAATGGAACGTCCCATCGTCTAAACTTCAGAGCTAGCTAAACATTTTGAACAGGCTTTTATATATAATCTTTCACATATATATATGACACATATAGGATTATCTCAGGCATATTGTTGTACAGGTTATATCTTGGGCATAATTCAATGTCAGGACATATGGATTTTTCTCATTCTTTTCGATGACTACATGAGATTCCATTGTATGAATAGACCTTCATTTATGAATTAAATCCACAGTGTGTCCCCAGCAGTGAACTTCCTTGTATATATTTCTTTGTACACTTGGAGATTTCCTGTAAGATGATTCCTAGAAGTAGAAATGCTGTGTCAAAGGGTACACTTATTTCAAATTTTTCTAGATAATGACAAATTATGTGTGTGTGCCTTTAGAGAGTCTTTGAGTGTGTGTGGTGGGGGAGACTTTAAACCAGCCTCCTCACTCTCCATCCTCAGATTTTAAGGCCTCTTTAAGCCGAGGTGTGTGTGTGTGTGTGTGTGTGAGCGGGTGAGGGGCGCAATGGGGGCGCGCAAAGGAGAGGGGAACTTTCCCGGGAACTGTCCCAACTCTTTTTCCAGGGAAAACCGCTTGGACAACCATGTCCGTCCAGGCCAGGGAAACAGGGGGCACTCCGAGCGCTGGCGCAGGGGTGTGACAGAGGAGTCCACGCTGGGAACTGACTCGGCCGGGCACCGGATTGCCCTCTTGACTCTTTGGAATCTGCACCGCCCCTCCTCCACTGTCTGCTTTTGGGGTGTCTTCCAAGACGCTCCCCAGTCCCCCCTCTCCTCCATACAAATAGATGGGCAGAGAAGGGAAGCGTGCCTTCTCAGAAACTTCAAAGTCTCTTTCCGTCTCTTTCTCCCTCAAGAAGTCTAGAGGGCCCAAAGGACAGTCTTCAGGAATTCCTAACTGTGGGGAATTCTGCTCCCCTTAACCCCCATGTCCCCCCNGGTTTTGTGAATATTCAGTTTTAAGCCAACTTTTTCACTCCCCTCTTTCACTTTCATCAAGGGGCTCTTTAGTTCTTCTTCACTTTCTGCCATAAGGGTGGTATCATCTGCATATCTGATGTTATTGATGTTTCTCCCCACAATCTTGATCCCAGCTTGTGCTTCCTCCAGCCCAGCGTTTCACATGATGTACTCTGCATATAAGTTAAATAAGCAGGGTGACAATATACAGTCTTGATGTACTCCTTTTCCTATTTGGAACCAGTCTGTTGTTCCATGTCCATCTCTTGCTTTCCTACAAAAAAAAGTAAGACTAATAAAATTATCTAAACAGTAGGATTCTAACTTTAAAAAATCATCAGAATATAAAGGTCTAAAAAAGAAATATTCAAGTGTCAGTTGTGGTTTTCACTAGATAGTAAATTATAAGAGGCTTCCAAGGTGGCACTAGTGGTAGAGAACCCCCCCGCCAATGCAGGAGAGTTGAGAGATATGGGTTCGATTCCTGGGTTGGGAAGATCCCTGGAGGAGGGCATGGCATGCCACTCCAGCATTCTTGCCTGGAGAATCCTGTGGACAGAGGAGCCTGGCAGGCTACAGTCCATGGGGCTGTAAAGACTTGGACACAACTGAAGTGACTTAGCATGCACACACATGCAAATTATAGGTAATTTTTTTTTCTTAGCTCTTATCTGTATTTCTTTTTATTTTTCATTTTCACCATTACACATTTTAAAACTGAAGTACAGTTAATATATAATGTTGTGCTAGTTTCTGCTGTAAAGGAAAGTGATTCAGTTATATATACTTTCTTTTAATTTTATTTTCCATTATGGTTTATCACACAACATCAAATATAGTTCCCTATACTATATCACAGGACCATGCTGTTTATCCAGTCTGTGTATAATAGTTCGCATCTGCTAATTCTAAACTCCTAATGCTTTCTTTCCCCATCCTCAAACCTTCTTGGCAACTATGAATCTGTTTATATCTGTGGGCCTATTTCTGTTTCATAGTTGAGTTCATTCATGTCATATTTTAGATTCTACATATAAGTGATTTCATTTGTCTTTCTCTGTCTGACTTAGTCACCTAACATGATAATCTCTAGGTCCATCCATGTAGCTGCAAATGGTATTATTTCATTATTTTTGTGGCTGAGTAGTATTTCATTGTATGCATGTATTACATTTTCTTTATCCACTCTTCTGTCCATGGACATTTAGGTTGTTTCTGTTTGTCTTCGCTATTGTGAATAGTGCTGTTATGAACATAAGGGTGCATGTGTCTTTTTTGAGTTATAGTTTTGTCTGGATACATGCCCAAGAATGGAGCAGGAACTGGCAACCCAGTCCAATATTCTTGCCTGGAGAAGTTCATGGACAGAAGAGCCTGGTGGGCTACAGTCCATGGGGTCTTAAAGAGTCAGACATGACTGAGCAACTAACACACACAATACACATGCCCAAGAATTAGATTGCTGGATCATATGGCAACTCTATTTTTAATTTTTCTGAGGAACCTCTATACTCTTTTCTATACTGGCTACACCAACTTACATTCCCACCAACAGTGTAAGAGGGTCCATTTTCTCCACAATCTCTCCAGTATTTGTTATTTGTAAATTTTTAATAGTGGTCATTTTGACTGGTTTGAGGTGGTAACTCATTGCAGTTTTTATTTGCTTTCTGTAATAATAGTGACACTGAGCATCTTTCCATGTGTCTGTTGGCCATCTTCATGTGTTTATATGTCTTCTTTGGAGAAATGTCTATTTAGGTCTCCTACCCATTTTATGATTGGGTTGTTTTTGTTGTGGTTCCTGTTGCACTGCATGAGCTTTTTGTATATTTTGGATGAATAACTGGAATATTAAATAATAATAATATTTATCTACATTATCATTATTAGAATTATATATTAACATTAACAACCAATATATTAAGTACTATAAAGAATTATAAACAATTGATATTAATAGAATTAATATTAATAATCATTTATTTAATGATATTAAGTAAATATTTGGATATTTATTACCATTTTGAAGTTCTCATCATGTAAGTCTTTTACTTCCTTGCTCATGTTTATTCCTAAGTATTTTATTTTATTTTACTGGATGTGATTTTATGATTTTGGAAATTAAGCCCTTGCTGTTTGCATCATTTACAAGTAATTTCTCCCATTCTGTAGGTTGTCTTTTTGTTTTGTGTATGGTTTCCTTGCTATGCAAAAGCTTGTAAGTTTGACTAGGTCCCATTTGTTTATTTTTGGTTTTATTTCAGTTGTCTTGGGAGACTGATCTAAGAAAACATTGGTATGATTTCTTTAACATTCTCATTGTAAGAGTTTGACTTGCCTGTGTTCTTTTCTAGGAATTTTAGGGTATCATGTGTCTTTAAGCCATTTTGAGCTTATTTTTCTGTGCAGTGTAAGAGTGTGTTCTAACTTCATTGATTTGCATGCAAGCTGTCCAACTTTCCCCACACCACTTGCTCAAGAGACTCTCTTTCCTCCACTGTATATTCTTGTGTCCTCTGTTGAATATTAATTGACCATAGGGGTGTGGGGTTTATATCTCAGCTCTTTATTCAGTTCCACTGAGCCACATGTCTGTCTTTGTGCCAGCACTACACCTTTCTGAATACTGTAGCTTTGTAGTATTGTCTGAAGTCTTGGAGGGTTAGGAGTCCTGCTTTGTTCCTTTTCTTCAGGATTGCTTTAGCAATTCTGGGTCTTTTACATTTTTATGTATTTATAAAATATATAGATCTGGGGATTATTTGTTCTAGTTCCATGAAAAACTGTTATGGATAATTTGATAGTAATCACATTAAATCTTCAGATTGCTTTGGGTAATATTGCCATTTTAGCAATATTCTTCCAATCCAAGAGCATTGTTATCTTTCCATTTCTTTGAATCATCTTCAATTTCCTTTATTATCATTTAAAGTTTTCAGCATATAAGTCTTTTACCTCCTTGTTCATTTTATTCCCAAGTGTTTTTTTTTAATGTGATTTTATAAGGAATTATTTTTTACCTCCCCTTTTTGACATTTCATTGTTAGCGTAAAGAAATGAAACTGGTTTCTGTATGTTAATCTTATATCCTGCTATTTTGCTGAAATCTTTTATCAGTTCTAGTAGCTTTTGTGTGGAGTCTTTAGGATTTTCTATATACAGTATTATGTCATCTGTGTTAATAACAATTTAACCTCTTCCCCTCCAATTCGGATACATTTCCTTTTTGTCTGATTGCTATGGGTAGGACTTCTAGTACTATGTTGAATAGAAGTGATGAGAGTAGGCATCTTTGTCTTCTTCCAGATTTCAGTAAAAAGCCTTTCAGCTTTTCACTGTTGAGTTTTATATTGGCTGAGGGCTTGTCATAAGTAGGTTTTATTATGTTGAGATATGTTCCCTCTAAACTCACTTTGGTAAGAGTTTTTAGCATGAGTGGATGTTGAATTTTGTCAAATACTCTTTCTGCATCTATTAAGATCATCATGTGGTTTTGGTCTTTTCTCTTATTGATGTGGTGTATCACATTGATCTGTGTGTGTTGAACCATCCTTGTGACCCTGAAGTGAATTCAACTTGGTCATGGTGTATGCTTTTTTTACATATTTTTAATTCAGTTTGCTAATATTTTGTTAAGAACTTTCGTATCCATATTCATGAAAGATACTGGCCTGTAATTTTCTTTTTCGGTACTGTCTTTGCCTGGTTTTGGTATCAGGGTGATGATGGCTTCATAGAGTGCCTTTGGGAATGTTCCCTCCTTTTCAATCTTTTGGAAGAGTTTGATAAGGATCAGTAAATCCTTATGTATGTTTGGTAGAACTTGGTTGTGAAGCCATCTGGCCCTGGACTTTTGTTTGTAGGGAGTTTTAGAATTACAGATTTTGTTTTACTTCTAGTTGTTTAGTCTGTTCAGATTATCTATTTCTTCTTGATTCAGTTTTGGTAGGTGGTATATTTCTAGGAACTTGACTGTTTCTCACAGATTGTTGAGTTTGTTGGCATATAATTCTTCATAGTATTCTCTTATTGTTTCTAAAATTTCTGTAGCATCAGTTGTTATTTCTTTTCCACTTTTTATATTGCTTATTTAGGTTCCCTCTCTTTTCTTCTTAGTTAGTCTGGCCAGAGATTTGTCAATTTTGTTTACCCTTTCAAAGAACCAGCTTTTGGTTTAATTGATTTTTTTCTACTTTTTAATCTCTATTTTATTTATTTCCTCTCTGATTGTTATTATTCCCTTCCTTTTTCTGACTTTCAGTTTTGTTTGTTCTTTCTCTAATTCTTTTAGGTGGTAGATTAGGTTGTTCATTTAAAATTTTTCTTGATTTTTGAGGAAGGCCTATGTCATTATAAGCTTCCCTCTAAGAACTGCTTTTGCTGCATCCTACAGATTTTGTATGGTTGTGTTTTTATTGTCATTTGTCTCAAGGTATTTTTAAATTTCCTCTTTGATTTCATCAACCCATCAGTTTTTCAGTAAGATACTGTTTGTTTTCCAAGTAATCATTTTTTTTCTCATTTTTCTGTGATTGGTTTCCAGTTTTATGCTATTATGATCTGAAAAGTACTTGAAGTAATTTCTATGCTCTTAAATTTGTTGAGGCTTGTTTTATTCTCTAGTATGTGATCAGTCCTATATGCACTTGAAAAGAATGCGTGTATTTGTTCTTTTGTATGTAATGTCCTGAAAATACCAATTAAGTTTAATTGTTCTATTTTATCACTTAGGATCTCTGCTGCCTTACTGATTACGTCTAGAAGATCTGTTCATTGGTGTTACATTCTCCTACTATTATTGTATTCCCACCCAGTTCTCCCTGTACGTCTGTTAGCCTTCATTTTATGTATTTGAGTGCATCTATATTGTGGTGTTGGAGAAGACTCTTGAGAGTCCCTTGGACTGCAAGGAGATCCAACCAGTCCATTCTGAAGGAGATCAGCCCTGGGATTTCTTTGGAAGGAATGATGCTGAAGCTGAAACTTCAGTACTTTGACCACCTCATGTGAAGAGTTGACTCACTGGAAAAGACTCTGATGCTGGGAGGGGTTGGGGGCAGGAGGAGAAGGGGACGACCGAGGATGAGATGGCTGGATGGCATCACGGACTCGATGGACGCGAGTCTGAGTGAACTCCAAGAGATGGTGATGAACAGGGAGGCCTGGCGTGCTGCAGTTCATGGGGTCGCAAAGAGTCGGACACGACTGAGCGACTGAACTGAACTGAACTGAACTGATATTGGGTATATAAATGTTGACAAATGTAATATCCTCTTCTTGTATTGATCTTTTTATTACTATATAGTATCCTTCTTTATCTTTCTTTGTGGACTTTCTTTTAGAGTCTATTTTTCCTGATATTGTGACCCCCACCTTCTTGCCATTTCTGTTTGTGTGAAATGTCTTTTCCATCCCCTCATTTTCAATCTATGTATGTCCTTTGCCCTAAAGTGAATCTCTTGTAGGCTCTTGTTTTACCCAATCTGACACTGTCTTTGATTGGTACATTTAGTCCATTGACACTTAAGGTAATTTTTGATAGATATGTATTTATTACCAGTTTAAACCTGTTCTCCAGTGGATTCTATCTTTCTTCTTTGTCCCTTTTTGTTTTTCCTTTTGTGGTTTAATGATTTCCTTTTCTGTTATGCTTATGTTCTCTTCTTTTTGGTTTTTGTGAATCTGTTGTATGTTTTCAATTTTCACTTTTCAAGTATTGTTAACCCCCTCCTATATCTACTTGCTATGGACTGAAATTCATATATGTTCAAACACATTATAGAAGAAAAAAATCTACATTTTCTTACTCTCCTCCTCCACATTTTATGATTTTTGGTGTCCTCTTTTACATCTTCATGTTTATCCTTTTGCTGTTTGTTATAGTTATCATCATCTCAAAAAACTTTTTTGGGGTTTTAAAAAATATGTATAATGGCTTACTAAGTGATTCACTTCCTAATTGTGATTTTCTGTTTCCTATAGAATCTTGTTTCTCTTCACTTAAAGAAGACCTTTCAATATTTCTTTTAGGATATGTTTAGTATTGCTGTATTCTCTCAGATTTTGCCTGTCTGAGAAACTCTTTTTCTCTCCTTCTATTCTAAATTGTAATCTTGCTCAGTGGAGTAAGCTAGGTTGCAGATTTTCCCCTTTCAAGACTTTGAATATATCTTTATATTCCCTTCTGGACTACAATATTTCTGTGGAGAAATCAGCGATAGCCTTATGGAGATTCACTTGTAATTATGTCTTTGTTTTTCTCTTTGCTGCCCTAAGAGTCCTCTTTTTTTTTTTAATTTTAAATTATTTATTTTTGTCTGTGCTGAGTCTTCATTGCTGTATATAAGCTTTCTCTGGTTGTGGTGAATGGGGGCTACTCTCTAGTTTGAGTGTGCAGGTTTCTCACTGTAGTGGCATCTCCTGTTGTGGAGCACAGGCTCTAGGGCATCATGTGAGCTCAGTAGTTGTAGCTCATGGGCTCGAGACCACAGGCTCAGCAGTTGTGGCACACAGGCTTAGTTGCTCCACGGCATATGGAATCCTCCCAGACCAGGAATCAAATCTGTGTCCCCTGCATTGGCAAGCAGATTCTTTACCACTGGCCCACCAAGGAAGTTCGATAATCTTCTGTTTACTTTTGCCATTTTAATTATATGTTTTGGTGTAGTTCAGTTTGGGTTCATCTTATTTGGGACCCTCAATGGCAACCCACTCCAGTACTCTTCCTGGAAAATCCCATGGACGGAGGAATCTGGTGGGCTGCAGTCCATGGGGTCGCTGAGAGTTGGACACGACTCAGCGACTTCACTTTCCCTTTTCACTTTCATGCATTGGAGAAGAAAATGGCAACCCACTCCAGTGTTCTTGCCTGGAGAATCCTAGGGACGGCAGAGCCTGGTGGGCTGCCATCTATGGGGTCACACAGAGTCGGACACGACTGAAGCGACTTAGCGGCAGCAGCAGTGCTTCCTGTATATGGATATATTTCCTTCTTTAGGAGTAGGATGTTTTCAGCTATAATTTTTTCAGATAAATTTTTGGTCTCCTTTTCTCTTTCTTCTCCTTCTGGGATTCCTATTATGTATAGTTTGACATGCCTTATGGTATCCCATGTGTCTCTTTTATTGCTGCCATTTTTTTTTAATTTGGCTTTTTGTCTGCTGTTCTAATTGGGTGATTTCTATTATTTTGTCTTCCAGATCACATATTCATTCTTCCCCATTAATCAATCTGCTATTCATTGCCCGTAGCTCACCTTTTGTCTCAGCAAATGAGTTTTCTAATTTTTCTTGGCTCATCTGTATAGCTTCTAGTGCCTTTTTACAATAATCTGCATTTCTATTGATAGTCTTTCTTAATTCCTTCAATATTTTTATTATCTCCTTTTTGAACTCAGAGTCTGTCAGAGTAAAGAAGTCTGTTTCATTGTTTGTCCTTTTCAGGAGAGTCCTCTTGATCTTTTAACTGGAAGTAGTTCCTATGCTTCTTCATTTTACTCATATTTCTCTTGCTCTGTGAGTTAAGGAGAAATAATTATTTATTATAGTCTTGGAAGGCTATTTTTATATGGGAGGATCCAATTTTACCCTGCATGGGTTTAGTATTTTTGATATGAGGGCTGTTTTAGTATGCATGCCTGTCATCTCTTTCCTCAGTGTGTCCTGGCCATTATTCCCTAAGAAGAGGGAGTGACTGGTGTTGGGTGACCAGCAACTAACTGGTCCTCCTTTTTGCTCAGTGGTGTCACATCCCTGTCACAGGTAGGGTCTGCTCCCTAGCTCTTGGAGTTGAAGACTCCAAATCCATCTCTGAGCTGTGCTTCTGAGCTGAGGGTCTATGTGAGTGGGATTGGAGCCTGCCACTCGTTCTGTAGGCTCTGTTGTGGGCACTGCCTTTGGCCCCACCTCAATTGTGAGAATGATGACAATCAGTTTTGGTATCCCTCAGTCACTGTTTCCACCAGAACTGATCCACTGAAGTCAGGTCCCAGGATTGCCATGGTCATGCCTCTAGACACCCCAGGGGAGTTAAGGAGGAAGTGCAGACCTTGGTGCAGCCCAGTCCCCAGTGTATGTGCCCACAAAGTTCACAGTTGCTAAAGCCAGACCTATCCCGGCTGCAGAAGCATCCATGTCCACTTGGATGTCCCACAGGCTCTGAGTTTACAAAGCTCACAGCAGAGACCATAAATCTATGGTTTGTGCAGCTACAGGGAGACNATTTCCTTTATAGGCAAATGATTTCAGGCCCTCCACCATCCTCCCTAACCCCCTGACTCACTGCAGGGCTGCGAATCTTCCCTCCTCTCCCACAACCCTGCTTTGTACGCTCCTTTTGCTGCTACACATCCACTGCTATCTGAGACCTTGTATTCAGGCTGGATGCTTTGATACACCACAGGCAGTCTAGGGAGATTTAGGTGACTTCACATGCCACGTGGTGGGAACAAAGGTATTAAAAAGTGAGGGAGACAACCCTAAATTCTACATATTTCTCTACCCCTCTCCCACCTTATCTCTCCAGATCTGGCTCAAGATCCCCCAATTCCATCTTTTCTTTTCACCCTGCTTCTTACAACCAGGCTCTTGCTCTAAGTTCTTTGACAAAATGCCCAAGAGAGACTGCCTTCCTCTGAATATAGCTAAATCATATCTTAACTCCTGATGTCATCTACAGACCAGTCCTTTCCATTCTAGAACCCTTATCAACATCTAACTGCAAAGAAAGATAAGAGAAGTAAAAACAGCACTTTCTTGATTGAAAAGATTGGGACCAAAAAATCCAATTTAGGAATACAAGGAACAAGAGGGACT
>SJYV01054212.1:2151350-2192549 GCA_006410875.1 Neotragus pygmaeus
TGAAGATCTTTTTTGTACAGTTCTTCTGTGTATTCTTGCCACCTCTTCTTAATATCTTCTGCTTCTGTTAGGTCCATACCATTTCTGTCCTTTACCTAGCCCATCTTTGCATGAAATGTTCTTTTGGTGTCTCTAATTTTCTTGAAGAGATCTCTAGCCTTTTCCATTCTGTTGTTTTCCTCTATTTAGCACACATAAAATGCACAATAAACTATAGCAATATTATGATGGCTATATTTCCCAACTTCCCCAGCCTAGAGAATAGAAAATTAGAAAATGTGTAGGACTTCTCTGGTGGTCTAGTGGCTAAGAATGTGCCTGCCAATGCAGGGGTCATGAGTTCGATCCCTGGTCCAAAAAGATCCCACACACCTCGGGGAAGCTAAGCCCATATGCCACAACTACTGAGCCCACGTGCTGCAGCTACTAAAGTCCGAGCACCCTAGAGACTTCTGCAACAAGAGAAGCCCCCAGCAATGTGCACCACAGCTAGAGAAGACCCATGTGCAGCAACAAAGACCTACTGCGGCCAAAAATAAATTTTAAATCAATTTTTTTTGNTGAGCATTCTTTGGCATTGCCTTTCTTTGGGATTGGAATGAAAACTGACCTTTTCCAGTCCTGTGGCCACTGCTGAGTTTTCCAAATCTGCTGGCATATTGAGTGCAGCACTTTCACAGCATCATTTTTCAGGATTTGAAATAGCTCCACTGGAATTCCATCACCTCCACTAGCTTTGTTCGTAGTGATGCTTTCTAAGGCCCACTTGACTTCACATTCCAGGATGTCTGGCTCTAGGTGAGTGATCACACCATCGTGATTATCTTGGTCATGAAGATCTTTTTTGTACAGTTCTTCCATGTATTCTTGCCACCTCTTCTTAATATCTTCTGCTTCTGTTAGGGTACTATAACAAAGATACTGTAGACTGGGTGGCTTAGACACAGAACATTCTTCACAGATCTGAAGGCTAGCAAGTCCAAGATCAAGGTGCTGGCTGATTAGGTTCTTCCTGAGTTGTAAAGAGATGCCTTCTTGTGCATCCCCACTGTGGCCAAGACAGAGATTTTGTGTCTCTTCCTTTTAATAAGGGCCTCACCCTCATGACTTAATTAGCCCTAATTACCTCCCAAAGGCCCCACCTCCAAATACCATCACACTGGGGATTAGGGTTTCAACAGAAATTTTGAGTGTGTGTTGGTGGGGGGCAGATAGAAACATATAGTCTATAGCAACTACTGTTATAGAATTTCCCTTATTTGGGGGATGTAGAAACTGAAGTTTAGAGCACTTGACATGAATTGCTTCAAGTCACAAAGCCAAAACATGGTAGAGCTGGAGCTTAAAACGGGACTGCTTACTCTAAATCAAAGGCCATTTCTCTCTGTCTTTTCAAAAAATATCAGCGAAGCCACTTAGCCTCCCTCAGGGTCCATTTCTTGCATAACTATGCAGCCCTTCGTTTTACTTTTTATTTAAATTAATATTAATGTTTTGGCTGTGCTGAGTCTTTGTTGGTGTCCCTAGTGGCGGTGCGTGGGCTTCTCATTGTGGTGGCTTCTCTTGTTGGAGAGCGTGGTCTCCAGAGTGTGAGAGCCCAGTAGGTGTGGCACGTGGGCTTAGTTGCTCCACGTCATGTGGTGTCTTCCCAGACCAGGGATTGAATCCCTGTTCCCTACATTGGCAGGCAAATTCTTAAGTGCTGGACCACCAGGGAACTCCCAAGGACCATTTCTCTTATACCACGACTATCCCAATTTCTTCTTCCATTTCCTCTCTTTAATTTCTCCCCTCACCCTCTCCAGGTAAAAACTCATTATAGTTGGGTTTGTTGAGTTAATCTAGTTCCTTTTTCACAGCATAGAGAGCTATAGAACTTCCACCAATTCATAACTTCTGTATGAATAGTTTCTCCAGCTCTTAAATGGACGTCATAACAGAACCTACCCCATAGGTTCAGTTTTGTGAGGATTAAATGATGGATAATGTATGGCGAGTGGTAGGCACACAGTAATAATAGCTCATGCATATAAAATATTAATCATCATCTTCATTATCTTTTAGTGGCCACTAGGCAGAATTTAAAATATATCCTTGATTTAGATCATGGGTTATTAGAGTTGGAAGAGATCTTAAAGAATATGGTCCAACCTTTTAATTTTACATATGAGGAGATAAAAACTCAGGATCATTTTTCTTGCCCAAGGGTTCAATACTTGCTAAAATATATATATATCCTAGAGGAAACTGGGTGAAGATTTGCAGGGACCCTTTCTACTAACTTTACAATTCTTTGGTAAATATAAAATTATTTAAAAATAAAAATAGTAATAACAGCAACAACAATATCTGTTGCAGCTACTCCTAAAAAATATCACCTAAATTATAAAGCTGAAACTTCCTTGGTGCCTCAGATGGTAAAGAATCTGCCTGCAATGTGGGAGATTCAGGTTTGATCCCTGGGTTGGGACGATCCCCTGGAGAAGAAAATGGCAACCCACTCCAGGATTCTTGCCCGGAGAATTCCATGGACAGATGAGCCTGGTGGGCTACAGTCCACGTGGTTGCAAATAGTTGGACACGACTGAGTGACTAACATATATATGGCAGGAAATGGAATGAGGTTGTTGGGGGGTGGTAGGAGAAGTAGGGAGGTATTTAGGAATATCCTTTTCCAATTCCTTTGTTCCTCTCAAAAAACATATTGACTTGTATTTCAGTACATTTACCCTGTCTTTGTTATAGCTAGTAAACCCATCCATCAGTCTTCTTTTCAGTGTCCATTTGATTTTTTTTGTTATCAAATAACCACTTGATTTTAAAATTTCCATTCCCTGTAAAAATTCTCCATTTTTCATCTATTTTGTATACCTTCTTTTTCCAAACCTGTTAAAATAATTATTTAAAAACCTTTGTCTTCTACTGTGAATCTACTATTGTGTATTTTTTTCATTTGATTATCAGTCATATATTTCTGTCTTTTCACATAGGTAGTAATTTTTGATTGCGTGTTAGAAATTATGTATCTAAGCACTGTAGTCTCCACAAAATGGTTATTTTCCACCAGAGACAGTTTATTCTAGCTCTGTAAGATACAAAATGTGGCCAGTCCCATTAATCCAATGGGGGTCTTGTGGGGGTGAGGCTGAATTACAGATTTGATGAGATTCAGCACACCTTGGATTTGCCCTGTTTTTAAATGTGACCGTCCTCAGCTTCCAGCTGAGGCCTGGCAGATTGTGTCCTCAACACCAAGAGAAATATAAGAATTTCTGCTTTGCTTTTCAGAGGTTTGTCAGTGTCTCTTTTTAGCTTTCCTCCCTGCATACCTTTGGAATTCAGCATGGGTCTGGAGGAGAAACTGGCTGCATATGGGAGGTCCCTAATGTCTCTCATTCTGGTTTTCTAGTTCTTATGTGACTGTTGGAAGCTCTAACGGCTTTTCTGCTCAGCAGCAAAGCCCTCTGTTTAGGATGAGCCCAGATTATCAGTGTTTAGTCCTGCTCAGAATTCGTGAATGCTCCCAGGGGAAAAGGAACTATAGACTTTCAGTCATTTCTACTTAAGATCCCCCTCTAACCCCCATAACATTAGTCCATCTAGAGAACTTCTGCAGCTCTCTTAATGCTTTTTTTTTTTTTGGAAGTATAGTTAATTTATAGTGTTGTGTTAATTTTTGCTGTACAGCAAAGTGATTCAGTTATATATACACACACGTAAACATTCTTTTTTTATATTCTTTTCCATTATGGTTTAATTCATGATACTGAATGAATTAAACCGTAATGCAGTTCCTTGTGCTATACAATAGAACCTTGTTGTTCATCCGTTTTATATATAACAGTTTGCTTCTGCTAATTCCAAACTCCCAGTCCTTCCCTATCCCACCCTCCTCCCCCATGGCAACCACAAGTCTGTTCTCATTTGTGTCGTATTTTAGATTTGACATATAAGTTATATCGTATGGTATTTATTTTTCTGACTTACTTCACTTAGTGTGATAATCGCTAGGTGCATCTCTGTTGCAGCATACGGCATTATTTCATTCTTTCTTATGGCTGAGTAATATTCCATTGTATGTATATTACCACATCTTCTTTATCCATTCACCTGTTGATGCCATTTAGGTTGTTTCCCTGTCTTGGCTATTGTGAATTATGCTATGAACATAGGGGTACATGTATCTTCTAGAGTTACAATTCTGTCCACATCTAATGCTTTTATAAATGTTAGTTCTGCAATTTATCTGACTTTTCTAGCTGTTCCTGGAGAAAGTGTTGACTTGCTATGAACTATTCCATCTTACCCAAAAGCACTCCCAAAAGAGATATTACAATGGGCTGAAAAATTGGGACAATATCTATTGCAAAATCCTTTTTTCCTTTCTTTCATCTTCCTTCTTTTTTCCCAATAGCCCTACAGGTGTGTGTGTAGAAAAAGGAGTGGGGCCTTAGGGTCAATTCCAGATCTGCTACTTACCTACTGCGTGACATTAGAAAATTTATTTTATCTCTCCATATCTCAGTTTGGGGCTTCCCTGGTGACTTAGACAGTAAAGAATACACTTGCAATGCAGGAGAACCCTGGTTTGATTCCTGGGTCAGGAAGATCCCCTGGAGAAAGGGTAGGCTACCCACTTCAGTATTCTTGGGCTTCCCTGGAGACTCAGACAATAAAGAATCCACCTGCAATGCAGGAGACCTGGGTTCAATCCCTGGGTTGGGAAGATTCCCTGGAGGAGAGCGTGGCAAGCCACTCAAGTATTTTTGCCTGGAGAATCTCCATGGACAGAGGAGCCTGGCAGGCTGCAATCCATGGGATCACAAAGAGTTGGACATGACTGAGTGATTAAGCACAGCACAACTATCATTTTGCTTTATATTATCATTTATATTTTCATAGTTGTTTCCCAGTTCAAAAAGACTATGATATTTACTGCAAAGTTTTCTCACTTGGTGCTACTCAGTGTAGGTCCTCAGACCAGCAGCATCATTATCACCTTGGAACTTGTTCTAAAGGAAAATTCTTGGGCTGGTACAGAGACCTATCCAATCAGATGTCTGGAGAATAAGTTCTCCTTGCCCCAACTTTCCAGATAGTCTCTAAGTTTGAGAAGCACTGATTGAGCCAACACACTCTTTACGTAGTTGCCCATCTATTTCTTTATATCACCATTTGAAAGCTGTACACTATTTTTGTACATAGAACTATCAGTTTTCACATTCATCATTCATTATTAGAAAATTTTAACCTTGACACCATAATTTCAACACATAAAGCATACAGGAGATTTTTACTCCAAGGTACATTGGGAATGTTTACTCTATGGAAAAAGGATATTCACATATACTAATAAATTCGTATGACATGCTTTGTTTGTGTTACTGATGTTATAACTGACAAGATATGATGGCAAAATATGTGGCAACATGATTACCCATCACATACAAGTTCAGAAATATCACTGAAGAACACATTTCACAACTCAGTTTTCCAAAGGATGAAATCAAAGCAGAACAGCAAATTTTGGTCATATACTGAGATCAAAGGTGAACTGTGAGACATTTTTTGTAGCTATTGTTAACTGTCAAGGTGGCCTTGTGTCCTTCAGTGTCCTGGAGGGGCTTCAGTTCTTCGTCGCTCAGCCTTCTTTATGGTCCAACTCACACATCTGTACATGACCACTGGAAAAACCATAGCTTTGACTATACGGACCTTTGTCAGCAATAATGAATCACAAATAGGAAGGGGATTCTGCCCTAATCACATCCTTGATAGGAGCAATAAGGTCCCTACTGAATCTGTTTTGGAATTTCATTTGGTGATTTCCTCCCCTTTCCCAGCCTATCAATGTGATTGAGAATGTCATGAGATACTAGATGGGAAGATGCTTCATAATCCAAAGGGAACCAGAAGAGGAGCCCAAGCATTACCTTCCTATCAGAAACCATGGCCCAGGGACACAGTGTCTCCTTATGAACTCATGATGGTTCTTGAAGAAATGCCCTTTGGGGAGTGTTTTGTGGTCAGAATATGTTCTCTGCAGCACCCCCCCCCCCATTCTTTCACTTATTTCTTTGCTTGCTTACGTGGCCAACACTTCTTGAGTTCTGCTCTATGCCAGTCCCTATTCTGGGCTCTGGGCATAGAGGAGCCTCAGCAAGGCAGATCTGGCCCTTGCCCTCAAGCAGCCATCAATGGGACAGGGTTCCAGAGGATTTTGATGCCGTGTGATACAGGCACCAGGATAAGGGGACACATGCCGTGTGATACAGGCACCAGGATAAAGGGACACACAGGGACCCTGGGAATCACAGAATCCTCGAATTGTGGAGCAGTGGATGTTTGCCTAGCATGGGATCCCCCAGCCCTTGACATCCCTTTGCTCTAGCTCTTGGGTCGGGGTGGACAGCAGATGGGGAAGGTCTGGGAAGGCTCCATGCAGGAGGAATCCAAGCTGGGCATATTCCTACCGCAACCTTATTGCCCAGACTCCTGCGTCCCCCGTAAGGTGTCTGCCAGTCGTGCCATTTCAGCCTTCTCCATTTTAGCATCACCAAGGCAGGGAGACTTGGAGTGCAGCCTGGTCAAGGGGTTATTTATTCCATCACTTGAATCACAATACAACTCCATATTTCCCTTGATTCAGCTAATTCAAGAGATTAAGGCCCAGATGTGATGGGGGCAGGGTTGCCATGAAGTGCCACAAACCCCTCATTTTGTACCAGCTGATGGGAGACCATAATTGCCCAGATGGTGGGAGAGCATGATTAGTCCCTCTTTTATGCCCAGCCTCGTGAGAGACGAAATTAATCACGGAGCCAGGGTGGGAGGGGCTCTGCTGTCTCATCCTCTCTGAAGCTGGCAAGAAGGTCCCTGATAAATATGCAGTAGAGGAAGCTGGTCAGTCTTCCTGCTTCTCCAATCTAGTCTAGCTGTAGTTGAGGCTTCTGGCAGATTCTGTGTTCAATACAATTCTCCCTCCAAGTCCTCTCCCAGTGGCTGCATGTTTTGCTTTTTCCCTTTTCCTGAACACTTTACTTCCTCACCTCCCATTCACCCCTTTTAATATGCTTTTATGTTCTTGGCAACATTCTTATCAAAGTCAACAGTAAACTCCTACTAACCAAGATGAATGGCCTTCAGGACTGTTTTTTATCTATTTGACTTCCCTATAATGTTTGAAGTGGTTGGTCTTGTCTTCCTCTGGAAACTCTCTTTTCTTTTCTTCTGGGATTTCTGCTCCTCCTTTTCTGATCATTTCTTTTCCGTCTCCACCTTCCTTTTCTGTCCTGAAAATGTTGACAAGTTCCCAGTTCTCTGTCTTAGGCCTTTGTCTAATCTCTTGGCTCCCTCAGTGAGTAGCAGATACTGCTGGTCGCTCATGCAACAATTATTCTTTTTCCTTCTTGTTCAGGAAAGGTGACCTCTCCTCTGAGCCAGGGGACGAATCATGATTGGTCCAAGAAGTCACAGTAAATAATTCATCTTTGCCTGTGGTTTGTTTAAGGGTGGACACGTGACATAGCCCTGGCCAGTGGGGCAAAACCAGAAGTTTAGGTGGGAGGGACTTCAGGGGACAATTGTACAAGCAGACTTTGGTACCTTTAAAGAAAATGTGAGGATATGGTGTCTGAAGCCCTGGCATCTATCTTGTAAGCCTGGGGAGAAGACCAACAGGTTCAATCATAACATGCTGCCCTGGAGCTTTGATATAGTTAAACCAGCGAATGCATGAGTCTTGGCCTGGGCCTGCTATTCTCATTTTTAATCTGCTGATATTATCACTGATCCACAGATAGCGAGATTCTAACATTTCCCATGACTTCAACTACCAGCCCTCTGTTAATGCCTCCCAAATATATATATCTAATTCAGACCTGCCTGCAGGATTATAGACATCTTCATCTAGATATCCCTCAAACCTCATGTCTAAAACAAAATTCCATCCAAATATCCTCTTAGGGAATTCCCTGGTGGTCTAGTAGTTAGGACTCTGCACTTTCACTACTGAGAGCCCAGGTTTGATCCCTGGTTGGGGAACTAAGATCCTACAAGCCCTGCGGCCTGGCCAAAAACACATTCAAAAATAAATAGAAATAAATAAGTACTCTGTTATTCGCAGAGGAAGTCATTTTACCTCCTGTTATCCTGCAATAGTTTATTCACACCTCTACTAGAGCACTTGTCACGTGGGTTTATTTGTTTTAACTCTCTGTCTTCTCTAGAATTTATACTCCCAGAGGGCTGGAATTTTAACTATCTTTAAATTTCTAGTATCAAGTAGGAGCAGGCTTCCCTGGTGGCTTAGTGGTAAAAGATCCGCCAGCCAATGCAGGAGACTTGGGTTTGATCCCTGGGTCAGGAAGATCTCCCGAACAAGGAAATGGCAACCCACTCAAGTATTCTTGCCTGGGAAATTCCTTGAACAGAAGAGCCTGGCAGGCTATAATCTGTGGGGTAAAAAAGAGTCGGACATGACTTAGCAACAATCAAGTAGGAGATCATTAAATTTTTGTTGGATACATTAATTTGTAAATGTTCAGATGTGTTCAGTTGCAAGTAATACAATACCTAAAGAATTGTAACTTAAATTGTAAAGCCATTTAATTATTTCACAAAACATGAAGTTTTGAGAATTAGTTAAGCAGCTCAGCAAGGTCAGATTTGAACTGGGAACTTGTCGAATCTGGCACTGAATGAGAATCTCTGAGATTCTCTTGGCTCAGAAGCTCTGAGAATCTCTGATATTCTTCATGGTTGCAAGATAGCTGTCACAACTCCAACATCACATCCTCACACAACCGCCTTCCACATAGGAAACAAGGCCGAGAACTTCCACTTCACATACCTCTTTCTTTTGGAGGAAGGCAAATCTTCTTGTTGGTAGATAGGACTGTTAGATGTTTCCTTGGAACAGTTGCTGTCAAAAGGAATAGCAATGACCACAAATGACTTAGATGAATCCTGAGTCATCCTTAGTGCTGGGTACATTGCTGTGTGACAAAAGCAGGGTTCTGAATCAAGGCAGAAGAGGAAATATCTACCAGATCGTAGACACTCTGTGCTTGTCACTGATGTGTTCTTCCCTGGCCAAGGTCTGCCAGAACCTTCACTGCTGTCTTGGGCACTTCTAGCATACATGTGGTTCTATGGCGAACTTGCTGCCCTGACGCAGGAACAATCCCTAAAGGCTCCACATTTAGTGACCCATAGCTGAGGTGGTTATGTACAGTCTTGCAGCTTTGTGAACGTGTCCTCTAGCAGAGCTGCTGTAGACAGTTATGGGGGTTGTTTGTTGCACATGAGGGTCCGTGTCAAGGGGAGCAAGCCAGGACCGAAAATCCAGCTTCAACTCTGCCATGCACTGTGGCAAGGGGTTGTGTCTCCTTGGAGGTAGGGGCATCTTGTCCCAATCCTCACAAAGGCACCCTAAAGCCTGGGGCTGCCCTGCCTTCCAGAAAAGTTGTAACAATTTATGCACGTTCCAGCAGTAGTAGAGAATGTGTGTCTCTGTTACCCTCTCCCTTGCTAGGTATCATGGCTTCAGAAAATCTTTCATAATCTCTTATCCAGTCCCCCTGACTCCAGCTGATCTCTATGTACTTACTCCCAGATTTATCTTCCCCCAAGTCTTAGTCACTTCCTTGCTTAAGATCTTCTATGACTTTCTCTTAGGTATAAATCAAATCCCTTACTTGGCCTCCTTTGCCCCTCAAGACCTGGCCCCACCCTAAGCTCCTGGCCTTACTTCTCATCATGAATCTTTGGCCTGAGCCAGATATTTGCTTTTGCTGTCCTCCACCCTAAAATTCCTGTCTTTTCTGCTTGTTCTCAAAGCCATGGCTTGGTTCCCATCTCCTGCAGAAACATTCTTTGGTCACTCTAGCCTGCCCTCTTATCACCTCTGAATTCCTTCAGTTCAGTGGTTCTCAAACTTGGCTGCACCTTGGGTTTCCCTGGGGAGTTTTAGAAAATACTCAAGGTGGAGTCTACCCAAGGGCATTCTGATTGAGTCAGTCTGGGTGCCAGACTGGGCACTGGGAGTTTTAGACCCTCCAGGTGATTCGAGTGTGCAGGTAAATTCCAGAATCACCCACTGAAATCATTTGGCCTTATTGTCTTGCATGTGGGAGAGCTCCCTGGGGGAGCTTTAAAAATCAGATTCCCAGACTGCACCCCTGGAAGTTCTGACATCTGTTTTTTTTTTTTTTTTCCCAAGCTCCCCAGGTGATTTTGATTTTCAGTGTGATTTAGGACCTCTGTACTTCTCTCGTGTTTTTTCATATTTCCCAAGGGGCCATGTGCAGAGGTGGTGCTTAATAACATCTGACTGTTGATACATTGAGTATGGAGAAATAAAATGACCTAAATATGTAGAAGAGATCTGACAACTATAATGTTCTGTGCAAGTGTAAGAGTTTATAATGAAGAGGTTATTGAGGGACTTCCCTGGTGGTCCAGTGGTTAAGAATCTGCTGGCCAATGCAGGGGACACAGGTCCCTGGTCCAGGAAGAGTCCACATGCCCCAGGGCAACTAAGCTCGTGTACCACACTACTGAGCCACACTCTAGAGCTCGTGTTCAGCAACTACAGTGAGAAGCCACACACTGCAACTAGAGAGAAGTTCCCTCCTCGCTGCAACTAGAGAAAGCCTGTGCACAGCTGCAGAAACCTTGTAGAAACAAAAATGAATAAAATAAAAACAAATGTAATGAGGAGATGCTTGTTAAAAAAAAACAAATCCTTGGTGTCCAGTGATTAAGACCCAGTGCTTTCACTACAGTGGACCCAGGTTCCACCTGTGGTTGGGGAACTAAGATCCTTGAAATTGTGCAGTATGGCATAGGAAAAAAAAAAAAAAGACAGTGATTATGACTATTTTAAAGTTTCAAACTTGTCTTTGCAGTTTTTAAGGGAGGGCTATGTTTTGTGCCAATGAGTGCTTGGGGGCAGTTTGTTGGGTGGGTACATGAAGGTCTCTTTTGATATCATAATGCTGGTCAGTACTCAGGCTTTCAGTCTCAGCACAAGCCCTTACCCATGTCCTAGACTATGGCAGCACTGAGGACTTCTTGGTTTGGAGAATAAACTAGAGCCCTGAAGGTTACTAAATGTTACTATGTTAATAAACTAGGGCCCTGAGTGTTACTAAGATTTGTATTTTTAGGTTAGAGGCAAAACCAGTTTAAAAAAAACAAAACAAAACTGTTTCTTCTCCTTCCTGCCCCTCCTTATCCCCAGGTGCAAATGATGATGTGGGCCTTGCCTGGAATGNACTGGAAAAGACCCTGACTCTGGGAAGGATTGGGGGCAGAAGAAGAAGGGGACGACAGAGGATGAGATGGCTGGATGGCATCACCGACTCGATGGACATGAGTTTGGGTAAACTCTGGGAGTTGGTGATAGACAGGGAGGCCTGGCGTGCTGCGATTCATGGGACAGGACTGAGCGATTGAACTGAACTGACTGAAACTGTGAAGACTGTTGTACATTCGTGAAGGCTTGTTGGAAGGGAAATTACCATGTATGACTTGTATTTTCGTTCCAATCATCCCAGGTTGGTAAGACTGGAGGCCCAGCTAAATCCTAGGAAGGAAGAACTGGAGTAACGGCTCTGGGGAACTTTAGGCCAGATCCTGGAGAAGGAGAAGAAGAAAGCACATGGGTTTTAGCTTCAAGAAGCTCACAAAATAGAGAAGTAGACAATTTGGGGGGTGTCTGTTTATCCCAGTGGTTCTTATCTGAGGATAATACTCTTCCAGAGGCTTTCCTGGCAGCTCAGTGGTAAAGAATCCACCTGCCAATGCAGGAGATGTGGGTTCAATCCCTGGGTCAGGAAGATCCCCGGAGAAGGAAATGGCAGCCCAATCTAGTATTCTTGCCTGGGAAACTCCATTGTCAGAGGAACCTGGTGGGCTACAGTCCATAGGGTCGCAAAAGAGTCTGGCAAGACTTAGCATCTCAACAACAACTACAACAAAAATGGCTTCATAGTGTTATTCTTAGGATTGAATGAGTTAATATATGTGGAATTTATAACAGTGCCTGGCATGTGGTAAGTGTTCAGTTAATGTTGGATTATTATTACTCTTTGAGATCTAACTTCCCTATCCACTAGGATGGAGCCTCAGGTTCTACTCCCTGATCTTCACCATAGATGCCCAGTTCCTGCTCTCTCTAATGCTTACCTTTTCCCGGTCCCACCTGTAATTCTATCGTAAACTCCACTGTTGCTTGAGCTTGCCTGAGTTGGTTTTTGTGTTCTCCAACTAAAACTGTGAGAAAAGATTCGCCTGCATGAAACAAAATTATAATAACACAAAGTACAGATAATACAAAAGGGCTTTCAATGAAGTATGAAATCAAGAGGCTGAGAACATCTGTAGATGCCACAGATAATACCTAATCATAGCTGAGTGAAACTGTAATTCAGACTACTGTCATGAAGTGAATGGAATGCTGCTAGCTGGGATCTCACTCTCTAAGAAAACAGGCCAGGGGACTTCCCTGGTGGTCCAAGTGGTTAAGAATCCACCTCCCAGTGCAGGAGACACGTGTTCAATCCCTGCTCTGGGGAGGATTCCATATGCTGTGGGGTAACTAAGCCAGCGCTCCACAATAGGAAAAGCCACTGCAATAATAAGCCCACCCACCTCCACTTGAGAGTAGCCCCTGGACTCTGCAACTAGAGAAAGCCTGTGCACAGCATTAAAGACCCAGTCCAGTCAAAAATAAATACATCATTCAATGAATCAATCCAATCAACAAGAAAAGAAAACTGGCAGGTCAAGTGATCGCTTGACCTGTCTAAACATGTGCCAGAAAAGTCAAGGGAAGAGACCCTTATCCATAAAATCATGCCTACTAGCATCTGAAATTCCATCGTTAGGGATCCAGGCCTATGTTTTGCAGGGAGTCAGCTTTGAAAACATGACTGTTCCTGGGAAAGGTCACTCAGAAAGCTTGCTACACCCTGCTGAGCATGCTTTTATTAAGTGGACTCCTCCACTTCCCCAGCCCCAGCTGCTAACCCAGGCAGCCAGAGAGAGAGTCTGAGGAAGATGGAGGGGCAGAGCATGACAGAGCAAACCCTCCTTCAGAACTGCTGGTGGTCTCATCAACCATGCCAGAGAGAGCAGTGGCCCTTAAGGAACTGGAAAGAATGTTCAGATTTGTTTCTGTCTGGCACAGTGAACAGCAGGAATGATTGTAGCTTTCTCTTTGCCAACGACAAATCTGATCTGACCGCTCTGAAATGGAGGAGGGGAGGAGGGCTGGCTTTTGGCTCTCGGGAATGGTTGTTCATCAATTATTTCCTAAGCCAGTGGTTCTCAAATTTCGCTGCATATTAGAGTTACTTGAGAAGCTTTTAAAATGCCCAATACCCAGATTTCACGCCAGACCAATTAAATCAGAATGTCTAGGGGTGTTTGCCAAGCATCACAATTTTTAAATACCACCCCCACCCCAGGAAGTTCCAAGGTGTAGTCAAGTTTGGGAACTCCTGTCCAAAATGGTTAGTGTGTGAGGCACCTTACACAGTAGGTGAGAACCTGGTTCCTACCCTCCAGGCATAATACTCAATTGTATTAAATTTGACTTTTTAACTTTATTTTTTTTCCTGCGGGTGTAGAAGTCTATGAATTTTTTGTCAATATAATTGTCATGCCATAAAATTCACCCTTTAAAGTGCACAATTAAGTGGTTTTTAAGTATATCTGCAAAGCTGTGCAACATCACCACTAATTCCAGAATATTTTCATCATTCCCCAAAGAAACCCCATATCCATTAGTAGTTATTTCTCATTTATTCCTTCCCCAAAGCCCTGCCAAACATGGATTTACTCTCTGTCTCTGTGTATTTGTCTATTTTTCCCTTAATATTTATTCGGTTATTTGGCTGTGCCAGGTCTTGCTTGTGGCACTCAGAATCTTTGATCTTTGTTGCAACATGCTGGATCTTCAGTTGCAGCATGTAGCATCTAGTTCCTTGACCTGGGGTTGAACCTGGACTCTCTGCATTGGGAGTGTGGAGTCTTAGCTGGACTATCAAGGGAAATCCCTATTTGTATAATTCTTGAGATTTCATATAAATGGAATTATACAATATATGGCCTTTTGTGTCAGGCCTGTTTTACTTACACAATGTTTTCAGGATCCATCCATGTTGTAGCATGTATCAGTACTTTATTCCTTTTTTAAGACAGAATAATATTCCACCATCTGCATGTACCACATTTTGTTTATCCATTCATCAGTTGATGGGAATTTGGGTTGTTTCTAGATTTTGGCTATTAAGATTAATTCTGGGGGACTTCTCTGGAGGTCCAGTGATTAAGACTCTGGTATTCCACTGCAGAGGGTGTGAGTTTGATCCCTGATTGGGGAACAAAGATCTCACAGGCTGCTTGGCTAAAAAGGAGGAGGGGAGAAGAATGCTGCTATGAACATTTGTGTACAAAGTTTTCTATGGAAATATGCTTTTATCCTCTTGGGCTTATATCTAAAACCCCACTGGATGTTTAACTTTTTGAGGAACTGCTGAACTATTCTCTAGGGTGGCTGCCCCCTTTTACATTCCCACTAGCTATGTGTGATGGTTCCAGTTTCTCCACCTCCTCACCAACACTTTTTATTATTTGTCTTTTTAAAATTACTTACTCACTTACTTAGTTTTCGGCTGTGGCGGGTCTTCGTTGCAGTGCGTGGACTTTCTCTAGTTGTGGTGAACAGGGTGACTCTAGCTGTCTGAGGGCTTCTCGTTGCATTAAGCTTCTCTTGTTGCGTAGCATGGGCCCTGGAGGCACAGGCTTCAGTTTTGTGGCTCTCAGGCTTAGTTGCCCCTCAGCATGTGGAATCTTCCCCAACCAGGGATCAAACCCATGTCTCCTTCATTGGCAGGCATATTCTTAACTACTGGACCACCGGGGAAGTCCTGTCTTTTTGATTATAGCCATTCTAGTGAGTAGTTACAGGAATTTTGACACCTGTATAGATTTATATCACCATTCCCATAATTGGGATACAGGATTGCTCCATCATTCCAAAAAACTCCCTGTGTTATCCCTTTATTCCACACTTCTCCATACCTGACCCTTGGCAACCACTGATCTGATCTGTTCCCTTTAGTTTTGTTATTTGAGAATGTCACACAAATGGCATCACACAGCATGGAACTTTTAGAGACTGGTTTCTTTCACTCAGGATAAATCCCTTTGAGCTCCATTCAGGTTTTCTGTGCCAAAAGTTTGTTCCTTTTTATCGCTGAGTTATATTTCATTGTCTGGATGGACTTGGTTTCTTGATCCATCCAAAGACATTTGGGGCTACTTCTAGTTTTTGGCAATTATGAACAGAGATGTCATAAATATACACGTGCAGGTTTTTGTGTGGACATAAATATCCATTTCTCCAGAATACATGCCCAGGAGTGGGACTACTGGGTCATGGGGTAAATGTATATATATACTTAGCCTTGTAAGAAACTGCCAAACTATTTTCCAGAGTGGCTGTTCCATTTTATATCCTCACCAGCCATGTATGAGAGTTCTAGTTGTTCTACATCATGGCCAGATTTTGGTACTGTCAGCAGCTTAAATTTTAGTCACTCTAATACTTGTGTAGTAATATCTTATCAGAAGTTAAATTTGCATTTCCCTAATGACTAATGATATTGAGCAGTTTTTCATGTACTTATTTGCCATCCTTATTTCCTCTTTGGTGAAGTATTGTTCGTATCTTTTGCTCATTTTTTTTTTTAATGTATTTATTTGTGGCTGCACTGGGCCTTTGTGGCTGCGCAAGGGCTTTCCCTAGCTGCTGCGAGTGGGGGCTACCCTTCACTGTGGTGCATGGGTTCCTCATTGCAGTGGCTTATCTGGTGTCCAAGCATGGGTTCTAGGCATGTGAGCTTCAGTAGTTGTGGCACATGGGCTTAATTGCCCTGTGGTGTGTGGAATCCTCTCAAAGGAGGGATGAACCTGTATCCCCTGTGTTGGCAGGCGGACTCCTAACCTCTGGACCACCAGGGAAGTCCTTTTGCTCCTTTTTAAATCAAGTTGCCTGTTTTCTTATTGTTCAGTTATGAGAGTTCATTATACATTCTGGATATGAATCCTGTGTTGGGTATGTGATTTGTAAATATTTTCTCCCTCTCTGTAGGTTGTGTGTGTGTACTCAGTTGCTCAGCCATGTCCCACTCTTTGCTCTACTTTTTGTATATGTGTCTGATGAGAGAAAGAAATGAAATTGATATTTACTGAGTACCTACTGGGTTTCCCTGGTGGCTCAGCAGGTAAAGCGTCTGTCTGCAATGCAGGAGACCTGGGTTCGATCCCCAAGTCGGGAAGATCCCCTGGTGAAGGAAATGGCAACCCACTTCAGTACTCTTGCCTGGAAAATTCCAAAGATGGAGGAGCCTGGTAGGCTACAGTCCATGGGATAGCAAAGAGATGCACACGACTGAGCAACTTCACTTCTCATGAGTACCTACTGTGTGCTAGATATTGGTTGGGTTCCTGGAGGAATAGGAGTATGGGTCCTAGAGACGGAAGTTAGAGAGGCAAACCTTGAGCCACAAGCAAAGTCTGAGCCAGTGGAGGGCACAGATGGGGCAGGAGAAGGAAATGGTAGCACTGAGTGGTGAAAAGTGAGAGCTCTGGAGTCAGACTCTCTCTGACTTTATCATCTCCCACCTGTGTGACCTTGGGCACGTTACTAAACCTCTCTGTACCTTGGTTTCTTTGAAAAACTGGGGTAGCGATAGTGTCTACTTCAGAGGGTTGAGGGGATTAAATGAGATGATGCAGCTGGCATGTGGAACACTCTCCATCAGTGTTATTATTTCTTTTTGTAGTAAAATGGCTTTGTGGCAATCAGTGAAAACTCCCTGGAGGAAGTGCCCTTTGAGCCGAGCCTCAAGAGCCGGAAGGACTTCCAGAAGCTGAGATGGTGGTGGTGAGGAGGCTAAGGAACCACAGATTTTGTCTGAAAGCTTATTTCTTCCCTCTTGCTCGTTTCATCCCTCCCTCTTCAGCTGGTACTCTCTTCTCCCAGAGTCTCTCTCCTTCCTTTCCTGACCTCCTCCTTTTTCCTTCTCACCCACTGGAGGCCTCCCTCTGGTGTCCTTGGCCTCCCAAGGTCGCTGACTGCTGGGTTATGAGGTGCTGCTCTGGGGCTGCAGGGTCCCCTTGCAGCCCTTTGATGGGGACTCTACGGGTTCCAAATGGAGGTGGGCTGCTGTATCCAGGATTCTTCCCTTGCAGTTCAGGGAGAGATGGATTTAGTGCGGGTCACTTTCACTACAAATTATCAAGCGGTCTTCCATGTGGATGTCAGGCCTGTGTTAGGGCAACAGCTGTACCAGCTCGACCTTGTTCAGTTAATAATTTACTGCCAGAAAATGGGAGTTAAATGGGCCAGAAGGCATATTTTGTGTGAACCTTGGGACACCTCTGACAGCAACTTGTGTAATTTGTCTGGGAAGAGCCTAAAGCTATCTGAATTCTAATGTTCTGCCTGTCACACTGACCCTTAGACCCCCTTTATTAACATGGTTGGCTTTGATTTATATTTATTTTATTCCTTTGGTTTCACTTCTGATCTCATGACTGGAGCAGTGGTGAGTGTGGAAAATGGCTGTGTGAGGAATTATGTTCCCAGTGTCCTTATTTGAAGAAATCCACCAGCACTTGTGGTGTGGGTTTTCTCTGTTTGTATGTAAAAGGAACTCATTTTTGATTTAAAGCTCTGCTATTACCATTTTTGGAATTCTTGATAATTTATGAACAAGGGGTTGCCATGTTGTATTAGGTCCTAAAAATTATGTACCTGGTCCTACAGGTATGCCTTGGTTTTTTATGTTGACCTTGAGTGACCCTCCAAGGTCATTGTGTCTTTTCTCCTGCCTCCCAGACCATCCTGAAATTGTGTCGAAGAGCCTCTGGGAACCTATGGTAACTCTTTTCAAGAATCATACAACCCTGCCAGTCAAAATATCTTAAAACACACTCACAGGTAAAAGAAGTTGTTTGGTGGTTTAGATGCTAAGTCATGTCTGACCCTTGCGACCCCAGGGACTGTAGCCTGCCAGGCACCTCTGTCCATGGGCTTCTCCAGGCAAGAATACTGAGTGGGTTGCCATTTCCTTCCCCAGGGGATCTGCCTGACCCAGGGATCAAACCCAGGTCTCCTGCATTGCAGGCAGATTCCCCTGGTGGCTCAGAGGTTAAAGCATCTGCTTGCAGTGCGGAAGACCTGGGTTTGATCCCTGGATGGGGAAGATCCTCTGGAGAAAGAAATGGCAACCCACTCCAGTATTTGTGCCTGGAGAATCCCATGGATGGAGGAGCCTGGTGGGCTATAGTCCATGGGGTCACAAAGAGTCGGACATGACTGGGCAACTTCACTTTCACTTTTCACTTTCTTTACCCACTGAGATATGAGGGAAGCCGAAAAGAAGTTGTTTTAAAATAAATAATATATGGATTTATTTCAAAATTCAAAGTACTGAGGGGTACTGTTGTTTCCCCCAAGTTTTCTTGTTCTCTTTCTGCAGAAGCAAGCAGTTATCCATCTCTGGGCACCTTCCCAAGAGAATCTGTGCTTTGATGAACACATATGTACATGTCTCCATATTTCTTTCTCTTCACCAAATGGTGAGATAACTTGTATACTATTTCGAACTTTCCTCTTTTTACCTAACTCTGCACTGTAAAAATAATTCTAAATCACCATATAGATCTACTTTATTATTTTGGGGGTAATGATTTCCCATTGTTTGGATTTTCTATAATTTATTTAACAAGTTCCCTGTTAACTGACACTTAAGGTGTTTCTGAATGTTCTTGGAATAGGGTTGCCAGCATTAATATATTGAAATACAGTCTTTCCAGCTCACTTTAAATTTCAGATGAACAGTACATTTTTTAGTGTAAGCATTTCCCATACTTTCATCCCAAGAGGGCAGGACATTTGGGACACAGTTTTTTTGGTTTTGTTTTAGTTTTTATTGAAGTATAGTTGATTTACAACATTGTGTCAATTTCTGCTGTACAGCAAAGTGACTCAGTTATACATATATACACATTCTTTTTTTATATTCTTTTCCTTTACAGCTTATCTCAGGATGTTGAGTATTTTTCCCCATGCTATACAGTAGAACCTTGTTGTTTATCCATCCTATATGTAATACTTAGCATCTACTAACCCCAAACTCCCAGTCCATCACTCCCCAGGGACACAGATATACTAAAAAAATATTGTGATTTGAGAACTTCCCTGGTGGTCCAGTGGTTTAGAAGCCACATTCCAATGCAGGGAATGTAGGTTCAATCCCTGGTCAGGGAACTAAGATCCCACATGCCTTGCGGGGAGCTAAGCCATGACTACTGAGCCTGTGCTGCAGTGAAGATCCATCACAGTCAAAAATTAAAAAATTAAAAAAATATTATGTTCATCTGAAATTCAAATTTAGCTAGGTAGCCTATATTTTATTTGGCAATACTATGCTAGAACAATGCCTAGCATATAGTAGGGGCTCAGTAAAGATTTATTAGGTGAATAAATCAATGTTTCGTCTTTGGAAGGAAAGCTCATCAGGGCAACTACTTTGGCATGTTTCCTGCTATATCTGCAGCGTTTAATATTTATTTGTTTGCTACATGGACAAGTGCTACAGTGAATGTCTTTGTGAATGTTTCATTTGTCCCATGAGAGAATATATTTGTAGGATAAATTCATTCATTTAAAAGTGTGATTCTGCCAAATGGCCCTCCACAGGCCTCTGACACCTCTTGGCTGAGTTGTCTAATTGTATTCATGCTCATCACCTAAAGTCATTTAACCCTTGGGGAACTCCCCCCTTGAGGCTGCCCTAAATGGGGGTCAGAAAGGAATTAAAATTGCCAACCCCATTATACCACTCCTTCATGCCTCCTCCATCAATTCCTGCCAAGAAATGAGGAATTTTAGATGCAAATGGCAGGGGATAACATCTGGCTCATCAGGGCCCCTGGCTGTCTGGTCCTCAGAGGGGCTGGAGAAGCCCATGGGTCCTGCCAGTTCCTAGTGATGGATGGTTCATGTGGGTTGGGCTGTCCCAAAGGTGCTTCCAGGTTCCTAGTCCACCTGCCTCCCAATCTTCTAATCTGTCACCGGCACAGGATGATTTAATCACTGCAACAAGGCTATCACAGAGCCTCTGCTGCCTCTGGTGGGAATGCCTGTTACATTTCTTCCCCAGCTAGCCTAGACATATGTGGTCTGTTTGCCAACCACCAAGATCTGTGTGGATCTGAGGTTCTGGGAAGCAAAGGAACACAGTGGTAAGCACTTTGAACTAGGAATCTGGATGCCTGGACCGGAGTCCCTATTTCATCACTTTCTGTATAGTGGCAGGGTGACCTTGGATGAATTACTTAACCTCTCCGAGCATCAGTTTCCTCTGCAGTAGAAAGGGGCTAACACCTACATATGAACTCAAGGGTTTGTCATGAAACTTAAAGCACTGACTTGTGGGGGAAGGGGTGTTGAAATTGTGACGCATTCTATAAATATAAAATATTTTGAGGTTGGGAGTGTGGACAATAGAGGGTCTTGAGTGGTTTCTGAGTTATATTACTTTTTTATTGGCCAGGCCTCAAGTCTTGCAGGATCTTAATGCCTCGATCAGGGCTTGAACCTGGGCTGTGTCAGAAAAGAAATGAGCCCTAATCACTGGACTGCCAGAGTTTTCCTCATTGCTATTATTACTTTATTATTTCTTTTATCATTGTGGATTCAAATTTTCTATCCAGGGGACTTCCCTGGTGGTCCATTGGTTAAGGAACTGCCTTCCAATGCAGGGGAAATGGGTTCTATTTCTGATCAGGGAACTAAGATCCCACATGTCATGGAACTATAGAGCCTGAGCATGCTGGAGTCCGTGCTGCAAGAAAGAGTCCATGTGCCATAACTAAGACTTGATGCAGTCAAAAATAAAACAAATAAATGTTTCAAAATTTCTGTCCAGGAGGGCTTAAAGGATTCCTGGATAAAAATTGGTGGAGGTAGTGACCTGCCCTTTAGAAAAAATTGGAAATAGTCAATATCAATCAATAGTCCACATCAAAGCTGGGGAACAGGGCTGGCTGGTTACAGGAATGGGTGAAGTCTCTTTAAGCCATCCCTTGGTGACCCCACTGTCTCCTCCCAGGGCTGGGAACTGGTGTTTCTGCTCTCTTGGAGCTCCAGTTTCTCTACCTAGAAGATTCTTTCCAAGACTATTCATCAGGCAGACAACACTGACTCCACCAGCTTCTAGAAAACTGACATTTCCAAAGAGGCAACTGTCTAACCTGATTTAGGATCGGGTTTCTTCCAAGTTCTGAACTTGGCACTTCTTGATCAACGGTGGGTGGAAGCTCTTCCAATTTAAGGAACAAAGCCAGTTTCTCAGCTCTCAGGTAGGTGTGGAAGAGCCTTCCCAGAAGTGGCTGGGGAGCAGAGGAAGCACTNAGAGTCCATGTGCCATAACTAAGACTTGATGCAGTCAAAAATAAAACAAATAAATGTTTCAAAATTTCTGTCCAGGAGGGCTTAAAGGATTCCTGGATAAAAATTGGTGGAGGTAGTGACCTGCCCTTTAGAAAAAATTGGAAATAGTCAATATCAATCAATAGTCCACATCACAGCTGGGGAACAGGGCTGGCTGGTTACAGGAATGGGTGAAGTCTCTTTAAGCCATCCCTTGGTGACCCCACTGTCTCCTCCCAGGGCTGGGAACTGGTGTTTCTGCTCTCTTGGAGCTCCAGTTTCTCTACCTAGAAGATTCTTTCCAAGACTATTCATCAGGCAGACAACACTGACTCCACCAGCTTCTAGAAAACTGACATTTCCAAAGAGGCAACTGTCTAACCTGATTTAGGATCGGGTTTCTTCCAAGTTCTGAACTTGGCACTTCTTGATCAACGGTGGGTGGAAGCTCTTCCAATTTAAGGAACAAAGCCAGTTTCTCAGCTCTCAGGTAGGTGTGGAAGAGCCTTCCCAGAAGTGGCTGGGGAGCAGAGGAAGCACTGAGCCCTGGGGCGAGGGAGGCTGGTTCATTATTACACCCTGAGGAGTGTCAGGACCTTTGAAGTGAAGGTCTTGATTCACCCCATCCCTGCTCCCAGCTCTGGGTTTGTGGCTCTGAATTCCTCTTTCCCTTCTGAAGTACAATAAAAGGTGGCAAATCACTCTGTGTGTGAGAGAGAGAGAGATAGAGAGAGAGAAAGGTGCAAAAGGCATTACTGACCTGGCCCCTTACCTCAAGGACCAGTGAGTCCTGGTGTGAAATGCCAGTGAGCTGCAAATTAAGAATAACTTCCAACATCTACTTCCAGTGTAAATTACCTCCAAAAGCATCGTGTAACACCTTTGCAAAGAAGCTGCCCTTGTAGAGATGGCTTTCTATGCTGGTTGTCAGGTCTGACAGCTTTACACTCAGAGGTGGAAAATACACAAGAATGAAAGTGAGTTTGTCTAGGCTGCTTGGGGGTGGGAGGAATTCCCTAGGTGGAGAAAGCAAACAGAACCAAGCAAAGCAGATCAAAACACAGTTTATGTCACATTGGTTTGCACCTGAGAGCCAACAAACTCTAAGCTCTGACAAACCAGAGAAGTGACAGGTGGCTGGCTCTAGGATTCGGGGATGGTGGTGGTGGGGTGGTGGTGTGAAGCTAGTTATAACTATTATAGCACATTGTCTTGGATGTCTCCACTCCCTTACTAGAGGGATTGGAAATGTATGTAGCAGAGGAAGCCTCTAAAATTTTGAGAGGACTGATGGGCTGCTGTCCTGGAGGGTGGTGGCACACCAGTGTTGCCTCATCTGTCCTCTGAAAGCTGAACATGTCCCTTTCAGGGTTCTGTCCCAGGCATGGGGAAAATGGATGAGTGGAAGAAGGATGTGAATTTCCCATCTCCCATCCCCACTCCTAGACCCAGTGTCCCAGGACTCCCTTACCCAAATAGAATTTGGAAATTTGGGATTTTTCCACAGAGTGTCTATTCCCTCCTGCTTCACTTCAGCTCCACTGGCCACCTTCCTGCCTCAGGACCTTTGCATCTTCTCTTCTGCCTGCCAGGTTCTTGGAGAGACTTCCTCTGCAGCTCAGAAGTCTCTTTCTCAAAGAGGCATCCCCCATTACTGCTTCTAAAATAGGATCCCTCCCTCAACCAGATACCCTCTACCACATCTGGAAGCTGGAATGAAGATCCAGTGGGCAGGGATCTGTCAGTCAGGTTTAAAAAAAAAATCTAAAAAGGCTATCTCTTTAAAAAATTATTTTAAACATTTATTTGTTGTGCCGAGTCTTAGTTGCAGCATGTGGGATCTTTGATCTTTGTTATGGCATTGCAGCGTACAGGATCTTGAGTTGTGACATGTGGGATCTGGTTGCCAGACCAGAGATTGAACCTGGGACCCCTGCATAGGGAGCCACTCGACCATCAGGGAAGTCCCCACCTGTCAGGTTTTGCTCATTGACTTATCTCTAGTACCCACTATTGCCTAGCTTGTCGTAGATGCTCATACATCTTGTTTAAATGAACTTTGAATGAATTATTTACCCTGCTTTACATTTCCCATAGTCCTATTGCTATCAAACATCATTCTGTTTACTCATTTATCTATTGGCTTGTTTGTGGTCTGTCTCTCTGGCTAGATTAGAACCTCCAGGAGGGCAGGGACATTTCTGTCTTGTTTTCCAACATCTGTCACTGGTGCCGGAATCATTGCCTGACATATAAAGGATTCTAGATGAGCATTTGTTTAATGACACTATAGGGGATCATGGTTTTCACAGACAGATGTGTCTAAAGACAATACCCTCTTTAGAAAAAGGGAGGAAAATTCTGACACACAGATAGATTGGGGTTATGGTAGGACTACTTCCATCATTTCAGAATCACTTCCTGTACTGAGCCATGGATTGTAAGATTTCCTTGACTAATATTTTAAAATTTTAGCTTATATAGCTATTGATCACCTACTGTGCACCAGGCACTATACTAGAAACATTTACATATCTTGTGCCTCAATAGAGAAATTCCGTCCAATAGATTAATATCACTTAAAATTTGCATCTTTTAAAAAAGTACAGAAACAAGCAAACAAACAAAATAAGCATCCATTTTATTGAAGGTTCCGGCTTATTGGATCTTTATTATGTGCTTGGTATTCAATGCCTTGGAGGATCACCTCCCAATCTACCTTCCCAAGCATCTGTCCTACCACTTCCCTTAAGGTAGACCATGACCCAACAAATAGAGGGTGATAACAGTTCTTGCTCTTTCCATCCTGTCTCATGAATTTGCCTGCTCTGTTCCTGTCCCTGGGTCATCCCTTTTCTCATTTCCATTGGTCTAAGTACTTATTTGTCATTCAAGGTCCACCTCCTCCAGGAAGTCTTCCCTGATACCACCTTGGATTTATGGTGCATGAGTGCACAGTCAGTAGTGTCTGACTCTTTTATGAAAGAGCATGCCTTATCTTTTCTTCCTCAGTGGTGGCCAGCATGGAGCTATGTAAAACAGGTGACTTTTGGATGGCTTCTAAGGATGCAGGCTGGTTGCCAGAAAATATAACCAGGTGATCAGAGGGTTGGAACTTTCAGTCTTCCCCAGTCCAACCTCAGGAAAAGGGAGTGGGGCTAGAGTTTAAGTTCAATCACCAATGGCTGATAACTTAATCAATTATGTCCATGTAGTGAAGCCTCTATAAAAACCAAAAGGACTTGGTTTGCAGAACTTCTGGGTTGGTGAACACATGATTCAGAGAGGGTGGAGTGCTCAGAGAGAATGTCCTTCCCACTCGCCCTGCCCTATGCATCTCTTCCATCTGGCTCTTCCTGAGTTATATCCTTCTATAATGAATCTGTAGTCTAGTAAGTAAGTTTCTAAGAGTTCTGAGTTTGTTATGCTCTAGCAAATTAATCAAATCCAAGGAGGTGGTCATTGAACTTTCGGTCCAGAAAGCTGGTTGGGCTTCCCAGGTGGCTCTCACGGTAAATAACCCACCTCCCAATGCAGGAGACATGTGAGATGTGGGTTCAGTCTCTGGGTCGGAAAGATCCTCTGGAGGAGGGCATGCAACCCACTCTAGAATTCTTGCCTGGAGAATCCCATGGGCAGAGGAGTCTGGCGGGCTACAGCCCATACGGTCGCAAAAGTCTGATACGACTGAAATGACTTAGCACACACACATGCACAGGTAGGTGACAACCTGGACTTGGAATTGGCAATTGGCAAGTGGGATGGGGGACAGTCTTGTAGGACTGAGCCCTTAACCTGTGGGGTCTGGTGTTTTCTCCAGATAGATAATATCTGAATTGTTTACTTGTACAACTCCCAGCTGGTGTCAGAGAATTGCTTGATGGTGTGGGGAGAATAATCACCTATTGTAACTGGGCGCAGAATCCTACCTGCAATATCTTTTGGAGGGACACAGTTCAGAACAACTGTTTTACCTTTGTGCTGTAAATACATCACTGGGACTGGCTTCCCTAGTACGGAATAGTCATTTCCTTGCTATATTTAGGAGGGTGGGCGATTTGTTCCAGGACCCTCCAAGAATACCAAAATCTGAGAGGCTCAAGTTACTTATCTAAAATGGTGTGATAGTGTGCCTTTGATAGACTAGAGTGTTTGGGAGAAGAGAAGATTCCAAATAATGGAGTTTTCTAGTTAAAGGAGGGCTACATTGTCCTGATGATTCTAGTATGGTATAGTAAAGGTGTTTGGATTTTTCTTTTTTCTTTTTTTGACCACAGCACATGGCTTATGGGATCTTAGTTCCCTGACCTGGGCCCTCAGCAGTGAAAGTGCCAAGTTCTAACCACTGAACTGCCAGGAAATTCCCCTAGACTATTCTTAATTCAGAATCAGCAGTAGAAATGATGACTCCTGGCCAGCAATGGTTGATCTGTATAGCAAATGTATATAGGTGCTTCAGGCCAAAACCAGTTCTGCATCAAAGACTATGCCTGGATTTTACGTTTGGGGAGAAGAAAAGATTGGCTAGTTCTGCTTTTGTACCTTTCAGTTAGAAGGAAAATACTGAACAAACAAAATTCAGTTAAAGATCCAGGTTAGACTGTGTCTGGTTAAAACAGAGATTTTATTGTACATTTGGATTATGCTTTGATATTGCACAACTTTGAATTACTAGTAGCATGTGGCATACACTATGACATACACCACACCATCACACATAGCATCCTACATGCTCGGTACTATCCTGAGCTGTTTATGTTCATTAACGCATTTAATCCTCACAATAATCCTATGGAGGTACTTTGGTTTTCTCCATTCTACAGATGAGAAAACCGAGGTTCAGAGAAGTTATGTGTCTTGTCCAAGATTACAAAGCTAAGAGGCGGAAGGATCAGAATTGAATCCAGGCTCCAGAGCCTACATTATGCTTTTCTGCCCTTGGTGACTAACTTGTCCTGATTTGCTAAGACAGTTTGGATTTGGTACTGAAAGTTTCATATCGTGAGAACCCCTTCAGTCCCAGGCAACCCATGATGGCTGGTCATCTTACCTCTGCCTCTCAAATACAGCTTTCCAGGTCATCTGTTTTTAAGTAGAGCCGTAATTACCTCTTGGAGAAGGAAATGGCAACCCACTCCAGTTCTCTTGTCTGGAGAATCCCATGGACAGAGGAGCCTGGTGGGCTACAGTCTATGGGGTTGCACAGAGTCAGACACGACTGACAGACTAACATAATTACCTCTAGCCTGTGTGCCATTCAGTTCATTGATTGCTAATAAGATAGAGGGGTTGTGAAAATGACCTTGATCAGGCTCTTGCTGTTGAAGTGGATAATATATGGAGAAAATCTGTGGAGAGGACAAACAGGAGCAAAGGAAAATATTTCCAGACCGGCGATAAATAATGACTGAAAGAGAATGGGTTGGGTGAAGAGCTGGTTTTGACTGAGGCCAGAATAGGACTGGAAATGCCTAAAATAATGAAGGTGGCGATGGTGATGGCGGTGTTTCTCTAATGTTGGTTGAGTGCCTTGTTCCAGGTTCTGTGCTAAACACCTTACTCATTCAGCCTTCACGATAGGCACTAGTATTCTGCCACTTTACAGATGGCAAAATTGAGACCCAAAGAAGTTAAAGGAAAGGAAAGGAAGCAGCAAAGGAAGCAGGTGACTTCTGGGTGAGAAAGACGAAGTGGACATAGGCCTGTTTTTGGCTCAAAAGATTTTTTNTAGTAAAGGTGTTTGGATTTTTCTTTTTTCTTTTTTTGACCACAGCACATGGCTTATGGGATCTTAGTTCCCTGACCTGGGCCCTCAGCAGTGAAAGTGCCAAGTTCTAACCACTGAACTGCCAGGAAATTCCCCTAGACTATTCTTAATTCAGAATCAGCAGTAGAAATGATGACTCCTGGCCAGCAATGGTTGATCTGTATAGCAAATGTATATAGGTGCTTCAGGCCAAAACCAGTTCTGCATCAAAGACTATGCCTGGATTTTACGTTTGGGGAGAAGAAAAGATTGGCTAGTTCTGCTTTTGTACCTTTCAGTTAGAAGGAAAATACTGAACAAACAAAATTCAGTTAAAGATCCAGGTTAGACTGTGTCTGGTTAAAACAGAGATTTTATTGTACATTTGGATTATGCTTTGATATTGCACAACTTTGAATTACTAGTAGCATGTGGCATACACTATGACATACACCACACCATCACACATAGCATCCTACATGCTCGGTACTATCCTGAGCTGTTTATGTTCATTAACGCATTTAATCCTCACAATAATCCTATGGAGGTACTTTGGTTTTCTCCATTCTACAGATGAGAAAACCGAGGTTCAGAGAAGTTATGTGTCTTGTCCAAGATTACAAAGCTAAGAGGCGGAAGGATCAGAATTGAATCCAGGCTCCAGAGCCTACATTATGCTTTTCTGCCCTTGGTGACTAACTTGTCCTGATTTGCTAAGACAGTTTGGATTTGGTACTGAAAGTTTCATATCGTGAGAACCCCTTCAGTCCCAGGCAACCCATGATGGCTGGTCATCTTACCTCTGCCTCTCAAATACAGCTTTCCAGGTCATCTGTTTTTAAGTAGAGCCGTAATTACCTCTTGGAGAAGGAAATGGCAACCCACTCCAGTTCTCTTGTCTGGAGAATCCCATGGACAGAGGAGCCTGGTGGGCTACAGTCTATGGGGTTGCACAGAGTCAGACACGACTGACAGACTAACATAATTACCTCTAGCCTGTGTGCCATTCAGTTCATTGATTGCTAATAAGATAGAGGGGTTGTGAAAATGACCTTGATCAGGCTCTTGCTGTTGAAGTGGATAATATATGGAGAAAATCTGTGGAGAGGACAAACAGGAGCAAAGGAAAATATTTCCAGACCGGCGATAAATAATGACTGAAAGAGAATGGGTTGGGTGAAGAGCTGGTTTTGACTGAGGCCAGAATAGGACTGGAAATGCCTAAAATAATGAAGGTGGCGATGGTGATGGCGGTGTTTCTCTAATGTTGGTTGAGTGCCTTGTTCCAGGTTCTGTGCTAAACACCTTACTCATTCAGCCTTCACGATAGGCACTAGTATTCTGCCACTTTACAGATGGCAAAATTGAGACCCAAAGAAGTTAAAGGAAAGGAAAGGAAGCAGCAAAGGAAGCAGGTGACTTCTGGGTGAGAAAGACGAAGTGGACATAGGCCTGTTTTTGGCTCAAAAGATTTTTTCAATATGTTTCCTACTTAGATTTTTTTTTCAGAATCTCTAAGGACACAGCATTTTTTCCAGACCTGTAGTCTGCTCAGGCTGGAAAACAGGAAAAGGACTGAGTGCCAGTCTGTCCCTCGTGCTCACCAGATATTTCCCTGCAACCAGTGAACTTATACGTGCAGAACTTGCCACACGTCTGTGGTTTTTCTGAGTGGGCTGGAGTCAGGCATCTCTTATGTGACTTGGCTAGACAATTAGATGTTAATGAGTGACTGATGAGAAAACTCAGGAGACGGTTATCTGCAGGAGGTCTGAGTGCTGCAGGAGAAGCTGTGGGGATGTCTGTGTTGGGCCCCCCTGAAGGGCCCTCCTTTATTTTATAGGCTTTGATGTATTATTCACCTGCCACCCCTGAGGGTTTGCAATTAACTTTCATTTATCCTGGTTCTTTATTAGAGGGCTACAAGTTACAAATGGCCCCCTTTCTGGTGTCCTACCAAACAATCTTTCCTTTTAAAATAATGCCCTGTTAATGGAGAGAAAAGAGCTCTGTAGAGATGGGTAATGTATGAAGGAGTTTTTGTTTTGTTCTAAAGAGCGAGTGTCCCTAATTTGCAAAAATGCCAGTGTATGCCCTTGATTCTGCTTTCAGAGAGAATGCATTAAAAAAAGGAGTAGGGTGATGCACCGAGAGATTCCACACTAAGTGAAGCGAAGTCAGAAAGAGAAAGAAAAATACCATACTATTTCATTTACATGTGGAATCTAAAATATGGCACAAATGAACCTATCTACAAAAGACAAACAGACTCACAGATATAGAAAACAGATATGTAGTTGCCAAGGAGGAGGGGATGGGAGTGAGAAGGACTGGGATTAGCAAAATGTAAACTATTATATGTAGGATGGATAAACAACAAGATCCTACTGTTTAGCACAGGGAGCTATATTCAATATCCTGTGATAAACCATAATGGAAAGTATAACTGAGTCACTTTGCTGTATAGCAGAGATTGGCACAACATTGTAAATCAACTATACTTCAATTAAAAAAAAAAAAACCCAAAAAAGAAATAGGGCGTTTGTTTTTGTTTTATTTTCTTGTTACCAGGTGCTTTAAAAGAAATCCGTATCTAATGGATGAGCAGTTTGATTTAGTCAACGAGGCTGAATGGAAGGATAGCTGTCTGCAAGCATTCTTTTTTTAAATTACAATAAAATGTACATAATGAAATTTGTGAGTTCAGTGGCAGTAAGCAAGTACATTCACACTGTTGTATAACCATCACCTCCATCCATCCAGAGAAATCTTTTCATCTTGCAAAACTGAAACTGATTCTTTAACTCCCCATATTTTGCCTCTCACCTTTCTTCTGATAGTCTGTGTTAGGATGGTCAGAAGCAGCATTAAAGACATGAACTGGTCTCCCTTAACTGACCCAGCTTTCTGCTCATCACTGTTTCTCGGAAGAAATGATTATACAACCACACGGATCATCTGCCTCTAATGGGGTCAAATGAGTAAACATTCCCCCTTTACAATTGTGGGCAGGGAAGGGGCCTTGGAGTCATAATTCCCTGAGGCCTCTTAGATTCAACTGGCAAACTCACTGGGTAATTAATGGTCCAGTTAATAGTCAGATGGAATACATGCTGGGCTGACATTATTCTGAAGAAAGATTAGGCAATAGAATTTTTTTTTTTTAAGTTTTCAAAATATTTAAAGATAAAAGGTGCTCAATTGTAAAGAATTTTAAACTGTATGAAAAGGTATAAAGAGAACATTAATTGTTCCTCCTTAGTTCTTTCTTCTGTTTCTTGTGCTTTTTTTCTGGATTAAATCTGTAGAGAAGCATATGTTTTCAAGTATGTTTATATCCATGTGTATTATCGATTCTTTTATGATTTTTTTCCCCTAGCTCTAAAAATACATTGATTGTATCATCTATTCTTTAAAAAGGAACGTGTGTGTGTGCTAAGTCGCTTCAGTCGAGTCTGACCCTATGGACTGTAGCCCTCCAGACTCCTCTATCCATGGGATTCTCTAGGCAAGAATACCGGAATGGGTTGCCATGCCCTCCTCCAGGGGATCTTCCCAACTCAGGGATCAAATCCGAGTCTCTTATGTCTCCTGTATTGGCAGGTTGGTTCTTTATCACTAGCACTACCAGGAAGCTCCCTTAAAAGAAAATAACAATAGAATATCATTGTTCATATTGCTCTGCCACTTCAGGACTGCCCTGTGTTCCCTGTATGGACATACCATGATTCATTATGTCATTTTCTTGGTGATGGGCATGAGGGTTGTTTGTAGTTTTTCACTAAGCAGTGTGGCACTGAACATGCTAATGCATTTGATCACATAGTTTACATGTATATTTTAAAAATATATAAAATATTATATAATATACATTTATAAAATAGATATTATATATTTATACTATCGGAGAAGGCAATGGCACCCCACTCCAGCACTCTTGCCTGGAAAATCCCATGGACGGAGGAGCATGGTGGGCCGCAGTCCATGAGGTCGCTAAGAGTCGGACACAACTGAGCGACTTCACTTTCACTTTTCACTTTCATGCATTGGAGAAGGAAATGGCAACCCACTTCATTGTTCTTGCCTGGAGACTTCCAGGGACGGGGGAGCCTCATGGGCTGCCGTCTATGGGGTCGCACAGAGTCAGACATGACTGAAGTGACTTAGCAGCATTTATATTATAATATAGTATATATTTATATACAATAAATATATGTGTTTTATATATATATATAATACATATTTGTTTTTATTTGGCTGCAGGTCTTAGTTGCCACATGTGGGATCTAGTTCCCTGAGCAGGAATTGAACCTGCACCCCCTGCTTTGGGTGTATAGAGTCTTAGTCATAGGACCTCCAGGGAAGTCCCTCTAAGTCAGCCTCTTGATGACTTTGATGAATATCAATCAATTCTTTGGAGACTGCTCACTCATCTAAGGGGACCAATGCAATTTACCATCTACTTTTTCACTTAGGGTTTGAGGTGATCAACCAAAGGACAGCTGCACTGCTGACACATTTAGCCTCTACTGCCCAGTTGCTCTGTTGGATTGCTGGCTTGAATGACCAAATGCTCAGAGCTACTCTGAGACCTGGAATAGGGCTGAGTTCTCATTAACCTGAAAGCCCAAGGCGATCCCAGGGTGATCTCGGCTGACCTGGAAGAGTCTGCCTTACAGAACATTTATCTTCCCATGGCAATTAGTCTATTTATTTCCTAAAGACTGGGTCTGGTTGGAATTCAGCCAGGACCTCCATTTGTCCAAGGCAGATCGGAGTCAGATATTCGCACCTAGCTGATTCTGCCTGTCCAAAAGGAACCGAAGCATCTGTCATGTGCCTGGGGAGTCAGTGACAGATGCCTCCTAGGGGGAGCAGGAAGAGCTCCTGCAACTTCAGCTGGAGATTCCCCAAGTGACAGCAACGCCTCTGCCTCCATTTACATTTTGATCTAATTTCTGCATGTGATTTCTGAACTTGTATTCTTCTGATGACAAGGGAATAAAGCAATGACAGGCCTCAATCATCTTCATGTGCTCCCTGGAAGAAATCATGTTTTCTGCTCCTGAGATTATCTACTAATAGAAGGGCAGGGTTTTCACCTCCAGAGGACTTAGGCAATAGAATTCCTCCTGCCTCCTTGAATTAGCTTCACATGGCATTGAAAGTAGCAGAAAGGGATTGGTGCTGTGTGTATTGTCCATAAATAATTCCATTGCTCCTGCAATAATTTTTTTCTTGAGCAGTTTGTGTGTGTGTGCATACTCGAGGCACAGATTTCTCTGTATTAAAATGTTATTTATTTATGTTTTTTGTGCTGGGTCTTCATTGCTGCGAGTGGGTTTTCTGTAGTTGCAGCTCATGGACTCTAGAGCATAGGCTCGGTAGTTGTGGGACGTGGGCTTAGTTAATCTGAGGCATGTGGGATCTTCCCGGACCAGGAATCGTACCCATGTCCCCTGCATTGGCAGGCGGTTTCTTAACTACTGGACCACCAGGGAAGTCCAAGGCATAGATTTCTGAAACAGGTTACTTGACTAGCAAGACCTCTCAATGTGAGCTCTAATTGTCTCTAGGGCCAATAAGCACTGACTTAAGAACTTTCTGTGGGGCTGGCAGATCTGAGAAGTGCCTCTCTCAGGCAGTGGGGATTTAAGGTCTCTGAATCTGCAGGACATGAATTCATGATGGGATTAGAAATGCTCAGTTGCAGATGTAGCATCATGCAGTGGAGTGCAGAGCAAGACATCCCAAGGTTGAGTCACACTTCTGCCCCTGGACAAGTCACTTCATGCTTCTGAGCCACATTTGTTCATTCTGCAAATGATCACTGAGCATCAGTAGCACATGGAATCAATGAATGAGTTTACTGAGTACCCACTATTCCCTGGCACTGCGGTAGGTACCTTTCCCCAGTTTTCTTCTCTGTAAAATGTAGGTAATACTGTACCTGCTCTCTGTTCCTCCAGGATTGCCGTGGGACCCAAAACAAGATAACGTGGGAAAATACTTTGGAAGCAGCAAACCATATAACCATGTAGAGGCCTGTTACCTTTGCCTTTTTTTTTTTTTTTTTCCCAGATTTTCCACTTCCTCTGTTTTCCCTTCCCATCCTTCCAAGTCTGTACAAGCTTGCCTGGGTGTGGTTTCACGGGGCTGATTATTCACCATGCCACCCAAGTCCAGTGTAGACACATAGCTGGGAGTGTAGCATTTCCTTCTAAACCCATGCCCTTAGGCACACGTGTCACCTTGAAATCTATATCAGTGGGAACACCTGCTTCCCACACGCTGTGGGAGATGAAGTTTGAATATGTGTGTGAATCATGTGAAGTGGAAGGGTTGGGTTTTGTGGCTTTGTCCTGTTTGTTCCCACCTCACCAGAGACAAGATCTGTGATCAGGTGAACTTGATCTGCAGCAAAAAGAGCATGGGCTCAGGAGTCAGACCCTCTGATCCAGGCCTCTGTTCTGCCAGTTACTGATTGTTTAGGTGGCTTGACCCAGCTAAGGCAAAAAAGGGAATCCAGTGGAAGGATACTTGTTGTTCAGTTACTAAGTCATGTCTTGCTCTTTGCGACCCCATGGACTGCAGCATGCCAGTCCTTATAATGTCCTTCATTATCTCCTGGAGTTTGCTCAAACTCATGTCCATTGAGTTGGTGATGCCATCCAACCATCTCATCCTCTGTCGTCCCCTTCTTCTCCTGTCGTCAGTCTTTCNCCCATGGACTGCAGCATGCCAGTCCTTATAATGTCCTTCATTATCTCCTGGAGTTTGCTCAAACTCATGTCCATTGAGTTGGTGATGCCATCCAACCATCTCATCCTCTGTCGTCCCCTTCTTCTCCTGTCGTCAGTCTTTCCCAGCGTCAGGGTCTTTTCAAATGAGTCAGTTCTTTGCATGAGGTGACCAAAGTATTGGAGTTTCAGCTTCAGCACCCGTCCTTCTAATGAATAGTTAGGACTGATTTCCTTTAGGATTAACTGGTTTGATCTCCTTGCTGTCTGCTGCTGCTGCTGCTAAGTCCTTGCTGTCTGAGGGACTCTCAAGAGTATAGCACCACAGTTCAAAAGCATCAGTTTCTNCAGCACCCGTCCTTCTAATGAATAGTTAGGACTGATTTCCTTTAGGATTAACTGGTTTGATCTCCTTGCTGTCTGCTGCTGCTGCTGCTAAGTCCTTGCTGTCTGAGGGACTCTCAAGAGTATAGCACCACAGTTCAAAAGCATCAGTTTCTTGGTGCTCAGCCTTCTTTATGGTCCAACTCTCACATTCATACATGACTACTGGAAAAACCATAGCTTTGACCATATGGACCTTTGTTGGAAAAGTGATGTCTCTGCTTTTTAACATGCTGTCTAGGTTTGTCATAGCTTTTCTTCCAAGGAGAAAGCATCTTTTAATTTCATGGCTGGAGTCACCATCCATAGTGATTTTGGAAACTAAGAAAATAAAATCTGGTCCTGGATATCTAGAATTGGGGATAACCAAACCTGGCGTGCTGCGATTCATGGGGTCGCAAAGAGTCGGACACAACTGAGTGACTGAACTGAACTGAACTGAACTGGAGGCTGAAAAATAATGAGACAAACTGGGAAACTTTAATGTATTAAAACAAAAAAATTGGTGACATGCAATATTTACTTTCACATATCAAAAGTATATAAAGCAGTTACTTTAAAAATTAAATTAATTTATTTTTGGCTGCTCTGGTTCTTAACTGCTGCTTGCCCTGGCCTTTATCTAGTTGTGTCAAGAGAGGGCTGCTCTCTTGTTGCCTGTTTGGGCTTCTCGTTGCAGTGGCTTCTCTTATTGAAGAACACAGGCTCTAGAGTGCATAGGCTTCAGCAGCTGTGGCACATGGGCTCAGTATCTGCAGCTCCTAGTTCAAGAGCATGAGCTCAGTAATCATGGCACATGGGCTTCGCTGCCCCGCAGTATGTGGGATCTTCCTGGACCAGGAATTGAACCCGTGTCCCCTGCATTGGCAGGCAGATTCTTTCCCACTGAGTCACCAGGGAAGCCCAAACCAGTTACTTTTAAACTCAAATTTGTTTCCTAGGCAAGATCTAAATTCTGGAATTCAGTGTCTAATTAAACCATATTGGGGGGAATCAGGAAGAGTAGCATATACACACTACTGAATATAAAATAGGTAACCAACAAGGAATTACTGTACAGCACAGGAAACTATACTCAACATTTCAATATTTTGTAATAACCTATAAGGGAAAATAAACCTGAAAAAAATATACATACATACATATACATATATATAAATCATTATGCTATACATCTGAAACTAACACGATATTGGAAATCAACTATACTTCAATTAAAAATATAAATAAACAATAACTTTAAAACAGGTCTTTCCTGGTAGCTCAGATAGAAAATAATCTGCCTGAAATTCAGGAGGGTTCAATCCCTGAGTTGGAAAGATCACCTGGAGAAGGGAATGGCAACTCATTCCAGTATTCTTGTATAGAGAATTCTTGTACAGAGAATTTTGTATAGAGGACAGAGGAGTCTGGTGGGCTACAGTCCATGGGGTCGCAAAGAGTGGACATGACCAAGTGACTAACACTACTGGTAAATGAAACTATGAATATTAAAAAATATAAATTGATCTGAAGAGTATTATAAATATTACATAACTAACAAAAAAGACAAAAAACACGAGTGTAGGCATAAAAGAACATAATTCAATGGGAAATTTTTCTGTTTTATGCAAACCAGGTTTACAACTAATAAAGGGAAAGGTAAAATGTAGAAAATTAAATGGATAGTTTNGGAAGGACAAAGAGAAAAAAGACAAAAAACACGAGTGCAGGCATAAAAGAACATAATTCAATGGGAAATTTTTGTTTTATGCAAACCAGGTTTACAACTAATAAAGGGAAAGGTAAAATGTAGAAAATTAAATGGATAGTTTTTTAAATCAAGAATTCAAATTATAATAAATACATTAATAATATATCATTCTGCACATACATACAACTTTTAATATACAGGAATATGCAATGTATGTCTGTTTTTTATATTTACAGAAATAGCTGAATGACGCCCAAAAAGCATGTTTCTGTGTACTCTGGAGAAAGAAAGACCTCCTTTGAGAAGGGATGTTAATAACCTGAGCATCATTTCTGAAGTGGCCAGAGAGCCAGTGTCTTGATCACAAACCTGCTTGAAATTTGCATGTAGCTGTGAATGACTGCACCAAGCCAAGGCAATTGGGGACAATATGGCTCTTAGACGGAGTTGAAGGATACAGTTCCAGGCTTAAATCACCCCTGCTCAAATTTACTCCTGAAAAGCAGTAGAAATTGGAGGCCCTATCATTTGGGACCTGGCCAAATGGCCTGGCTGACCATCTCCCCACTCCCCTGTATCTTGCAGATCCTACCTACCTCCTGGGGCTGTGATGATAATGACTAAAGTATTATTTTACCCCTATCACACTATCATATGCCTACCATATCATTCAGTAGGTACTCAAAACCTACTGAATCTCTTTCTTTTTCCTATGGCTCAAAAAAAAAAAAAAAGGAAAGAAAAAAGAAAAAAACTTTGGAAAATCATGGGCACATAAACAAGGATGGCTATAGACATTAATTGTGAGAGCAGGCCACATGGTACCCACTGATTTGTTTAAAAGGGATTCCCTGGTGGCTCAGATGGTAAAGCATCTGCCTGCAGTGCAGGAGACCCGGGTTTGATCCCTGGGTTGGAAAATCCCCTGGAGAAGGAAATGGCAACCCACTCCAGTACTCTTGCCTAGAAAATTCCATGGATGGAGGAGCCTGGTGGGCTACAGTCCATGGGGTCACAAAGAGTCGGACACGACTGAGTGACTTCACTTTCACTTTTCACTTTCAGAGGATCCCACAGTGATTCTCAATTTGATTCAAGCAAGCTCAATTTGAAAAATATCTTAGTACTCTAAGTGCTTCTTCGCCCCTAAGGAATCAGGCAAGTTAGAGCATGTTTGGATGAAGATTCACATTTAGCCCATGAAACTATATATTGCAATAAAATGGTTATATTTTATCTTGTATTACACAGCCACATGATATAATTATATTGCATGGTATGCCAAAGGCTCAGAATAGCAGAACACTTATTTAAATTGCAGTTTAGAATTTCTCAAATCACTACTTTTTCCTAAGAAGTCCATGTCCTCATGACATTGTCCATCCAATAAAAAAAAAAGCAGGAAATATAGTTTATCATTTGAAAATGCTGTCTCCATCTCATAGCAGAACATCTAGCCATGTGGCTTTGGGCAAACCATTTGATCTCTTCAACTTGAAAAACATTTTCATGCCTACCATGTGCGAGGTTTGGGGATGGACTTCTGTGGGATGACTCAGACATGCCTTTGATGAGAAAGGCATGCTGGGTAGGGATCTTCAGAAGAAGTAATTAGAGAATCTGCAATGGTTCTGGAAGCAGAGTATTTAGGAGGGGGAGCTAGCGAGTGGTTTGGTTTGGTGGAAGCATATGGACATGTAGATGTGCAGGGGCGCTAACTAAGGTTGTTGGGAAGCTATTAGTAGGATAGAGGGTTCCTAAGTGAGACAGGCATCCCAGATTTGGAGCCTGGATGACTTGGAGCATTGGATGTCTTTTAAGCAGCATTAGGGAAAATGGCAGGAAGTGTTAGTGTGAGGGAAAAGCATGATACTTTTGGCTTTAAACATGCTAAGCTTAAGATCCTACTTGGATATCCAGCTGGAGCTTCCAATAGGTAACTGAAATAGAAGATTAGAGTTTGAGAGTTGCAGGAGCTGGAGATAGAGAACTTCGAGTTGCCAAAAGTGATAGCCGAATTTGATTGGATCCATGTTGATTAGGACATGGGTTCAGCTTATATAATAGCAACACCCTAATAGAGTGATTTCAAGCAGACAGAAGTGTATTTCTTCCTCACATAATAATTCAGTAGAGAGGAGCCTAGGGCTGGTACGGTGACTCTGAGAGGCCAGAGATTAGGATGCTTCTACCTCTCTGCTCTAGGAAACCTAGGATCATGACCTTGTTTATACTGTCTGAGATGACTCGACACTATCACATCTGTAATTCCAGGGAATGGGGGATAATGAGGAAAAGACGGGACCTGAAAGTACTATAGGATTAGAATCAGGGGAGTCGCCTGTGGTTTAGTGGTTAGGACCTGACATTTGCACTGCCACAGCCCAGGTTCAATCCCTGGTCTGAGAACTAAGATCCTGCAAGTTATATACCCTTGGCCAAACAAACATAAACTATAGGACCAGAATCCCAGTCTTAGCTAGATGTGTGGCTGCTCACAATAAAGGTTACATTGCTTGTCTTTCTTGTAAATGAGCAGCCAATAAGAGGTGAGCAAAGGACATATGAACCACTTTAAGGTCTGCTCTATAAACATGTTTTAAATATCAATAAGTCCTTGCATAACGAATCAGAGAGTGCACTGTGGTGAAAGTTGAATTAGAGAGGAGTTCCACAAGGGCTTCCCGTGTGGCTCAGCTGGTAAAGAATCTACCTGCAATGCAGGAGACCTAGGTTCGATCCCTTGGTTGGGAAGATCCCCTGGAGAAGGGAAAGGCTAACCACTCCAGTATTCTGGCCTGGAGAATTCCATGGAGTGTATAGGCCATGGGCTTGTAAAGAGCTGGACATGACTGAGTGACTTTCACTCATTTATTCACTTCACAAGGGCTTCCCTGATAACTCAGTTGGTAAAGAATCTGCCTGCAATTCAGGAGACCCTGATTCAATTCCTGGGTTGGGAAGGCCACTGGAGAAGGGATAGACTACTCACTCCAGTATTCTTGGCTTCCCTTGCGGCTCAGCTGGTAAAAAAAATTCGCCTGCAATGAGGGAGACCTGGGTTTGATCCCTGGGTTGGGAAGATCCCTGAAGAAGGGAAAGGCTCACCACTCCAGTATTCTGGCCTGGAGAATTCCATGGACTACAGTTCATGGGGCTGCAGAGAGTCAGACACGACTGAGCGACTTTTACTTTCACTTCACAATACTATCCACATGTCAAGGAAGATGAGAACTGAAGATATTAGGGCAGTGGGCTTCAACTGGGATTTGTTTTGCCCTTCAGGGGACATTTGGCAACCTCTGGGGACATTTTTGGTTGTCACAACTAGGGGCAGAGGATGCTATTGGCTTCTAGTGGTAGAGACCAGGGATGCTGCTAAACAACCTATAGCGAATAGGAAAACCACCCCCACAGCAAAGAATGATTGCTGCCTAAAAGGCCAATAGTGTTAAAATGGAGAAATCTTGTATTAGGGGATTAGGGCAGTGGTTCCCAAACTTTGCTACACATTAGGAATCACCCAAGAAGCCTTAAAAAATCCTGATGCCCAGGTCACACCCAGAGCAATGATCTCAGAGTATCTCAGAGTGAGACCCAGACAGAAGTAACTGGTAAATTCTGTCAACAGGGAGTTTCAGCAGGGACTGACACAGAGTGTGTTCTCAATACACATCTGTTGAATGAATGAATACATAAATGAATAACTTCAAGAGGGTGGAAGCAAATGGCCAGGAGTTGAGGGGATAAGTTGGAGAAGGAGGCAGGCAGGAGGAGAGGGAACAGAGAACTCCAAATACAGTTTACATTTCTCAGAGCTCTGGTCATATCAGGAGATAGAGAAAGACAGTAGAATAAGCAAAAGCATATAGAGAAAAGATTTCTTATTTTTAGGTCAGGGGGGACTTGAACCTGTCTGTAGGAAAAGGGTAAAAAACAAGGAGAGAGAAAGGGTAAGGATGCAAGAGATCAGAGAGGTTGTCAGTGGAGGGGACAAGATGAAGAGCATCGTGGGTGCATGAGCTTTGAGGAGGAGAAAGGATACATTCCTAGAGACAGAAAGAAATGCCAGGTGAAAGTATGGACTGATTCTGAGATGGAGGTGAGGGCAGGGATGGGAGGGAAGTCTTGACTGGCTTTCTTTTTCCCTGTAAATAAGAGGTGAAGTCTTCTGAAAATGATGGTGGCAGATGTGGGTTCGGGACTTCAGAAGAGTTTAGACATCTTTAGTCATGTTGTATGGGAAACCACTGTCCAGAAGAGCCCTAATGGAACCCAAGTGAAGATCAAGGTTATGAATTTATACTGGGTTGAACCAGCTTGACCTTGGGACTGTTTCTAGCAATACCCAGTAGTATGGGAGGGAAGAACAGGGTGACGGGAGCCACTTGGGGTTGGCAGATCAGGACAGCAAAAAACAATGGAAGGGAGGGCTTCCTTGACATTTGTGAGCATATTTCCAAATGTTTGAGAGGATATCAGTGAAATTGAGAGAATGCTGATAGATTGGAAGCAAGGATAGATGAAAGATTTAGAGGCACCATGAAAATTAAGAGATGGTCCAGTGGTGGAAAGGATACACTGGGTTAGAGAGAGGAGTTTCAGGTATTGAGGTCAGGGGAGTAAAACCATTTCAAATAATGATGGCCTTTAGTGAATGGATTTGATGACATTATCTCTTAAATCTTGTCCAACTCCTAAAACTTCAGGAGAAGTACATCTGATTGAATATTGCCTTTAAACCCAAATATGCAAGTAGCTGATAGTGTGACCCCAATCAGTCCTTGTCACAAGTGAAGTTTCATTAGGTCCAAGACCATGGGGATAAAACAGGACAGGAATTTCTGGACATGCTCAATAAGAGAGGTTGATCAACCTATATGGAATCTCCATGTCCTGCAAAAATTTTCAGATAAGTTCTACCCACATTGCTATTTGAGAGTTAATGGAAGATTATAGTCATTCTGGGTCATATAAAAGCAAATCTATGGGGGTAGTTCTTTGGTGGTTCAGTGGTTAGGACTCTGAGCTTCCACTACAGGAGGCACAGGTAAGGGAATCAAAATCCTGCAAGCTAAGCAGTACAGGGAAAAAAAAAAAAAAAAAAAAAAAAAAAAAA
>SJYV01054212.1:2192892-2228188 GCA_006410875.1 Neotragus pygmaeus
ATATATATATATAAAACTAAGAAGAAACACTATTTTCCCCACACAAACCCATGTAAAAAACCTTCATCCTCACTTTTCCCTTTCCTCTCCCTCAGCCGATTTGCAACAAAAGAGGGTAAGATGTTGCTGTGTGGAACAAACGAACTTATTGGAAAGGTGAAACCACAGGCTGGAGGCCTCAGACTAGGAACACTACTGAGGCAAAGGGGATGCTCATTAGGATTCATGATCATTACTGAACCAAGCAGGGAACCGGAGGCCCTGAACTCTGTCTCTTTTCTTCTTCGCCCTGAAAGCCAGAGCTGGCTCCCTAATTGCCCCATATGCTGGTTTTATTTGGTGGCTCAGCTGGGTGGAGTGAACCCTAGGAAGAGATGCATTCATTTTTAGTTACCTCACCAGATTGCTAATTTTCACTCTGGAGGCATCAATCACCATAATGACTATAATCCCAGGATGGAGAGGCATCTATTTTGGCACCAGAGGAGCAGCTCTTGCTGCCACCAAAGATCCTCTAAGGCTCAGGACCTGGAGAGTCCCACACGGCTCTTTCTGCTGGGCCCTCTCAGACTTGGGACGGAGGACACGCTGGGAATTTATCCTTCTTTTCTTGGTGAAAAAAATGGAGTTTTCGGAGGAGCAGTTTCTTTGGAGTTAGTGGCAAGCATACAGATTAACACAGACCTTTGGCCCCAAGCTAACTGGACAGCTGTTTACATCCTTGACTTGTAAACAGAACATCATCCCCTCTGTTCTCTCCTCTTTTCTTATCAACATATTTCTTGGTTTGCCTTTTTTTTTTTTTTTTTTTGGTATCTCTCCTGAAGAAAGCCTTAAGTTTCTGAAGAATTACCTCAAACAGAAACCAGAGGGTAAAGAAATACCCTCTTCCAGAGATGGGGACTAAATATCACTAGAGAAAAAAAAAAAACAAACCTCTGTGTAACTTGTCACTTTGTTTCCTAGACTTGTAATATTCATTATTTAAAGTTTTTTCTTTTTAAAGAAAATCGACCTAAATGAAGTCTACAAAATATCCACTAGATCCCTGAAGTTCAGTCACTTAAAGGATGATTAGCATTTAAACATTTCACATGATTAAATAAACATGTGAAAATTTCTTACCTCTCCCACAGAGGGTGAGGAGGTAGAGATGGGGGAATAAATTCTCTTAACAAGTTCACATCCTATGGGTGTCTGATTTTTTTTTTTTCTTGACATTTTAAAGACAGTCCTTAGAGTGGGAGAGAAAGGAGGAGACTTGACTGGGCCAAAAAAAGAAAAAGCCTGTTCAGAAGGAATTTTTTTTTTTTTTTTTTTTGCCTAATACTATAAAACTTTGGAGAATTTAGAGCTCAAAGCATCCATTATTAATGTGGATGGCAGGTTGATGGCCTGAAAAGGAGAAATTTAAGGTCAGGGACATTTGGGGCAAAATAGAGATTGTGCTTGGGCACTGGAAGATAAGGCAGACAAATAAAGGATTGCAAGAGGAGGAATGGCCCTGTGAAGTGGCCCTGGCCCCATCCGCCCTCTTCCACCCCCCGGCTGCCCTTGGCTGACCTGACATGCTTTGTTTTTTTGTCTCCCAATCACCTGCCCTCCTGTTTAGGCAGCACAGAGACCGGAGTAATAAACACAGCTCTGCCACCAGCCACGAGTGTGGCATTCAGAATATTCTAGCTCTTCCTTGATGGCTTCCCACTGCCTTTCCAATCCCTAATGATACTTTCCAGAACCTATCACAGCGCCTGGGCACAAAGTAGATGTTCAGTACATCATTGATGAATTGATTCAAATTTGGAGAAGAATTTTGGGGAAAAGAGTGAAAAAAAAGAGGGGTATTTCACTACTTCACTCTCTCTGGGCTTCTGTCCCTCTCAGCAAAGGCCTCAGATGAAAGGGTTCTGGCCACTGGCATCAATGTCTTTCAGTTGGTTCCCAGGCTCTCTGATTAAGTCAGGCCACAGTAGAGCCGTGAAAGTGAAGCCACCCAGTCGTGTCCGACTTTCTGCGACCCCATGGACTGTACAGCCTACCAGGCTCCTCTGTCCATGGGATTCTCTGGGCAAGAATACTGGAGTGGGTTGCCATTTCCTTCTCCAGGGGATCTTCCCGCCCCAGGGATCGAACCCAGGTCTCCAGCATTGTAGGCAGATGCTTTACTGTCTGAGCCACCAGGGAAGTCACAGAGCAATGAAGCAGGTGCTATTTTTTCCTGAAGTCTCATTGCACTAATAACAATGACAGTTGAGTGGCAGTTATATATGTGTGTGGGCTTAGTTGCTCAGTCATGTCTGACTCTTTGCAACCGCATGGACTGTAGCCCACCAGGCTCCTTGGCCCAAGAGGATTCTCCAGGCAAGAATACTGGAGTGGGTTGCCGTACTCTCCTCCAGGGGATCTTCCCAACCCAAGTATGGAACCCAGGTCTCCTGCATTGCAGGAGGATGCTTTTACCATCTGAGCCACCAGGGCAGCCCCAAGAAAATCATTCCGATTTTGGCTTCCAGAGCAGAGGTGTTTCCCCTAAGGTCCCAGCAGAAAAAGTCAGGGCTGTCTTGTTGGCAGCAATACCATTTTGTTTTGGTGACAGGAAGTCTGGTGGTTTTTCTCACCAACTTCTCCAAGGATGCCATCTATTAACTCCACACTTCTGCCCTTGCCCATCTAGTCTAGGATTGCCCAGCAGCTCAAGACTCTCTTCTCTGCTTCTTACTTTCCTTCAACCCCCAAGTTCTTATCCCAATTCCAGCAGCTGGGACCAGTCTCTGGGACAAAACAGAAATAATGTGGGAATTGAGGTGAGAGTTGAATATATATATCAGTCTAGGAATAGGCATACAAGCAAAGCCCTTTTTACTATTGGATCAGTGTGGGAAATCATTTCTTATCCATGATGGGTGGTGGTAGTGATTAAGCATAAGCTATTTGTTTCAATATTTTAAATATTGTCTTGTGAAGGCAGGTTATTTACTGGGAACCATCAATAGATGAATTAAAGAAGCCAAATGGAGGCTGTCCAAGGAAAGTAATATAATATTGATGAGCAATTAATTATACCTGGTATAATATTTCTTTTTGGTTTTTTTTTTGGCCACACCCTGCAGCACATGGGATCTTAGTTTCCCAGATGGAACCCACACCCTCTGCAGTGGAAGCACAGAGTCTTAACCATTGGACTGCCAGGGAAGTACTTATCTGGTATAATATTTGGAAATACATTCAAAGGATGATCCAGAATATATCCAAATATATTCAACGTGAATTAATTCACTTTTGCTTTTTGGCCACACTGTGTGACTTGAGGGATCCTTGTTCCTGGACCAGGGATTGAACGCAGGTTCTTGGTATTGAAAGCGAGAAGTCCTAACACTGGACTGCCAGGGAATTTCCAGAATGAATTCACTTAAAAAATTATTTTATTTACTTTTTATTGAGGTATAGTTGATGTACATTATGATGTAAGTTTCAGATGTACAGCAGAGTGATTCACAATCATAATTTTTAAGGGTTATACTCTATTTATCATTATAAAATATTGGCTATATTTCCTGTGCTATACAATATACCTTTGTAAGGATAAACTCACTTAAAAAAATTTTTTTGGAAAACAGTTAATTTACTATGTTGTGTTAGTCTCAGGTGTACAGCAAAGTGAATCAGTCATACATATACCCACTGTTTTTTAGAGTCTTTTCCCTATAGAATAGGCCCTTATTGGTTTTCTGTTTTATATATAGTAGTGTGTATATGTCAATCCCAATCTCCCAATTTTTCCCTCCCTGCCATGAAGTCACTTTTATACTACATTTCGTTCAGTGTCTTTCATGGGAAAAGAGAGGAAGATTCCACATGCATGTGTGTTTGGGCTATCAATTTATCAGTATCTATGTACTTAATGTTCTCCTCTGGCTTCAAAAAGCATCCCTTGGTATTATAGGGTATGTGTGTATTGCATAAAAAACTTTTGACTTCTGAAAATTNGAGTCCCCCCAGAGATCGGAAAGACCGAGACAAGTATGGGGAGCGGAATCTGGACAGATGGCGGGATAAGCACGTGGACCGCCCTCCCCCAGAAGAACCCGCCATTGGGGACATTTACAACGGCAAGGTTACCAGCATCATGCAGTTTGGATGTTTTGTGCAGCTGGAGGGACTGAGGTAATGACACCAGCAAAGGGCAGAATTTCTTTTATCACTGGGGATTTTCATATTTTAAAAAGTGACTGTGTCAGGCTTTTAGAAGTTGACCTTTTATTTGAAATGTCATAGAGCCATTTATTCCTTCCTCTGACTTGAGGAGATCCACTCTTTTGCTGGTCGACACAGAAGAATTCGTTGCCCCCCACCTCCACTCTAACCCCCAACTTTTTCTTTGGGAAGGTGGTAATGTTTATTGTTTGGGCCAGTTTCTTGGAACTTTGCTCTTGATTTTAATACCCCTTTCCGTTAGTTCATTTCCAACAAGGGTGGAGAATTGTTGGGGAAAAGTATTTTAGGCATGTTCCTGATGTGTCTGACTCCCTCAGGAAGCGGTGGGAAGGCCTAGTGCACATCTCTGAGCTCCGGCGGGAAGGCCGTGTGGCCAATGTGGCTGACGTGGTGAGCAAAGGCCAGAGGGTCAAGGTCAAAGTGTTGTCCTTCACTGGGACCAAAACCAGCTTGAGCATGAAGGTAGGTGAGATAGGCAGCTGGTTTCCACATCTGATGGTCAAGGAGGCCTAAGAGAATGGCAGGTAAATGCTCTCCCTTGTTTTTGTGGCTTAGGATGTGGATCAAGAGACTGGAGAAGATCTAAACCCAAATCGACGTCGGAATCTTGTCGGGGAGACCAACGAGGAGACCTCTATGAGGAATCCCGACAGGCCCACCCACCTGTCCCTCGTCAGTGCCCCTGAAGTAGAGGATGACTCACTAGAGCGCAAGCGCCTTACTCGCATCTCTGACCCAGAGAAGTGGGAGATCAAGCAGGTTGGGGCCCTTTGCTTTTATGGCCACAGTCATTCAGGGTGTAGCATGATGGTTATGAGTGTGGACCCTGGACCTCAGACCACTCAGCTTATCATCCTGAGCCAAGTTATACTACCTGTTTGTGCCTCAGAGCCCCCACCTGTAAAACAGGGCCAGTGTTGGTATTGTGGGGATTAAATGAATTAGTAGAAGTGATGTTCTTAGATTAGTGCCTGCATGTGGTAAGTGCTGTTTGAACGATTGTTCCTGTTTTCATCATTTGTCGGTAAACATCAAAACCCCAGTGTGCCAGGCCACTGTGCGAAAACTAGGGCTATGAGGATAAATGTATCATGGTTCCTACACTTGAGGAACTCCCAAGTCCAGCGGAGGAGACAAATTGAAGCATGTAACTGGGAAGGTTTACCTTCTACATAATATGGAATGTGCAGAGTGCTATGGAGTCAAGGAGCAGATAACATGTCCTGGGAATGCAACTCTTGAGCTGTACTTTTGGGCACGATGTTTTGCCCCCAGGAGTGGGATATATGGTGTTTGAGGCCCTGCAGTCTTGGGTCAGCAGAGGAAAAAACCTTGGTATCCTACATGAAGTCTTTGTATAAAGTCAAAAGAAGTTGTTGATCTAGCAGGCAACAAATGTTTCCTTTTATCCTTTGGCTAGATGATTGCTGCCAATGTCCTTTCCAAGGAAGAGTTCCCAGACTTCGATGAAGAGACTGGCATTCTCCCTAAAGTGGATGATGAAGAAGGTAACCAACCACTTAGATGGACCAGAATGATGGATTGGGAGGGCAGTTGGCATGTTCAGCCATGGATAGGGTTTATTTGTAGTTTAAACCAGTGGTTAAACTCCTCTGTTTCTTGGTTCTCACAGCTCTTCTCTCAAAGAACAAGGGTCCTTTCGTGATGGAGGCAAAAAACCCTTATTTTTCTGATAAATATTTATATATTGCTATACTTGTTGCTTATGATCAGTTTTTAGGATATAAGGTGCTTACAATCAGTTTTTAAAATACAAGAAGTTCTAGTATTTGGGGGAGTTAATTTGATCTCATATTTTTAGTAATTGTTTTCTAAACCTTGGATCCACCTAGATTACATCTGAGTTGCCATGGAAACAATTTTTAAGCTTAGCCTGTTGGCAGTTTTTTAAAATTGTGAAATAAATTCCTTAATAAAGTGTATATGGTTTATATAACAATAACAAATGAAAACCTGAGTACCCACCACCCAATTCAGTTCAGTTCAGTCACTCAGTCATGTCCGACTCTTGGCGACCCCATGAACCGCAGCACACCAGGCCTCCCTGTCCATCACCAGCTCCTGGAATTTACCCAAACTCATGTTCATTGAGTTGGTGATGCCATCCAACCATCTCATCGTCTGTTGTCCCCTTCTCCTCCCGCCCTCAATCTTTCCCAGCATCACAGTCTTTTCAAATGAGTCAGCTCTTCTCATCAGGTGGCCAAAGTATTGGAGTTTCAGCTTCAGCACCAGTCCTGTCAATGAACACCCAGGACTGATCTCCTTTAGGATGAACTGGTTGGATCTCCTTGCAGTCCAAGGGACTCTCAAGAGTCTTTTCCAATACCACAGTTCAAAAGCATCAATTCTTCTGTGCTCAGCTTTCTCTATAGTCCAACTCTACATGACTACTGGAAAAACCGTAGCCTTGACTAGATGGACCTTTGTTGACAAAAGTCAACCTTTGTTGATGTCTCTGCTTTTCAATATGCTATCTAGGTTGGTCATAACTTTCCTTCCAAGGAGTAAGCGTCTTTTAATTTTATGGCCACAAACACCATCTGCAGTGATCTTGGAGCCCCCCAGAATAAAGTCAGCCACTGTTTCCACTGTTTCCCCATCTATTTGTCCTGAAGTGATGGGACCAGATCCCATGATCTTAGTTTTCTGAATGTTGAGCTTTAAGCCAACTTTTTCACTTTCCTCTTTCACTTTCATCAAGAGGCTCTTTAGTTTTTCTTCACTTTCTGCCATAAGAGTAGAATTTTATCAGCACCTTTGAAGCCCTTACATGCTCACTCTGATTAGACCTTTCTCCTTCCTCTTCTAGGTAATCACCATCCTGAATTTTACCTTATTTCCTGTTTTTTTTAGCATCTTACCACTTGTCTATCCCTAAACACTGTATTGTTTAGTTTGTTTTTGAACTTCCTTTTTTTTCTTGAGTCACCATTATTCTTTCAGTGTATGTCTGTGTTGATTTTTATTTTTTTTTATTTTTTTTAAATTAATTAATTAATTTATTTTTAAATTTAACTTTACAATACTCTATTAGTTAAATTTCATTCATTTTCACTGCTGTGGAGTTTTTCTGTGTATAAATTTGCCATAATTTATCCATTTTACTTTTGATGGGCATATGGGCTGGGGGATTTTCTGGGGGATTTTTGTTTGCCTTTATGAAAAGTTCTATTATGAAATTCCTGTACCTGTCTCTTAATGCACGTGTGCACGACTGTCTCTTTTTTCCTGAATATGTAGGAGGGGAATTACTAGGTAGCAGGACATGTGTGTGTTCAACTTTACCAGGTAGTCCCCATTGTTTCCTAAAGTTTTTGTTCCAATTTACACTACTACTGTAAGTGTAACTGAGTTTCTGTTGCTCTACATTCTTGCCAACATTTGATGTTATCCAACTAAACTCTGCCCCCCTCACCCCCATCTATTGTGGGCTAAGAGTTGTTATTCCACATGAAGTTGAATGGCAAATGCTTTAGTACCGTTTGGAATATCAGACAACAATTTTCCACAGGCTTAACTTCTTTCGAAAGAAGCTCTGACCCGTTCTTAGGCTGGAGCACAAATGCCTTCAAAATGGCTGTTGGGCAGGGTAGTCACCCACATTAGAGTTTTGACCTTGGGAGCTATTTTTGATAAAGATTGCTGATGCCTGTGGAAATTAATGGTTTATGTGAGAACGATTGGTCGTTTATGTCTTTTGTTTCTGGCTAATTCTTCTTTGGGTTGATTTCCAGATGAGGACCTTGAGATTGAGCTGGTGGAGGAAGAGCCTCCATTCCTGAGAGGGCACACCAAGCAGAGCATGGACATGAGCCCTATCAAAATCGTTAAGGTGAGAAACGCTGGGACTCTAACCTGGGTGTGTCAAGTGAACTTCTTTTCCTAAAGTAACAATTCAGTTTTTCAGAGCAGGTTACTAGATCTGAGTAAGCGGAACTCAGGCCACAGAAGGCAGTAGTGACTGTTGGTTGGGGTCTAAGATGTTTTTGTTATAGAGAAAGATTGACTTGACTTTGTTGTTTTTGCCTTTTAAATTCTTACAGTCTCATTTTAGTGTGTTTTGGGAGGAAGCAGAGATAAGTATGAGTGCTGGATCTATCATCACTGCCTTTGTCCAGGCTTTAGGGCTTGAGTCATCACCTTACAGGTTCAAGGGCAATTGTTAATGGATCACTTGACCAATTGGGGTTCCCAGTAGAAAGCTATAGCAGTAGATGTTGTGTAGGGTAGAGCTGTGTAGAGAATTCATGGAATTGTTATGATAAAATTTGGGGTTTGGAAGAAGGTATCTTAAAGGCCCAACTGTTGCTTATAATCCAACCATATATCCTCTGCAGTTCATCTCATGTGGTCTTCTCATGTCTGCTTGACAGTGTTGGTGACAGGGAATTAACCAGCTCTTGAGGAGACCCATTGTATCCCCAGATGGATCTGATCAGTAGTCTTATTTAGATAGAACTAAATATGTCTTATTGAGGCATCTACATTGGTCTTAATTTTAGTTCCAGGATCATACACAAGAATATGGCTTTTCTCTTTTTGGGGTTCTCATCTTCAAGCCAAAAATCCCCAGTTCTTTCAGTGCTTTATCACTGTCCTTTTTCATGTTCTTTGAATATGGTACAGTTGATCCACTTCTTTCATGAAGTCTAATATGTTGATATGAAGTTTCTTCTGGGTGAGTCTCTTTTTTAGATTTGAGTGGCTTAACAACTACATTTTATTTCCTGGATATTCAATGCATGCGAAGATCCCATTCTGCTGTTGCCTTGTCCTCTGTTGTACTAGAATCCAGATGGCTCCCTCTCCCAAGCAGCAATGATGCAGAGTGCCTTGGCCAAAGAAAGGCGGGAACTTAAGCAAGCACAGCGGGAAGCTGAGATGGATTCTATTCCCATGGGACTCAACAAACATTGGGTTGATCCGCTGCCTGATGGTAGGACTCTGAGGGTGGGTGGGTATGTGGACTTAAAAAAAAATCTGAACCTTCAACTATGCAGGGAGAGGGCACTGCCATCACGTAACTGAGGATTTAGGCTTGACTTCGGTGATGCAGTTTTTCCCTTCAGTTAGAGCATGTTTTTGTTTGTTTTGTTTTTTACATGTTTTCCTAACTGTGGTCAAATCATTAGATGGCTGTTTTCTTTTGAATAACTTAAAAAATTTATACTAAAGATAATACAGCTCTGAAACTTCTCTTTTCATATAATTCTTTGTGTAGTAAATATTAACTGTTGGATACAGTCATAACAAAGACTGTTTGCGTTAAGTACGTGGGGATACAGCTGTGAAGAAGATAGACATGGTTTCGGCTCTTATGAGGTTTACAGTTTGGTGGGGAAGATGGAAATTACCCTCAAATAATTACCAAATAACTAATTAGTTAAATCACGAACCAGTGCTAGGTAAAAAGTGGAGGTGTGGTTGGCTATTGTGGGTCACTTCCCTGGGAAGACAAAGGCCTGAAGGATAAATAGGATTTAGTCTGTCCATGGGGATGCATGGGGGTTGAGGAGTATGTTCCGGGTTGAGGAGTATGTTCCAGGCTGAGGAATAGCCTGTGCTGAGGCTGTGATGTCGGAAAGAAAACCTGTGTGGCTGTAACAGAGTGATGGGTGGAGTTCACGGGGGCAGGGGTGAGATGTGGCCGCAAGGATTTTGTAGATGGCATTAGGAATTGGGGCTCATTCCTGGTGTTCACTGGGAAATGGTGCAAAGTTCTAAGCAGGGGCATGGCAAGATCAGAATGGAATTTCCAAAGGATTATTGAGAGTGCCCTGCAGAATGGATTGGCTGGGTAAAGAGTAAACACATGTGGTGAATTAGGAGGCTTTTATAATAGTTCAGAGGAGAGATGATGGCTTAAAGACAGGATGCAGAGAGGAGGAATGTACTGGAGAAATGTGGTCTGTTGAGGGTTGGCAAGGGACAGTGAGGTTGATAAGAAGTCACCTGTTTTCCTTCGCAGCGGAAGGCAGGCAGATTGCTGCCAACATGAGGGGTATTGGGATGATGCCCAATGACATTCCCGAGTGGAAGAAGCATGCCTTTGGGGGCAACAAAGCTTCATATGGAAAAAAGACCCAGATGTCAATCCTTGAACAAAGGGAGAGCCTCCCCATCTACAAGCTGAAGGAGCAGCTGGTCCAGGTGAGAAGCTCTTTATGACGTGTTGGTGCAGAAATCAGGGTGTTTTCTAAAAATGACATGTCTTTAATTGAAATCAGTGCATTTGAAGTGGCTTTTCTGAAGGGAATAGGAAAAAAAAACATTTCTAACTACTTAAAAAAACACATATATATTAGTCTACATATTTTTTTCTATGAGGAAATAAATCTATTTGAACTGGGGATCCCTGCAGCAATTACAAGTGGGCAGAGTATTGTGTTGAGTAAGAAAAATGGGGATGCTTGACTTCCCATCGAGGCAAGTCTTTACCTCAGGTACTTGTTTCTATTTTCTTGTGATCTGATTTAAGATCATGAAACCTTCCTGAGGCAACATACTTTATTAGTTTCCAGCAAATCCTTTCAATGATCTCTTATACATATACAAACAAGTACAAATATATGTATGTACATACACACACAGGTATCATACGTTTTATATGAACCATGTGTGTTTCTAGATGGCAGCATATTATATATACTGTTCTGTATTTTGCTTTTTCCCCCTCAGTGACACAGCTCAGCAATGTTCCCTATTTTTTTTTTTTTTTTTAGTGCTTTACTGTGGCTTATTTAACTAGTCCTGTGTTAATAGACATGTAGGTTGATGGCAATCCTTTGCTGTTATAAACAGTGTAGAAATCAACTGACTTTAGGGGGTAAGGTACTGGAGATTTGAGAATGACAGTAGAAAGGAACTGTCTTTATTTGCTACTGAATTCTTTAATCATGTGCATATAATACTTGAAAAAACATACATATATATGTATAAAATATCAGGGTGAGGTGGATAATTTATGCTTTTAGCATCATTGTATTTTTGTGAGTTTAAGGAAGACAATACGTTTTTAAATAATTGAGTCAGTTTAAAGAAAAAAAGAATACTCATGGAATTCTCTGGTGGTTCGGTGGTTAGGACTTCATGCTTTCACTGCAGGGGGCCCAAGTTTTATCCCTGGTTGGGGAACTGAGATCCTGCATGCTTCTTGGAGCATCCAAAAATGTAAATAAAAGTTTAAAGTTTTTAATTTGTTACGCGTGCGTGTGTGCTCGGTTGCTGTCATGTCCGACTCTTTTTGTGACCTCATGGAAGACTGCAGTCTTCCAGGCTCCACTGTCTGTGGAATTTCCCAGGCAAGAATACTGGAGGGGGTTGCCATTCCTTTCTGCAGGGGATCTTCCTGACCCAGGGATCAAACTGCATCTCCTGCATTGGCAGGCAGATTCTATACCCCTGAGCCACCTGGGAAAGTTTTGAAAGTGAAATTGTTACTCAGTTGTGTCCGACACTTTGTGACCCCATGAACTGTAGCCTACCAGGCTCCTCTGTCCATGGAATTTTCCAGGCAAGAATACTGGAGTGGGTAGCCATTCCCTTCTCCAGGGGATCTTCCTGACCCACATCTGCATTGCAGGTAGATTCTTTACCTACTAAGTTGAAAGAGAACATCACCCATAGAAAATCACCATTAATATTTTTTTCTATGCATACTTAAAAATTTAAACCCTGGTTGTCATCTTATATATGTGTACCACTGTTTCCCCTTTTTCTCCTTTAATGTTAGAACTTAATCAATTATTTTACTCCTGAGTAATGTGTGGCAGCTATTAATGACCTTACTTATATCTGGTTTCAGGCTGTCCATGACAACCAGATCCTGATTGTTATTGGAGAGACTGGGTCTGGGAAGACCACGCAGATCACCCAGTACCTGGCGGAGGCGGGCTACACTTCCAGGGGCAAGATTGGATGTACCCAGCCTAGAAGAGTAGCGGCCATGTCTGTGGCCAAAAGAGTGTCAGAGGAGTTCGGTTGTTGCTTAGGCCAAGAGGTGAGTGGGTATGACGCTGTTCTGGGAATAATACTACCTTTTTTCAGGTTTCTCCTGAGAGAGAGAGGGTTTCTCATGGTCATCAGATCTGTTCAGGATCAAACCCCAGGCGGATTTTACTTTGAGGGAATCACTGTACGTCTTGGTCAAATTCTGTCTATTAAAATTATGGGTCATAGTCTGGGCTGAAATCGTTGAGTGAAGATGGCAAAAAGGAGAGGTTTGTGTCTAAGGTTTTCCACTTCTGTTCTGCTTTAGGTGGGCTACACCATTCGATTTGAGGACTGCACCAGCCCTGAAACAGTCATCAAGTACATGACAGACGGGATGTTGCTCCGAGAATGCCTGATCGACCCCGACCTCACTCAGTATGCAATCATCATGTTGGACGAAGCGCACGAGAGAACAATTCATACTGATGTGCTCTTTGGATTGCTGAAAAAGGTAACTAGGAGCTCTTCAGTGACCCTTCTGCTTGTTGGGAAATGAATTCTGGGAATAGATGTTATTTTGTAAGATTTGCTTCCTTTATCATTTATTTTTAGCTGTGCAGGGTCTTTGTTGCTGCATGGGGGCTTTCTCAAGTTGCAGAGAGCAGGGGCGACTCTAGTTGCGGTGTGGGGTTTCTCATTACAGTGGCTCCTCTTGGTGGAGCACGGGCTCTAGTCCTTGTGGCACATGGGCTTAGTTGCTCTGCGGCTTGTGGGATCTTCCCAGACCAGGGATCGAACCCATTTCTTCTACATTGGCAGGAGGATTCCTAACCATTAGACCACCAGGAAAGCCTGGGAATTGAATTTGAGTACCTGTGCCTTTTTGGGGCAGTCTTTTTTAGTAAGCTGCATTGCATTTCCCTTTAGACGGTTCAGAAACGGCAGGACATGAAACTGATTGTCACCTCAGCCACCTTGGATGCTGTGAAGTTTTCTCAGTACTTCTATGAAGCTCCCATCTTTACCATCCCAGGTCGAACATACCCAGTGGAAATATTGTACACAAAGGAACCTGAAACCGATTATCTAGATGCCAGCTTGATCACGGTCATGCAGATCCACTTGACAGAACCACCAGGTTAGGAGGAAAAGAGCATTTTTCCTCTTAGGCCAAAAGTCCTGATGTGGGTATTTTTGCTCATTTAAAAAAAAAATGCCTTTTAAATATTGGTTGGTCTATAGGTCTCAGGTTTGCATGTTTGAAGTGGTGGTGATGAAAATATAAATAATAATATGCAGGGTATAAATGCATCTATTTAAACATAGACACAAATTTTTAAAAAATTAAAAAAACCAAAACTACAGAATAAACATGGATAGAGGAAAACCTCTTAATTTGTTAGAAATCAGAATATGAGAGTGTTTTCCACCTTTTGGAGTTCTGTGAATGTCAGTGTGGCCTTCGTATAGATCACACACCGAGGAAGTCAGTTCATGCTCCTGTTCTCCTCTTAGGTGATATCCTGGTCTTCCTGACTGGTCAGGAAGAGATCGATACTGCTTGCGAGATCCTGTATGAAAGAATGAAATCCCTGGGACCTGATGTTCCAGAGCTGATTATCCTCCCAGTGTACTCTGCTCTCCCCAGTGAGATGCAGACCAGAATCTTTGACCCAGCTCCACCTGGCAGCAGAAAGGTAACACAGGCGCTTGTGTTGTGAAACCACGTGGTGTATGCAACTGTTGCTGATGGGGATTGCTTATGGTGTATGTGAGTCTTGTGTATTATATTTTAGGAAGTAGTCCAAACAATTTGTTAAGGAATGAGGGTCTTTTATGTGATCCCTGCTCGTCTTCCTCCCTTTGCCTTCATTTGACAGGTTGTTTTTTGAGCATTTCCGACTTGAGGTAGACACAGGGCTGCCACCTGAGGACAGGCTTCTCTCTGCTGTGGAACATCCATCAGTAGACAGGCTTTTACCATAGAGTGTGACAGGGCTACTGGTGCCCTGGGTCCCCAGAGGGGGAGCACCCAGCCCAGTGGAAGTTAGGATCTAAGCTAGTCCTGAAGAACACACGGGTGTTCACCTAGACAAGACAGGCAGGACAGCATGCATTCTGAGTCAGCAGAACAGGCCCTCCTAACCAAGAGCTGTGAGGGTTTTCAGAGAGATGTGTAGTTCCAGCAGCTGGAATTGACTGTGTGAATATGTGTGAGAGAGTGGGAAAGGAGACAGATGGATTTTACAGTAATAGCTTCATTGAGATATGTAATTTACATACTGAACAATTACCCCTTTAAAGCATAAAATTCAGTACATGTTAGTATAGTCACAGAATTTTTTTAGTATATTCACAGAATTGTGCAGTCATGAATTACCGTTATTAATCATTCGTCACTAACCATTAATCACTACAACTTAATTTTTAGGACAAACTCATCATCCCCAAAAGAGACCCTTTAGAAATCATCCCCCATTCACCCCTCTGCTCAGCCCCTGGGAACCACTTTCTGTCTCTGGATTCACCTGTTCTGGACATGTCATATAAATGGAGTCATTATAATTTGTGGTCCTTGGGGACTAGCTTCTTTCACTTAGTGTGTTCAAGATTCATCCATGTTGTAGCATGTATAAGCACTTCATTTCTTTTTACTGTTGAAGAATACTCTGTTATAGAACAGAATGTACCACATTTTGTTTATCCATTCATCAGTTGATGGACATTTGGATTGATTCCACCTTTTGGCTGTTATGAATAACGCTGCTGCGAACATTTGTTTACAAGTTTTCGTGTGGACATATGTTTTGTTTTCTCTTGAGTACATCCCTAGGAATGGAAGACAGATGGATTTTCTTTTTTAATTGAAATACAGTTGATGTACAACATTATGTTAGTTTCAGGGGCACTACAAAGTGATTTGACATTTGCATACATTATAAAATGATCACCAGAATGAATCTAGTAACCATCTGGAAGACAGATGGATCTGAATAACATTGAAGAGTTAGAACGGTCAACATGGTGGGTGCCTGGAGATTTAGGGAAGGGCAGTGGGGAGAAGTCAGGAATGACTACCAGGTTCTGGCTTTGGCTGCTAGATGGAAGATGGTGCTGAGGAGGCAAATGAAGAGGAGCAGGTTTGAGAGGAAAACAGTGACTCCTCCTCTGTTCCTGGTGATTGTGCTGCTCTCCACGGGGGAGTTCTCTGGCAGGTAGAAGCCTTTCAGGGCCAGTAAAATGCTGGCATGAGGTGAGATGTTCTGGTGCCTCCTGGCAATGATTTTTCCAAGCAGTTGTGTTTTATTGTCTGAACCTCTGGTGGAAGAAGAGTGGCAGTACCAGGCTGAGACCAATAATCTAGATCACATATGCTGCTTTTTACCACAAATTGTGAAATTCCTCTGCTGCCTCGTGGTTCATTTGATGATCAGAAAAAAAAAGTCTCCCTCTTGTTCCACATATACAAACAGCTCATTTTGTAGTACAGATGTCCCTGTGGGGGAAGGAAAATCTCATTTTGCACTGGCACATGTGATACCAGGAAATCTCTGCCTTCCCAGGGTGCTAGAAAATTAAAATTGTAGTAATCAGCATTGGATCTAGAAAATGAGGGATGTAGCCATTTGCACAAATGAAATTGGCTTTGATTGGTCATTGCTTTTTCCTATTTCACTTCTCCCAGGTACCACTCCCTCCCCAGCCTAACACTTAAGATGAAGGCACCTCCCCTTCCACCCATTTGGGGCCAAACAGAGATTAAGTGCTCTCTAACCATCTAGAGAGAGGGAGAGAGCTGCACAATCTCTTTGGAAAGATGTCTAAGTTCAGAAGTCTCATTTCACACCTCAGGACTGAGACTGGGCAGTTCAATCCAACTATGTCCCTCTTGCCTGCAGGTCGTGATTGCCACCAACATTGCAGAGACATCGCTGACTATTGATGGCATTTACTATGTGGTGGACCCTGGATTCGTGAAGCAGAAGGTGTACAATTCTAAGACAGGGATTGACCAGCTCGTGGTGACTCCTATTTCTCAGGTAGGACAACTTCTTCTGGCCGCTTTTCTGAAAATCCTGGTTAGGGCTTTTCTGACAATTTTTCTGGTTTTGTATTTTGAACTTTGCTGTTTTAAGATACTGGCTGCTTTGTTGAGATACAGGAGATTTTGTGTTGTTTGTTTTTAATCTTCAGAATAGTGTTTCAACATTAAAAAACCCCATAAAACTGGAACTTAAAAAAGAAATTTAATCTTAGCACCCTTGATTGTCTTAAGAATATTATTTTTAAAAATATTAGCCACAAATATCTGAGATAGTAATAATTCAAGAAATGATAGTGTTTGTTTGGTAATTATGGAACAGTTTCCTGCCTGAATTATATTTTTAAATGAATATCCTGGTCATCCTTTTTGAAGGAAGTTTGGCCCCAATGTATCTGAAATTTAAAAGTTCATTTCTTGAACCTAACAGTTCTGCTTCTAGAAGTAAATCTGAAAGTTAGAAATGATTGAACTCATATCCAAAGGTAATGGAAAAGGATGTTCATAAAGCACTATTTGTATTAGAGGGAACCTGGGAAAATTCTAAGTTAGCTCTGAAAGGGAAGTAGTTTAATAAAGTATGGTAAATTCATGCCATAGAATGTTATGTGACATTAACATAGTGGTGTGTATCTATATTTAATGACATAAGCACATAACTGTGGTATATTATTTGAAAAAAGTGGGCTACAAAATAGCAGGAGTAATATAATCCAGTTTTTGTTTAAAAATAGATGGCATGTGCCTGTGCACAGCGTATGTGAACATACCTGCAATTGAATGCGTAGTATTCAAAATGTTAGACAAGGTTCTTTCTTGGTGGTGCTGCTGGTTTCTATGCTGATGGGTAAAGCACATTTTCTTCTTTATACTTTTATATATTGTCTTAATATTCTAGAAGAGGCATGTATTACTCTCATAATCTATAATTCCATAAGGCTATTTTCATTTTGAAACTTAAGTAATAATAGCTAACACATGCAGGGTACTTCCTATGTGCCAGGCACTGTCCCAGGTACTTTCACACACATGAACTCATTACATTCTCAGTTGATCTTTTGTGGTAGATGTTATTATTATCCTTATCTCACAAGTGAGACTGAGGGCCAGAGGGGTTAAGTGACTTGCCTAAGGTCACATAGCTGGTAGAGCCAGGGTTTAAACCTGGGCAAGGGAGTTCTCTGGTGGTCGTGGTTAAGACTGCATTTTTAATGCAGGGGGCACGGGTTTAATCCCTGCTCAGGGAACTAAGATCCCATATGTTTGCTGTGCGTGCGTGCATATATATGTGCTCACTCGGCTTCAGTCGTGTCCGACTCTTTGTGACCCCATGGACTGTAGCCCACCAGGCTCCTTTGTCCAAGGGATTCTCCAGGCAGGAATACTGGAGTGGGTTGCCATGCCCTCCTCAAGTGGGTTGCCATGCCGTCCCAACTTGAACCCATGTTTCCTGAGTCTCCTGCATTGCAGATAGATTACCCACTGAGCTACTCGGGAAGCCATGCCTGCTGTGGGATGTGGCCCAAAAAGAAAAGAAAAAGAAATTAAACTTGGGCAGAAGGCAATGGCACCCCACTCCAGTACTCTTGCCTGGAAAATCCCATAGACTGAGGAGCCTGGTGGGCTGCAGTCCAGGGGGTCGCGAAGAGTCGTACTGACTGAGCAACTTCCCTTTCACTTTTCACTTTCATACATTGGAGAAGGAAATGGCAGCCCACTCCAGTGTTCTTGCCTGGAGAATCCCAGGGACGGGGGAGCCTGGTGGGCTGCCGTCTGTGGGGTCGCACAGAGTCGGACACGACTGAAGCAACTTAGCAGCAGCAGCAGTGATCCCAGCATGTGTGTTCTGTACCAGTTCTTCTGGGGGTGATACATGCAACTCGCAGTGATGGAGAAATTATTTATATCTGCCCTCTGTAATTTGAGAAACATCTGTAGAGTGTTGTGGAATCTGATTGCTGCCTCCCTCTGAGTGGGTAGTGACCTCTCATACTCTTATCTTTTGGTTGGAGCTGGCATAGAAATTCGTAAACCCTGATACTGTTTATAAGACAGATGGTTTTGTCAGAAAATGGCCCTCTCCAGATTGCTATTCACTGGTTTCCTAGCAACCTAGGGCTAACCTACATATTGTTTTTAATTTTAAAAATTAGTGCCCCTCTCCCCTGGGTACAGAAGTAATATAACATTATTTTGAAAATTGCCCATAGTCCTATTGCCACCAACCACTGTCTTCATTATAATGTTTTTTCTTGTCCATCTTTTTTCATGTTTATTTTAGATTGCAATTTTAATAGTGTAGTAAGTATGTGGGTTTTGATTCATATTTAACTTTCCTGATAATCAAGGTAATATATGTTCATTATTGGATATTTATTAAAGAAAATAGAACTCATCTGCAAGCCTAGCATCAGAGTTAGCCAAAGTTAACATTTTAGGGTATTTTTTCCTAGTTTTTTTTATTTCTGATAGTGTGTATATTTACATTAAGATTAAAAAATAAAATTAGTATTGTCGGGCAACTTGCTTTTTCACCTCTGTGAGTGAACCTGCTCATCTATCATTGAGCATCTCAAAAACATGATTTTTAAAACAGCTGTAGAGCCATTCACTGGTGTGATTACATTATATTTGTTCAGTTCACTTATATTTTTGGTTATGGTGGAGGGTGAGTTTTGTCACTTGGTTTTATGCTTTCTTATTTATGTTGTGTCACACTAGTTTGAAGGTATATTTCTGTGATCTTTACAGTATTTCTTCTATTCACTTGCTTGTACTACTATTTGGCCTCACTTGAACAGAGTTCCCTGAGTGGGGATGATTAAGAGTGGTGGTAGGAACTCTTGGAAATAGTCGTAGAGGAAGTGAAATAAACCCCATTTTAGGTTTTGCCCCGTTGCAAAGTGCCCCCCCTTTCTACGGATTTCCTGGGTGAAGCCATTAAGGAATGTTTAACAGATCTGATATTTTTATTCCCACCCCTCTAGGCTCAGGCAAAGCAACGAGCTGGCAGAGCTGGGAGAACAGGCCCAGGGAAGTGTTACAGGCTGTACACAGAACGTGCCTACCGAGATGAAATGCTGACCACCAACGTGCCAGAAATTCAGAGAACCAACTTAGCAAGCACAGTGCTCTCGCTCAAGGTAGAAATCACTGTCTTGTTAGAATGGGCTGGTGGAGCAGTCCAATTCTGTGGCCTTAGTGAAAGGATCTCAGTTTTATGAATCTTGTTAAATACTTCAGTAACCTTCTGGAACCCATCCCTCTGGGTACAAGGCAGATGGCTGTGATAACAGCCTCTCCACTGCGGATCTGGGGCTAAATTGGCGTGTGTGCTATGATGTTTCTTTTCTTGCCATCATAACCAGCAGGATATTTGGTTATAAAAGATTTTAGTTAGGAGCATTATCTTTCTAACAGGATATTAGAAAAATCGAGCCAGTGCCAAAATGTGGATAAACTCACTTCCCTCAACCCTTTAACCTTCACATCCAATTCTATTCTTTTAAAACAGAAGCAAAACCCCCCAATCCAAAAGCTTCGCAAGGGAACAACAGTTAGTACAGGTTTCAGACTGGCCCCCTAGGGCTGGGTTTCATTCTAAATCACTGCTCTTCCTCTCTCAGTCCCCAGTGAGAACCTTCAGTCTCTCTTGGCAGGGGGAGCCGCGTGAGTAATTTCCCAGATGATGGCACCCCTACCCAGCACCGCCCCCCGACTCCAGTGCTGCCCTGGAGCCCTGGCACTTTACTAATGCACAGTGTTCTGTTGTAATTTATTATTCATTCCCTGTGCAAAAGGCTTAAACAGAGCTTCAGAGAAAAAAAAAGGCCTGCTCCAGTCTCTGAGGTGAGAACAGAGAGGCGTCTGTGGCTCAAAGTTCTGCTCTGAGCTGCGTGTCTTTGGTAAATTTACCTGCTCGGCTCTCTGCTCTGTATTATCCTCTCAAAGCAGGGGGCTGTTAATAGTCTCTCCTGTGAAGATAAATGAGATAGTGCAGGTAAAGGCACTTGGCACAGCACTTACTGATTGCTAACATAATTTCTTGTTGTTCTTATTCATACAGTAAGCAGTTATTGAACACCTGCTGGGTTTATGGTCACCATCACTTCTGTGGAAAAGAAACAGAAAGCTTAGGTCCTGCCTTTATACACATTTGGATAGTGCATCATTTGTTTCTTTTATTCATCAGATTAGCTAACAGATGTATCAAATGCCTGCTCCATGGCAGGCAGGCGATTGCACATGATTTTGTGTGTCACCATGGTGAACTCTTGAGAGCAGGGACCCTATCCTTAGTCTTCTTTATATCCCTCCCTCCCACCTAACATGGCACACAGGGCACTTTCTAGATACACAGGAGATATTATGTATGCAGGAGACAGGGCAAGCTGTTTTTTTTTTTTTCTTTAATTATGATAAAATATATAATACATTATCATTGTAATCTTTTAAAATGTCTAGTTCAGTGGCACTAAGCACATTCACATTGTTGAGCAGCCGTCACTACTACCTATTTCCAGAACTTTTTGATCATCCCAAATTGAAACTCTGTACTCATTTAGCTAAACTATCCTCTTCCCCCTCCCTCCTGCCCCTGGTAACCAAATTACTTTCTGTCTGAATCTGCCTAGCCTAGGTACCTCAGATAAAAGGAATCACACATATTTGTCCTTTTGATCTGGCTTATTTTACTTGTTTTCAAAGTTCATCATGCTGTAGCATGTTATTAGAATTTCATTTGTTTTTAAGGGTAACATTCCATTGTATGTATATACAGTGTTTTGTTTATCCATTCATCTATTGATGGACTTTTGGGTGGTTTCTACCTTTTAGCTATTGTGAGTAATGTTCCTATGAACATTAATGTACAAGTATTTGTCCTGAGTCCCTTCTTTCATTTCTTTTGAGTGTATACCTAGAAGTGGAATTCTAGATAACTTTGTGTTTAACTTATTGGTGAATCACCAAGCAGCTGCACCATTTTTTTCCCATCAGCAATGTATGAGGATTCCTGTTTCTCCATATCTTGCCAACACTTATTATTTTCTTTCTTAAATTATGGCTCTCCCCGTCCTAGTGGGTATGAAGTGGTATTTCATGGTGGTTTTGATTTGCATTTCCTTGACTACTAGTTATATTGAGCATCTTTTCTTGTGTTTGTTCCCATTTTTATATATCTTTGGAAATATGTCTACCTTTGCCCATTTAAAAATTTTTGTCTTTTGGTTCTTGAGCTGTATATTCTGAGAGTATTTTTTTTAATATTTCCCAAGAAGGTATGTGTTTTCTAACAGTCTTGAGGTTTGTGTGACCCAGCCCTGCTAATTGCTCTGGTAGCTTCCTAATTGCAGTTGAAGAAATAAGAAGGTGACAAGTCGTCTCCCTCCATGTGAGCACTGGTGAGGCTGATCCTGTCATCTACACATTGTTCCCTTCTATTCTAGGCCATGGGCATCAATGACCTGCTGTCCTTTGACTTCATGGATGCCCCGCCAATGGAAACCTTAATCACAGCCATGGAGCAGCTGTACACGCTGGGGGCCCTGGACGACGAGGGCCTGCTTACTCGCCTGGGCCGCAGGGTAGGAGACAGTCCTAAGCCCCTGGTGCTTTGGGGAAGATTCCCTGGCTAGCCTTCCATTCTTTCTGTTCTGTATAAAAAATTAAGCTCTGAGGCCCTGGATAAGCTTTGACTACAATTATGCATGCCTGTGTTTAACCTGGATTTTCCGCTATTACTTGAAACTATTTCTTCTTTACAGAAAAAGAAATTCTATCCAACTAATCTTACCTCATGATATGTAATTGAGTTTAGCCTTTGAAAAGATGTCTATAAAATTCCCACCTACCCCAACAATAGTTATAATCTTGGTCATATACATTTTGTTGAAATTTATTTGGGAAATTAAAAAAATTTTTTTTTCCGATAGAGTGAGGCATCCCCCATCATCATGCTTGGGTAAACTTCCTGCGGTCTGTTACCCACTCTGACCCACGACTCCAGGTGGGTTTTCTCCAGGGTCATAATTGTAGTTTATTCTTCTCCCTCTAGATGGCAGAGTTCCCTCTGGAGCCAATGCTGTGCAAAATGCTGATCATGTCTGTGCATCTGGGCTGCAGTGAGGAAATGCTGACCATTGTGTCCATGCTGTCTGTGCAGAACGTCTTCTACAGGCCCAAAGTAAGGAGTGCAGGCCTGTGTTCATGTAGGGGTCAGGCAAAGTTGGGTAAAGTCAGCCCGTGGCCACCCGAGTGCTTAATGTGCACACTTGATTGGGCCATGGAGGGTGTCCCGGCACTGGTGGGTGTTCAGTCAGTAGCTTGGGTGGGAATGAGCTCCTTCCCACTTTTTGCAGGATAAACAAGCCCTTGCAGATCAGAAGAAGGCCAAATTCCACCAGACCGAAGGGGACCACCTCACCCTGCTGGCTGTGTACAACTCTTGGAAGAACAACAAGTTCTCCAACCCATGGTGCTATGAGAACTTTATCCAGGCTCGTTCTCTGCGCCGGGCCCAGGACATTCGCAAGCAGATGTTGGGCATAATGGACAGGTAACACCTGGTGACTTCTCCTGTTCAAGTTGAGTCTCCCCGAATGCCGTGCCGTGTACATGTGTCTCTGCATGTATCTGTGAAGCTGCAGGCACCTGTATTCTTGCTCTGCACATAAAACTCTTTTCCTCCAGCTTTTCCATCTCTGTTATACTCCTTCCCAGGTGAGGATGGGGCTGAGAGTCACTTTAGGAAGTTCCTAAGAGGAAGATGATATATTAGTTGTTGAAAATGCTCTTTGTTTACAGCATCTGTGACATTATTAGTTGGGTTGAATTATAACCCAGGCAAAGTGTCTGGCTCTTGTGGCGTCCATCTTGCCCACTGTGTCGAGCTGGTGCACTTAGGGCTGGAAGGAAGGTCCTAGTGTCGACTCCAGGGGCCCCACGAGACGGGTGTTGGGTACTGTTATTCTGGAACGTAGAACCTCAGAAAGCAGATTAGTCTCCCATCTTTGTCCTCTCTTGACTTATTCTCCTGCAAGACACAAGCTGGATGTGGTGTCCTGTGGTAAGTCCACAGTCCGAGTGCAGAAGGCCATCTGCAGTGGATTCTTCCGGAACGCTGCCAAAAAAGACCCACAGGAGGGTTACCGGACACTGATCGACCAGCAGGTGGTCTACATCCATCCGTCCAGTGCTCTCTTCAACAGACAGCCCGAGTGGTAGGTGGACAGGGAGAACTTGGGAATCAGCTGGCCCTTTGTGTTTGTGTCCCCACTCACACCCAGCACTTCCTAACGTTGCTTATGTTTCTAGAGCAGCAGAGGCCTCAATTAGACACAATATCAGGCCCTTTTGAGAGAAAGAAAATCACAGGGGTGTGAGTTAGGAAGGATCTCAGAGATCTAGTGAGGTGATTAAATTTTTATTTTTTCAAATAGTATTTTTTTAAAATTGAAATCTTACCCACTTTAACATAAAACTGATTTAAAACCATCGTGCCACCATGGTGGCAGAAGACAGCTGGAGACATAGAGCCTGGCCTGCGTGGCTTTCCCCATTCCCATGTGGCAGCGTCCAGGTCCTCTTCAGGGTCCTGGAGTTCTGTGGAGACAGCCCAGAAAACCACCCTCACACTTCACAGAGCAGGAACCAGGTCCAGAGAAGGAATGTGATTGGCTCTGTATTACTTAACTCATTGGAACCGGCAGCTTTCTTGTGGTGAGAGGTGTGCAGACACTTCAGTATTGGGGTGTGGCTGTCATAAACAGAGATTCCAGTCTCCTCAGGATTCAAGTCGGAGAGGTAAGAGGGTCAAGTGCAAGCTCAGCTGAGGCCCGCCAGGGACCATGGTGACTTGACCATGGAGCAGGTCCTATATTGGAGGCTTGAACTCTCTCTCTGCCCCTCTTAGGGTGGTGTATCATGAGCTGGTGCTGACTACGAAGGAGTACATGCGTGAGGTCACCACCATCGACCCCCGGTGGCTGGTGGAGTTTGCACCGGCCTTCTTCAAGGTCTCTGACCCGACCAAGCTAAGCAAGCAGAAGAAGCAGCAACGGCTAGAACCCTTGTACAACCGCTATGAGGAGCCCAATGCCTGGAGAATATCCCGAGCCTTCCGGCGGCGCTGAAAGGCAAGAATCTGTTGGCCTGACCTGCAGCCCTGGGCCAGGGCTCAGCCTCACTCTTATTGATGAGAAGCTGGTCCTGGGGAATACAGCTGTCTGGTGGCTGAATATCTCAACTGGGCATTTCCTAAACTTGACTCTCCTTCCTTCCCTGGTGGTAAAATAGAAACAGGGGTTTACGCCTGGTGTGATCAGAGCCTCCAGGCCCCACCACCCCAAGGTGGGGCCAACAGGGCTCACACCCGACATGGGGTACACACTGCATCATCTCCAACTAAGGGGAAACTTCTGCAGCTCTCGGATGGGAAAGGGGAGCCAAGAGCGTGTGCTTCGTGGACTCAGTGAGGGCCCTGAGGCCCTGGCTGGTACTGTGTAGAGGAGGGAGCCATGAAGCTCACCCAAAGTGTTGGCCTCCCCCTCCTTCATACCCCTGTCCAGCCCCTGTCCTTTTGTTTAACCTCCTGCAAATATTTATTTTCATAAGGAAACAAAAATGGTTCTCTGTGGCTGTTTCTTTTAGCTGAAAGGTTAGGCTATTGGCCTGGGCTGAAGGTGGGGAGATTTAGTATCTGAGGCTTCAGTGGAGAGTCCCCTGAAACCAGAGCCTGAGGCTCTTTGGGCTGAAGGGTTATGCACACCCAGACTTCCAGTCTTATCTCTCAGCATCAGCACTGGTCCAGAGCTGTGAGGACTGCACCGTGATAAACCACATCCACTGCACAGGCATTCTGCTCTGGGAGCCTGAGTGATTACAGATGCCGCATATTGAATACAGAAAGCTCTCCCTGGCTCCCTCTCCTGCCTGCCAAACTCACAACATGCAGTGCGCCCTATTTCCTCTTAAAACACACAAGTAATGACACAACTTTCAGCTTATTTTTGGCTTTATTTTTATCCCCCTGATCTCTTTAACAGAGTTTTCTCTGGTCAAAGCCTCTCTTCCTCCACCCCAAAGTGAAAATCATGGTCACACCTCTCAGAGCCTCTTAGTGCTGCCCAGGACTTGTACTCCTGGCCGTGTGCTTGGTGGTTTTCTCCTAGCATTTGGTTGGGGAATGGCCACCTCCCAGAGCCCTGCTCACATTTCCTGAGAAGCCTCTGGACTTGGAAAGCCATCAGGCAGATGCTGCCAGGCCAGGCTGTGGAACTTCCGGGAAGTTGTTCTGGTGGAGAAACCCCTGGCAGATTGGGCACATCCTGTGTTATGCCCTCAACTGCCTCCATTCTCTCTACACTTGAGAGTTCTGAAATGATATAAATACTAGAACTACTCTACAGTGGCACGTTGGACACTAAAGGAGACTATACAACCTACTAGGATGTGAAGGAATATAGGCTGCTGTTGGGCAGCAGACCAGCCTAAGGACACAATTCAGAAACAACCCAGCAGAGTCTGCTGACAGTGGATCCCTGCCCCTTCATTTAGCTGAGTGAGCTCCTGCGAGTCTCAGTGTGCCTCTCAGGAAGCCTAGGCCAGCAGCTGAAGTCAGAGGATCTAAAGATCCTTTAAGGCCTTGTTGGGAGACAGAGGAAATGGAAGCAGAAGCAGAGGCTGGCTACCCAGTCTTAATTCCAGGCCAGGTCTGTCTGGTTTAGGAACAAACTCTGGGTTTGGTAGCCCACCTGTCCCAGCTGGGTGACCAACACTGACGGCATTGGCACCTCTGAAGTCATCACCATCAAGAAAGGAGGTTTGGATTTTAAGCTGAAGTTGGATTTTAAGCTAAGGGGATGTTTAGCAGGCCAAGGCTGAGAGCGGGTGGTCATCTTTCTGGGTAAGGTGAGCAAAAAGGACCCAAGCTCTGTGGGTCTTGAACATCTCCCCAAAGAGCTGGGGTCACTGTGCTCTGACGACAAGGCAGGGGTCTGGCCTTTTGACTGTCCGTGACAAACAGCATGTAGGCAGCAGTGCTGAGCCTCCCTCGAGGGAACGGGGCTCCCAACCAGATGGGCAGGAGGACCCACCTGCTGCTCCTACACAATGGGGCCCTTGTTTCTCTTCCTTGAAGCAGGATGTGGGTCTCGTGTAAGGAGCTGGAATCTTCTTGCTGTTTATCCCACCCTTGTAGGAGCCTAGCTCGAGTTTCCTGCCCCTGCACTTGGGCTGAGTCTGTGCCTGTCTGTGTCTCAGGGGACCGTTCTATGGGCCTTGTGTCAGCTCTCCTGTTGGGTCAGGCGCCTTGGTCCAGGGTTTCCCTTCACCCAGTCTAGAGTGCGGTTTGGTTTTGGCAGTCTTTCCTTCAGCCAGAGAATTCTCTCCTGTGGTCGTGGTTGTGGTCTGGTAGCCATCTCCTCAGGAGTGCCCTCCACATGTAAGGATTTGAAGAGTTGTGAGGAGTGGCTTGTTAGCATTCCAGGGCACAGAGGTCACGTCTCAGCCCGTGGAGACCTTTCCAGGACCCTGTCTCCTCATAATGCACCTACTGAGACCTCAGGGTTTACACTTGACCTTTACACCTCTTCTCACCATGATGGCCTAGGTTTCATGCACAATTACAGGCTTCCCTGGTGGCTCAGACAGTAAAGAATCTGCCAGCAGTGCAGGAGACCCAGGTTTGGTCCCTGGGTCGGGAAGATCCCCTGGACAAGGAAATGGCAACCCATTCCAGCATTCTTGTCTTGGGATAACCCATGGACAGAGGAGCCTGGCGGGCTATAGTCCACAGAGTCACAAAGAGTTGGACATGACTGAGTGACTAACACTCATGTACAATTATGTATTTTTTAAAACTTGCTTTTTAAAAAATTTTCTGTCTATTGCTATAAAGTTAGCACACTGTTTTCTGTTTCTGGAGGGAAGAAAATAACATTGCTTTTTGTCTGTGGATAGTGGTCAAGAGGCATCTCTTCCTGTAGTCTTGGCCTGAGTACTGGACGGGCTGTGGATGAAGCATCAGCTGTGGTTAGGCTGGCCCTGCCCCAACGCAGACGTTTGCTGTGGTTCTGATGTAATTGGATGGAGAGCACCTGTTTTCACTTGAATCTGGCTCCTACCAAGCTGTTTACACAGGGACTGCCCATCCTGCCCCTCCCTCCTCCACAGGCCATGTCATATTTGTCACATTTCCTTTCTAGATGTCACCACTTTTTCAGCCTGGGCTCCCACCTCCCAACCCTGAAAATGTGGCCCAGGGTTCTGTTCTCCCCCGAGATTTGAGCAAGGAGAATCCATGCTGTTTCCCTTCCCGTTTCCTGCACAAGTCTGGCGTGCTCTTCCTCACTGGCCATGACCCAGGGCTCAGGGCTGCTCCAGTCTCCCTGTACCCTCTTGCCTGGGTGCTGCCTTTCCCCGCTCCCCTTCATACAAACTGTCCCCACCTTCAACAAGACAGCGACCTGGAGCCACAGCAGGAGAGGGGACCCACAGTTGGGGTTTATACACATGGGTAGCATGGTCATGGGAGTTTACCCGTGATCACAGAAACCACAGACCAAACCCTGCCTAAGGAAGCCCCAGGAGGGCTTCAAGGCTCTCCTCAGTCCCCCTTCCGCTAACCTGAACGGGGAGATGGCTGCCCATCAATACGTGAGATATTTCAGACAATCCTCTTGATAATCCTGGGAGGGAGAAGTCTGAGCAGCTATCACTGAGCCCGTTTTCCAGAGGAAAAAGGTCGTTTGTTTTTCCTAAACCCATATGGGAGGTTAAGTGTCAGGGCCAGAGCCCAAACCCTGGTTATATGTCTTTGAAACCCCAGATCCTTCTCCCATGGCAACAAAGAGGACACAGGAGAACTCACAGGAGAAGCAGGGGCCTTTATTAGGGTCTGGCAGATGTAGTGGAGGTGAAACCCCAGGCCTGGGCCTAGGAAAAGGCAGAAGAGAGGCAGAGGCCCCCGGAGCAGAGGCTAGCCCCCACACACACACCTCTACCTGGCAAGCCCTCCCCTACCCCAGGTTCCTCACTCCAGCCTCCCCCTGCCTCTGGGAACAACAAAGCACCAAGAACTTCCACAAGGACCCTCTAGGGCCACAGCTTGGAGGGAAGCACAGGATCCAGGCGGCTGTCTCCCTACCATGAGAGGTCAGGGAAGCTCAATGTTCCCCGCCCTCCAACGGGATGAAGTGGGGAAGCTCCTCTGTCCCCCAGAAGAGAACGAACATGTTCTCTGTGTTGGGGAGAGGGGAGAGGGCTTGACCTTTAAGCAGGACCTACCTAGAAAGAGGCCAGAGGTGAGGCCCCCAACAGAATTTCCCAGACGCTACCTTCACGCTTAAAGTCTCCCCTTCCCTTCCCATCAGTTCTGGGGAGCAGCTCAGAGTCTGGGCCAGAGTGACTGATGGGCAGAGGAGATCTACTCCAAAGACATCTGTGGGTTTCAAGAGTTGGGGTTTCCCCGACACCAAACTCAACTATGTACACAGCAGCAGCCCCGGTGGCAGGGGAACAGCTGCGAAGGGCTAGTAAGAGTAGCCACCCTTGGGGCCAAAGGGCTGGGCAGGGCCAGCCAGCTCTGGGAGGTAGGCGGGGCTCTCGTCCAAGTGGGACAAAGGGACTGTGTCCTCCTCACTGACCGGCCGGTCAAACTCGGCCTTGAGAGCTGGACGCTGATTGTCCGGGAAGGCCAGAGAGAAGAGGGCCTCGGGCTCGCACACAAACTTGTACACATAACGCTCGCCGGCCACCTGTAGGGGGAGAGGGCTGAGTCAGTGTGGGGGTGGAAAAGCAGCCCTCCTTCAGGCCCAGGCAGATGCGTGGGTTCCTCCTGCTGCTTCGTTTAAGAAGATGCCTCACTTCACAATTCTTTTCCATTACTGCTCATCACTTTTTTGAGAGAGGAACATCTTAGGGTTGTCCATAATTTCTGGACTTCTCTGACTGGTTCATTATCTGCTCCTTCACACTTGCTGAGATGCTCTCCTACCCCCAGCACCTTCCTGCAGCTACTGCCCCCAACTCCTGTTTTTTTTTTTTCTTTTTGGCTGCACCTCAATCAAACCCACCTCCCCTACAGTGGAAGCGCAGAGTCTTAGCCACTGGACCACCAGGGAAGCCCGCACCCACCCTGTCCTTGGACCCTTAACCCCTGACCTTCTGCATGATGCCTTTCTCGTAGTAGTAGCGGAGTGAGCGACTCAGTTTGTCGTAATTCATAGCTGGCCGGTTCTTCTGGATACCCCAGAGCCTGGCGACCTGGGGACAGGGGATAGTTGGGAGATGGCCAGGGCAGCTCAGCAGAGGAAATATGGGCAGCAGGTCAGAAAGAGCACTTGAGATTCTTGGAGCACATGCTCAGCTGGCCCTGCAGCTAAGCACCAGCCTGCAGACCCTAGTTTGGCAGGAATTCAGGTTAAATAAAGCAGCAGTGCTGGTGAAGGAACATGTTACTAGTTCCCAGAGTTTCTTATCTCCAGTCCCCAACGCTGTTGGGAGGAGGGGTGGAGACATCTGAGAGGCCCACCTCCTCAGGCTCAATTAGTTTGAACTCCATCCCCCGGCCAGTCCAGGCAATGAAGTGGGCATTTGTCGGGTCATCGAGCAGGGCCACCAGAAACTGCCACAGCTGCAAGGCACCCCGGCGCTGGTAGGGTGGTCCCTCTTGGAAGGCTCCCATCCCTTCCTGCTTGATGTCTCCTAAGGAACACAGGAAACCAGAGGTGGAGGGCTTGTGCCTCTGGTGACCCAAACAACCCCGTTCCCTCTCCCCAGGCCCTTTCCCATGAAANTGGTAGGGTGGTCCCTCTCGGAAGGCTCCCATCCCTTCCTGCTTGATGTCTCCTAAGGAACACAGGAAACCAGAGGTGGAGGGCTTGTGCCTCTGGTGACCCAAACAACCCCGTTCCCTCTCCCCAGGCCCTTTCCCATGAAACTGATTCCTGGGGGGACACAGAGGGCTCGAGCTGTCACTTCTCTGACCTTCAAACTTCTCAGGGACGACGCAGACATCATCTGGGAATGGTCGCAGAGGTTTCTCATAGCCGTAGCCTTGAGGAGGAAGTGTGGGGGTCGTTCAGATCTGGGGGTTCGCTGGTACGAGACCCCAGGGAGTCCAGAGGGACTCCTGGCCAGGAGCCCCTACCCCACAGCAGGACTCCCTCCAACTTGGAGGGCTTGGCAGGGGAGGAAGAGGGGGGCTGCCTTACCCACGGTGCTGTCACCTGGAGAGGGCCCGGAGAAACCCTCCGTGTGGAGGTACATGGAGGCATACCCAGGGACATCTGGGGGGAGGAGAAAGAAGGGAGAGGTTGGAGGTGGCTGGGGTAGGGATGGCAGTCCCCCACACATTCAAGAACATGCCAGCCTGCCTTCCGGTTCTTTCCCCAGAGGCCCGCCTACCCCCAGGTCCCGAGGGAAGTTCACCCAGGGGGAGTGTCAGGCTCGAAGCCCTCAGCTTGAGGGCTGGGCCAGACGGCCTGGATGGCTGCAGCTGAGGCCGGGCAAAGCTGCTCCATAAGGGCCCGGATTCCAGGAGCAGCTGTTTCCTGTGAGTTTAGAGGGGAGGAGGGTAGAGATGAACCTCCGGGGAAAGGGTTCGGTGTCCCAGGCTAAGATTCCCCTGGAATGGGCTGATGTCCGGTCAGCAGGGCAGGTTCCAGCCCAGGGCGGGTGTGAGGGAGGGAGGAAAGGGGTGTGGGGGCAGGGAGAAGAAACACATATGTATCTATTTGTGGCGAAGGCAGTGGGCACATCCGGCGGGCCCTCTTTCCAGCTCTGACAGTAAGACAGTCCACGCTATTTCATTCCATTCCACAGGATTGACACCCCACCTGGAGGACGCTGTGGTGCAGCCAGCCTGTCAAGTGCCAGCCCCTTCCTGCCCTACCCGCTTCACTCCCACTTATNGCATCATAGACTCGATGAACGTGCGTCTGAGTGAACTCCGGGAGATGGTGATGGACAGGGAGGCCTGGCATGCCTCCCTTCATGGGGTCGCGAAGAGTTGGACACGACTGAGCGACTGAACTGAACTGAACTGAAAGCATATAAAGTTTCTGTTAGCTATATTTGCTCAGTTCATAACTATCATTGTGGTAATTATTGAATTAAATCCAAACTCCTTATTCTGGTATTTAGAGTCATTGATGATCTTCAATAACTTTTTCAGTCATATTTCCCTCTATACCTTTCCACAAATTACAGTCATCAGCCACACCAGTCTAATGAATGTACTTGAAATTCTTGGTTTCACATTAGGCAATCCATTTTTTTTCCAGTGTTTATTTTCTTCCTGCCATTCTGCTGCTGCTGCTGCTAAGTCGCTTCAGTCGTGTCTGACTCTGTGCGACCCCATAGATGGTAGCCCACCAGGCTCTCCCGTCCCTGGGATTCTCCAGGCAAGAACACTGGGGTGAGTTGCCATTTCCTTCTCCAATGCATGAAAGTGAAAAGTGAAAGTGAAGTCGCTCAGTCATGTCCAACTCCTACAGCCTTTGAGAATAGTGCTGTGTGTGTTAGCCTCTCAGTCATGTCCGATTCTTTGCAACAGCAGGGACTGTGGCTCGCCAGGCTCCTCTGTCCACAGAATTCTCCAGGCAAGAATACTGGAATGGGTTGCCATTCCATTCTCCAGNCAGCCTTTGAGAATAGTGCTGTGTGTGTTAGCCTCTCAGTCATGTCCGATTCTTTGCAACAGCAGGGACTGTGGCTCGCCAGGCTCCTCTGTCCACAGAATTCTCCAGGCAAGAATACTGGAATGGGTTGCCATTCCATTCTCCAGGGGATCTTCCCGACCTAAGGATCGAACCTCGGCATCCTGCATTGCAGGCAAATTCTTTAAGGTCTGAGCCACCAGGAAAGCCCAGTAGCTTTGTATAATAGCCCCCAAAGAGTACATGTATTCTGTTCCACATCTTCTTCCCCAAAAAATGTAGCTGAAGAAATCTTGTCTTTAGAAATATAACTTCATTTCCTCCTGAGCACTATCCCTTTAAAACTCCATCCTTAGAGGTTTGTGATAGCCTTTCGTGTTCATTCTTAGTCATATCCTCCTTTATTCTGCATTCTATTCATTTTAAATCTGAGCTATCTAGTTTCTTTCATGAACTTACTTCTTCCTTAGAATTTGAGAGAGAGAGAGAGTGTGTGTGTGCGCGCGCATTTAAAAAAATGCATAGTTCAGTTCAGTCGCTCAGTTGTGTCCGACTCTTTGCGGCCCCATGAATCGCAGTATGCCAGGCCTCCTTGTCCATCACCAACTCCCAGAGCTCACTCAGACTCATGTCCATTGAGTCAGTGATGCCATCTAGCCATCTCATCCTCTGTCATCCCCTTCTCCNCCCTATGACTAATTTCCTGCCCTCCCCTACTCCCCATCCCCTCTACCCAGGGCCCTCTACTCACAGTTTTCCGAATGGAAATCAGGAACAAACTGCTCATCACTGTCCGGTACCTGAGCTGCAGAGAGAGGTCAGAGGTGAGTATGGGCTGGGGGCCCTGGATGGCAGCCCGTGGCAGACTCCATTATTGCAGCCCTGCAGATTAGTACCAGCCGGAAGGAGCAAACAGTTTTCCTAGGACTGAAAGTAACCCCAACCAGGTCCTAGCACCCTCCCTCTCGGGGCTCCCTTAACACCCTGGAGGGAAGGCTGCAGTTCTCAGAACCCGTCTGAGCAGATTCCAGTGTCTTAGGTGCTTTGTCTTTTTTCCCTCCATTTTTCTCAAGTGAAGATAACCCAGCCCCTCAGAGTTTACAGAGTTCCCTCAAAGCAGCGTCACATCTGGGATGGGCAGGCATGACAAGGAATGAGAGTCTGTGGACTTAGAATCACATGGGAAGATTCTTAATCTGGGCTGGGCCCAGAACTTCCCAGGTGAAAGGTAGAAATCTAGAGCCTGGGAAAGGAGATGGAATAGAAGGAAAAGACTGGTTCAAGGAGGTGATAAGAGTATGACAATGGGAGAGGAGGAGGCTGGGGTCACTGGCAGTCAGGGTGCTTTATCCCTTTGATGTGCAACTAGGAGAGAGAAGGGCTTCCTAAACTGGAGTTCTGAGGAGCACTCCCAGGGTGCCAGTGTGGGTGGAGCTGGGTTTGGGGATTAGGCAGGAAAACTAAAATAGCACAACAGCTCATCCGTGGCCCCCAGACTGGATATCCGGGCTCTGATTTCTAGTTCTTATTTTGGCCTCGCCAACTCCTTCAGGTGGGATCCAGCTGAGTACCTCTGCTGACCCGAGAATCTTTGCCCACTTTTTGCCCCTTTCTCAGGAATAAATAGATCACAGCAGGAAGGGAAAGGGTAGACACCTAGAAGGACTTCCTGATAGTCTGGGAAGAGAGTGGCTTGAAAGTAAGGCAATGGAACCCACAGAAACAGGTCTTTCATCCCCTGTAGGCTGCTCTCAGTGGGCAATGGGAAAGCTCATGGATAAAATGACGGGAGAGTTGGAAATGGCTGGTAAGGGTGAGGGATACAAGGAGATGGCTGGAGAACACTGTCACTTGTCCCAGTCTATACAGGACACACCCCAATCTCTATGGCTTCCCTCCTGGGACAAGGCTCCACTGTCTTCCTTGGATTTCACCCATGACCTCAGATCAGAGCTCCCTACTTCTGCTCTCCACATGGCTGTCAGAGGGATCTTTATAATAGAAATCCAGTCACTTCTCTCCCTTGCTTAAAGCATGAACGCCAAACTCTTTGCCCTTGGCCTCCGTGGCCCTGAAGGTTCTGGCCCTTGTTTGTCTCTCCGACCTGCCTCTCCTTGCCTGTTACCCTCCAGAGCTCTGGTCTCCTTTTGGGTCCTGATCAGCTTGACCCCTCTTCCCCACATCCTGGCCTGTTGTTTTCTGGCCTCTGAAGTCTTAGCTCACTTTGCCTTTTCAGAGGCCTTCTCTGACCACCCAAACAGAACTGGTCCCTCCTGGCTCTCGATCACATCCCTGTTTTATTTTTTCCTAAGCACATATGACTTCTTGAAAGTATTCATTTAATTTATGCATATGTAATTTATGTGTTATTTATCATCCATCTATTCTATGAAGAAGTTAAGCTTGCTGAGGGCAGAGGATTTATCTGTCTTGTCTGTCTGACTTCCAAGCACCCCTGAAACAGGGTCCCATTCAGAATAGACACTCAATACATTATTTGTAGGCTATATGAATAAACATACAATGACCCCTGTCCTCAGGCCAGTGGGAGCCAGCAACAGGGGCCTGGGAACAAGAACTAAGGAGATCCTAACCAAGCAGCCCTTCTTTCCCCTTGAGGGCCCCCTCTCCACCACCAGGTAAATATTAGAGGCAGGTCCTCCAGGGAAAACACATCTCACAAAGGATGCTTAAGGCTGTGATCAATTGTTTGGCAGGTGGATTCTTTATTAACTTGCTTTATGACATCAGAGGTGTCAAGTGCTTTAAAATACACATTTATCGAGGAGAGGGATAAGTTGGGAATATAGGATTAACAGATGCACACTATCATTTATAAAATAAACAGCAAGGATTTACTGTGTACCACAGGGAAGTCTATTCAATATCTTGTAATAATCTATAAGGGAAAGAATTTTAAAAAGAATATAGGTATAGACACACATGTATATATGTATAACCAAATCACTTTGCTGTACACCTGAAACCTAACACAATATTGTAAAGCAACTACACTTCAATAAGAACCAATCAAATAAAATACACATTTATTTATAGATTGGTGACTTCTTGGCAGAGGGAACCCAACGGCTGAAGGGTTTAAGAATCAAGAAACCTCCAGCCCCTAAAGAACTTATGGAAGAAAAATCAGCACAGAACAATTCTGAAGTGATCAAATAGATCAGTAGGGCATGAAATCCCTTGGCAAAAACAAACAAACAAAAAACCAACACAGTACATCTTTTTAGGAGAGCAACTAGGGCACAAAGGCAACCATTCCTAAACTGGCCCCAATCAAGAAGCCTGAGACGCTCTTAGAAACAGATTCCCAGGCCCCACCCTTGGAGAGTCATTCCAAAGGCCCAGCGTGGGGGCATCTCTCTCTCTCTCTCTCTCTCTATATATATATATATATACATATATA
>SJYV01054212.1:2238331-2270097 GCA_006410875.1 Neotragus pygmaeus
TGGGACCCGGGGTCAGGAAGATGAGCGGGGGGCTCCGGCACAGGAGGCGGGGGTGGGGACCAGAACAGGCCCTCCCCTCCCCGCTGCCCAGCTAGCGCTTCACTCCACGGAACCCGCGGGTCGTGCACTCAGTCAGCTGCTGCTCTGCTGTTTTAAGAGTTGGAAGCAGCGATGAGCAAAGCAGACAGAAACCTGCCTTCCTGTCCCTGTGTCATAGTAGAGGGAGCCTGATAACACTACACATGCGCGTCTGCCAAGTCACTTCAGTCGTGTCCCACTCTACGGACAGGCTCCTCTGTCCATGGGATTCTCCAGGCGACAGTACTGGAGTGGGTTGCCATGCCCGCCTCCAAAGACTATATATACATATACTCAAGTGTGATAAGTGCTTGGGGAATGTGAATAGAGGGCGGGCTCAGGGAGCACTGCGGAGGGCTGGAAAGTCCTCTTGGAAATGTGCCATTCTGCACAGAGGTGTGAGGAAGTGAGCCAGGAGGAGGTTTTCAGGCAGAGGGCACAGCTCGAGGGCTACAAGCCAAGAGCATCCCTTGCGTGTTCTGGGACCAGCAAGGAGGCCGGCGGGACTGCCGCTGAGAAGGGAGGGGAGCAGTAGGAGACAAGGCGGAGATCTGACCCCGGGCAGGCTGCGTAGGCCCTGAGGACCACGGGCGGTTCTGGGTTCTTCTACAAGAGGGACGGCAGAAAGAGCCACAGGATGGGCTGCTGTACTGAGTGTCCATGAGGGAGAGAGTGAGCCAGGCTGGCCTGAGAAATGGTGCAGGTCAAGGGCTGCTTACTGAGAGCGAGCCCGCGCAGACCCACCCCCGAGCTCGCAAGGGCGCTGGTGCTGAGAAGTGTTCAGAGGGGTGGCGAGGGCGCCTCGGACTCCAGACAGGCCAGGGAGCTGGTGACAGCGCTGAGTGATGGGGAGAGAAGGCCGGGGCAAGGGCCTGTGGCCGAGGGAGGCTTTGACCTGTCAAGGGCGGAGAGGCCAGGGTGCCGCACATNAAGAGGAGGTAGTGACCACAGCTTGACTCTTGTGAGATCTTGTGCAGCAGCTAGAGCCCACAGTCAGGAATCTGAGATGGGAGGTTCTCCCCCATCTGCCCCCCGCCCCAACCCACCCAGAGTGATTCTCAGGAGTAGAGGGACGGACACAGTGACCTCCATGGGGCCAAGCCAGTCTCTGGGAGGGGTTGATTTTTAGGACTGCCCCCGCCCCCCAGGAAGTCACCTTTTGGAGAGCTATGTAAAAACTGGTCAGATACCCTATGAGGAACATTTCAATATTTGTAAACAAGGCTAAGTAAATCTGTCCTCCTTTCATCTGTAATATTGTCTGAGGAGGAAATGAACCTAATGGTGGGAAGAGTATAGGAGGTCAAAGTGTGTCCCTGAGGAAAGTCATTTTTCTTTCCAGAAGGTGCTGTTGACTTCAGCTTTTCCTCTTTGCTGCTATAGCCACTCAAGACTTTCCTACGTAAAAATCAAGTCTTCCTTGTCTTGCTCTGTCTCTTCCCCTAATAAAATTAGTTTATTTATTTATTTATTGGCTGCACTATGCAGCATGCGAGACCTTAGTTTCCAGGGATCAAACTCAGTTCCCCTGCCGTGGAAGCACAGAGTTTTAACCACTGGACCTCCAGGGAAGTCCCTCCCCTATTAGTTTAGGTTTCAACCCTTGGTCTTTAGACAAGGCAGCCCTGCTCAGGAAGGAGCCATCTCTGAAAACTGCAGGATCTAACAGTCCTTTTTTTCTTTCCCTTTTGAAATTTTCCCCTTTCTGTCAAAGATAGACAAACGGACAAATGTCAGCAGCCTGAAGGATGAGAGAGGAGTAGGTGCCAGTTGGGCAGAATCCATGATGATTCTTTTCCCTTTTTAATTAAGTGAGGATTTGAATTATGAGGGGGCCATAGCTCCCGCTGGGCGGGGCGCTGCCAAGGAGAGGCAATTTCTCTCTTTACAGATTAAATGCCATTTATTCCACTTAGTCTCCCCTCAGTTCTCTCAGAGTGTCTATATTTGCTCTTGTCATCTCGAATAATGGACCACTGAGTGGATGCCCCAGCTCACTAAGGCAGTGGCAGGGAACCCTCAGCGGGCTGAAGCCTGGATGCTTGGCTTCCCCTGGACTCTTCGGAGGAAAGAGTGGTCGTGGTGGTGGGGGAATTTGTGATTTTATTTCCGAGTGTCTTTCCCCCCCAAATTAGAAACTCTTTTGTTACCCCACGCCCCTGACTCCCCCTGAGGCATTGTAAGGGCTTCTCTGCAACTCGGGGGACTGCTGCTATAGATTTATTTCTCCTGTTGATTCTCAGCTGTCCTGGCTGGCGACCCCAGCCCAGATTTATCTGGTAATTTACAGCCATGGTTGGTTGATTTACAATCTGGGGCCATGGAACCCAGAGCCCAGGAAATAATGCTTCGTTCTGGCAAAGGCGCTGCTTTCTTTTCACTCCGTGGGGACCAAACATCTGGAGAGAGGATGGCAGAAAAGAAGGATGTTAGGGGAATGTATGCTGAGAGGACACAATACCTCTCCCAGGTATTCTGGATGGGGCCCAGGTATTCTGGATCCCAGTTTGAGTTTCCAAAATGTGGAGTTTTCACGTGTGCTTGTGTGCTCCACATTTTATTGTTTTCCTAAGCCTTTTCAGATAGGTTATCTAATTCCTTTTTCCCAGCATTCTTCGAAGTAAGTCTTTTTAGTTCCATTTTATAGTTGAGTACTCTAAAGTTGAGACATCAATCTGCCTTCTCACCTGAGGGTGGAGGTGGGAGGGATGGGAGAATGGACCAGATTCCCACCTCCTGATTCCTTGTTAGCGCTCCACTCAGCTCTAGGAGCATCCTCATCTGAGAGCCAGGTAGAGACAAAAGCATATTGTTCTTACCACCCTGATCCCCAGTCCTCTGATATCCTGACCCAGCTGACCCTTCCTTCCCTGTCTTTTCTTTCTTATGTTCTTGTTTTCCCCCTACAAATCCCATTTTCTTGTTATTACCTGTTAGGGTCTTTTAAATTGTGTATCTTCTTAGGGGGTGGTTCAGTATTTTCTTAAATTGCACATCAGACACGAATGTCTCCCACAAAGGGAAAACTCATGGTAGGGGGAAGCATTTTGCTCCCTAGAAATTGAGAATGTAAAGTATATTTAATTAAAATGATAAATCTGATTTTCAGTTTTGTTTTTACTACTGCTAAAACTAATCTATTTTATGCACATTTGCAGAAGGCTCCAGCCATCAAATCAGAGAATATTAGAGCTGGGAGGCACCTGGAGATCTTTCTGGGCCAAACCTTTCATTTTATAGACAAAGAAACTGAGTCTGGATTGGGGAAGGGACCCCTGAAGTTCCAGTGATATGTGAAGGGCTGGTTCTTCACGGTTCCACCTTCTTTCCCTACTTAACTGACTGGTGTATCTCAAGGGCAGGACTCTTCTAGCTGTGCTTCTCTCTCTTTAAAATTTTCTCTCCGCAACCCCTCCTCCCCGCCCCGCCCCACCCCTTGCAAACTCCTGCTGGGTGGGGCTTTGCCTCTGGAACTCCTCCCATGCCTTCCCAGATGGTACAGATCACTTTTCTACCCAGTTCTGATCTCTGACTTTCCTGGCTTCCCAGGCTAGATCCTTATTCTCAGAATCATTTGGAGTGATTTTAAATTGTGTTTGGTTTTCTGTAATTTTCTCTCTGCAATTTTCTTTCTGCTTCTTGAGTAACCAGATCTTTTTTTTTTTTTTTTTTTGGTCCCAACTGTGTCAGCAGAGTTGAAAGCAGAAGCTATTGAATTGACTTTTTATGTTGATTTTCCTTAAAACAGGTTGACCAACAGAGGTGTAGAAAGAGACAGTTTTCTATGACAACCTGGGGTAACCTCTAATGCACATTAATGAAGTCTCCTTTATGTACAGTTGGGAAGGTCCCCTGGAGGAGGAAATGGCAACCCACTCCAGTATTTTTGCCTAGAGAATCCCATGGACAGAGGATCCTGGCGGGCTACAGTCCAAGGGGTCGCAAAAAGTCAGACACAACTGAGCGACTAATACTAATACTTAATATTTATTTAAAACAAGGTTGGTAAATCTTCCAAACCATTATTGATCTGAATAGGTAAGACATGCATTTGGTACAAAATTCAAAAGTCGTATAAGGCTCTGGCAAAATTTTATCATCTCTCCCTTGGCAACCCATTTTGTGTTACTAGAGGCAGCTGAGATGTTCAATTTCTTGGGCATTCTTGGTGAGATAAACAATACACATATACACAGCAGTTGCAGAGCCTGCACACATACTGAATCTCCTCTCCTTTGTTCACACAAATTGGACATGACTAATATTAAGAGCCAAAGAAACTTCATCCTGACAGAGCCAGGACTAACCAGAGAGCAAATAATTCAGTAAGCTGGACTAGAACTCCTAGAGGTTGTTATATGTACTGTTAAGATGATTGTGTCCCTCTCGCCCACCTCCCATACAGTTAACAAACCGTAGAACAAATTGAGTGGGCTTCACTGATGGTTCAAATGGTAAAGAATCTGCCTGAAATGTAGGAGACACGAGTTCGATCCCTGGGTCAGGAATTCCACGGACAGAGGAGCCTGGTGGGCTACAGTCTGTGGACTTGCAAAGAGTCAGACACAACTGAGCGACACACTTTCACTTTTGGCTCAGGACTAAAGATAATGGGCAGAAAATGCCACGTTAACAGGGACAAGCCCCATTTCAGTCTCTCTGTAAATGTATGTGCAAGGTGTTTCTGGCTGCCTCCTTTCCCCAGTGTATCTGGACTTTACAGCCTCCTCCACTTAGGCCTCTCTAGCTCCCAGTGTCTGGGCTGATGTTTGGATGGGGACATCAGATATTCCGGGCAGAGCTAGGCTAGCTATGGGGTCAGTGGCCCCCCATGGAAGGGAGGAGGCTGAGTCCCAGTAACCTGAAAACTCCTCTCAGGGAGATCAGGCAGGGACGCTGCCAGGGTGGAAAGGAGAAAGCAGGTGAAGTGAGGGTGGGCTGCTGCTCTTTTCAGTCCTCCTGACTACTCCTTCACCTTCCCTCCATCTCCTCCAGGCTGCTGTCTTGGGGAAACCTCCAGAGCTGATTGGCCGTAGATTTGGATTTGCCTGCTCATAGGCAAACTGACCTTTCTCATTTACTGGGTATTGGTGGCCAGGCTCATTTCAAGTCTAGAGTGAGAGGATTTGAGGTCCTCAGGGTCTAGACTTTGGTCCCTGGGTCGGGCAGATTCTCTGGAGGAGGGTATGGCAACCCACTCCAATATTCTTGTCTGGAGACTCCCTTGGACAGAGGAGCCTGGTGGGTTACAGTGTTACAGAGTTGGATGCCACTGAGCATGACATGGCATGGGTCTAGTCTGCAGTGGCTGTTGAGATGCTATGCTTCTGGGGACAAGATGTTCTGCCTTATTTGAGAGAAAAGTGGGGATCTAATTAAGAGGCAGGAGGGGGGATTATGGGTCCATGTGTGTGTAGGTACATAAGTGAAGTCGCTCAGTTGTGTCCGACTCTTTGCGACCCCATAGACTGTAGCCCACCAGGCTTCTCTGTCCAGGGGATTTTCCAGGCAAGAGTACTGGAGTGGGTTGCCATTTCCTTCTCCAGGGGATCTTCCCAACCCAGGTATCGAACCCAGGTCTCCTACATTGCAAGCAGACGCTTTACCCTCTGAGCCACCAGGGAAGTAGGTACATAAGTCAGTGCTTAATTTCTCACTTTCAAGAAATCAGAAAACTGGAGTAATTTCTTCAGAATGAGGAGTCCCTCCATCCCACCCCTATAACTCCCCATTGTCTGCAGGATACAATCCCAGCTCCCAAACATGGTCTCCAAAATGTTCACAGTCCCCAGTCCCATGCTTTTTTATTTTTTTTAAAGAAGATGCTNGTGGGTTGCCATTTCCTTCTCCAGGGGATCTTCCCAACCCAGGTATCGAACCCAGGTCTCCTGCATTGCAAGCAGACGCTTTACCCTCTGAGCCACCAGGGAAGTAGGTACATAAGTCAGTGCTTAATTTCTCACTTTCAAGAAATCAGAAAACTGGAGTAATTTCTTCAGAATGAGGAGTCCCTCCATCCCACCCCTATAACTCCCCATTGTCTGCAGGATACAATCCCAGCTCCCAAACATGGTCTCCAAAATGTTCACAGTCCCCAGTCCCATGCTTTTTTATTTTTTTTAAAGAAGATGCTGTTTTAAAAATCTTTGTTTACTTACTTAGGCTATTCTGGGTCTTCTTGCTGCATGGGCTTTTCTCTGGTTGGGACAAGCAAGAAGGGCTATTCTTCACTGCAGTGCATGGGCTTCTCATTGTGGTGCCTTCTCTTATTGTGGAGCATGGGCTCTAGGGCATGCGGGCTTAGTAGTTGAAGCTCCCAGGCTCTAGCGCACAAGCCCACCAATGGTGATGTGCCTGCTCAGTGCTCTGCAGCATGTGGGATCTTCCCGGACCAGGGACTGGACGTGTCTCCTGCACTGGCAGGCAGATTCTTTACCCTTGAGCCACCAGGGAAGCCTCCAGTCCCTGACTTAATACCAAGCTCATCACCATTCTGAGAGCACATGTTTCCTTTTGGGTTTCTGCCCCTTTTCAAATGCTACTTCTTCAGCCTGAAAGAAGCACAGATTCATCTGTACTTCCACAGATATTCATCAACAGATGTTCAATGTTCATCTGCAGATGAAATTTGTTCATCTACAGGTGAAATCTCATAAGGCCCAGATGAAGTGTTTCCTCCTCATTTTCCCAACAAATTACCAACATCTGCTGGATCATAGAAAAAGCAAGCGAATTAAAAAATAAACATCTACTTCTCCTTCATTGACCATGCTAAACCCTTTGACTGTGTAGACCACAACAAACTGTGGAAAATTCTTAAAGAAATGGGAATACCAGACTACCTTACCTGTCTCCTGAGAAACCTGTGTGCAGGACAAGAAGCAACAGTTGACCAGGGAATGAAACAACAGACTGATTCAAAATTGAGAAAGGAGTATGTCAAGACTGCATATTGTCACCCTGCTTATTTAACTTATATGCAGAGTACATCATGTGAAATGCTGGACTGGATGACTCACAAGCTAGAATTAAGATTGCCAGGCGGGAGAGATATCAACAACCTCAGATATGCAAATAATCCTACTCTAATGGCAGAAATTGAAAAGGAACTAAAGAGCCTTTTAATGAAGGTGAAAGAGGACAGAGAAAAAGCTGGCTTAAAACTCAACATTCAAAAAACTAAGATCATGGCATCCGGTCCCATCAGTTCAGTTCAGTCGCTCAGTTGTTTCCGACTCTTTGTGACCCCATGGAGTACAGCATGCAAGGCCTCCCTGTTCATCATCAATTCCCGTAGTTTACTCAAACTCATGTCCATTGAGTCGGTGATGCCATCCAACCACCTCATCCTCTGTCGTCCCCTTCNATTAAATTTGTACTTTAGCCAAATATTTCACAACATTGAAATAGTGTGCTGCCAAGAAGTCATCCCCCTCAGCAGGCTCCTGTAGATAATTTTGCAACTTTCTATTCGCTACTATAGCAAAATTTGACCTGAATTGGAACATAGGAAAAATAAGATAATGTCAATAAAGATTTTGACAACATGAGCTATTTAAAGACTTTTTTCTCAGAGGTTAACATAGGAAACTTTAGACAATTTCCTAAAATGTAAGAGATGTCAAACAGCTACTATAGGGAGCTCCTTAGAAACCCATGCAGAATAGTCTTTCAGGAACAATCAAAAGTTGATTTGACTCTATGAGAGGAGATTAAAAAAAAAAAACTATCAGAATTATACAGGAGGAGACCACACAGCTCTAGGAATGAAGACATAATTAGTGGAAGTTCCATTAAAGATCAGCAGAGAGACACTGAAAAAATTATATCTTATATTTGAAGATGTCCAAATTTCTACATACCTACTTCCAGAGAAACTGTTGTTGATCAGTTGCAAAGAGATGTCAAACTCTTTGTGACTCCATGGACTTTAGTATGCCAGGCTCCTCTGTTCTCCACTATCTACCAAACTCTGCTCTAATTCATATCAATTGAGTTGGTGATGGTATCTAACAATCTCATCCTCTGCTACCCTTTATCCTTTTGTCTTCAATCTTTCCCAGCATCAGGGACATTTCCAATGAGTCGATTGTTTGCACCAGGTGGCCAAGGTATTAGAGCTTCAGAGTCAGTCTTTCCAGTGAATATTCAGAATTGATTTGCTTTAGGATTGATTGGTTTGATCTCCTTGAACCTTAAAGNCCCAGCATCAGGGACATTTCCAATGAGTCGATTGTTTGCACCAGGTGGCCAAGGTATTAGAGCTTCAGAGTCAGTCTTTCCAGTGAATATTCAGAATTGATTTGCTTTAGGATTGATTGGTTTGATCTCCTTGAACCCTAAAGGACTCTCAAGAGTTTTCTCCAGCACCACAGCTTGAAAGCATCAGTTGCTAATAGCTCAGCCTTTTTTTATGGTCCAACTCTCTCATCTGTACATGACTACTGGGAAAGCCATAGTTTTGATTATATGGACCTTTGTTGGCAAAGTAATGTTTCTCCTTTTTACTACACTGTCTAGTTTTGCCATAACTTTTCTTTCAAGGAGTAAGCATCTTTTAATTCCATGGCTACAGTCACTGTCCAGAGTGATTTTGGAGCCCAGGAAAATAAAATCTGTTACTTTTTCAAATTTTCCCCCTTCTATTTACCATGACAGAATGGGACTGGATGCCATGACTTACTTTTTGAATGTTGAGTTTCAAACAAGTTTTTTCACACTCCTCTTTCACCCTGATCAAGAGATACTTTAGTTTCTCTTAGCTTACTTCCATTAGACTGGTATCATCTGCATATCTAAGGTTGTTGATATTTCTCTGGGCAATCATGATTCCAGCTTGCAATTCATATAGCTCAGCATTTCACATGATGTATGCTGCATATAACTTAAATAAGCAGAGTGACAATATATAGCCTTTCATAGTCCATTCCCAATTTTGAACCAGTCCGTTGTTCCATGTCCTGTTCTCACTGTTGCTTCGTGACATATATACCGGTTTCTCAGGAGGCAGATATGATGGTGTAGTACTCCCATGTCTTTAAGAAGTTTCCACAGTTTGATATGATCCACACAATCAAAGGTTTTAGTGTAGTCAACGGAGCAGAAATAGAGGTTTTTCTGGAACTCTTTTTTCCTTCCTGACCTGCATACAGATTTCTCAAGAGGTAGGTTAGGTGATCTGGTATTCCCATCTCTCACAGAATTTTCCACAGTTTATTGTGATCCACACAGTCAAAGGTTTTGGCATAGTCAATAAAGCAGGAATAGATGTGTTTCTGGAATTCTCTTGCTCTTTCCATGATCCAGCGGATGTTGGTAATTTGATCTCTGGTTCCTCTGCCTTTTCTATTCATGTCGATGTATGGCAAAGCCAATAGAGTATTGTAAAGTAAAATTTAAAAAATAAATAAATTTATTTAAAAAAAAAATAAAACCAGCTTGAACATCAGGGAGTTCACAGTTCACGTATTGCTGAAGCCTGGCTTGCAGAATTTTGAGCATTACTCTACTAGCATGTGAGGTGAGTGCAACTGTACAGTAGTTTGATCATTCTTTGGCATTGCCTTTCCTTGGGATTGGAATGAACACTGACCTTTTCCAGTCCTATGGCTGAATTTTCCAAATTTGCTGGCATATTGAGTGCAGCACTTTCACAGCATCATCTTTCAGGATTTGAAANTTCTTCAGCGCTCAGCTTTCTTTATAGTCCAGTTCTCACATTCATACATGACTACTGGAAAAACTATAGCCTTGACTAGATGGACCTTTGTTGGCAAAGTAATGTCTCTGCTTTTTAATATGCTGTCTGGTCATAACTTTCCTTCCAAGAAGTCAGCATCTTTTAATTTCATGGCTGCAGTCATCATCCACAGTGATTTTGGAGCCCCCAAAAATAAAGTCTGCCACTGTTTCCCCATCTATTTGCCATGAAGTGATGGGACTGGATGCCATGATCTTAGTTTTCTGAGCTTTAAGTTGAGCTTTAAGCCAACTTTTTCACTCTCCTCTTTCACTTTCATCAAGAAGCTCTTTAATCCTTCACTTTCTGCTATAAGGGTGTCATCTGCAAATCTGAGGTTATTGATATTTCTCCTGGCAGCCTTGATTCCAGCTTGTGCTTCATCCAACCCAGCATTTCTCATGATACACTCCGCGTATAAGTTAATAAGTAGGGTGACAATATACAGCTTTGATGTACTCCTTTTCTTATTTGGAACCAGTCTGTTCCATGTCCAGTTCTAACTGTTGCTTCCTGACCTGTATACAGATTTCTAAGAGGCAGGTCAGGTGGTCTGGTATTCCCATCTCTTTCAGAATTTTCCACAGTTTATTGTGATCCACACAATCAAAGGCTTTGGCATAGTCAGTAAAGCAGAAATAGATGTTTTTCTAGAACTCTCTTGCTTTTTCGATGATCCAGAGGATGTTGGCAATTTGATCTCTGGTTCCTCTGCCTTTTCTAAAACCAGCTTGAACATCTGGAATTTCACGGTTCACGTATTGTTGAAGCTTGGCTTGGAGAATTTTCAGCATTACTTTACTAGAGATGAGTGCAATTGTGCAATAGTTTGAGCATTCTTTGGCATTGCCGGTCCCATCACTTCATGGCAAATCGATGGAAAAACAATGGAAACAGTGACAGACTATTTTCTTGGGATCCAAAATCACTGCGGATAATGACTGCAGCCATGAAGTTAAAAGATGCTTGATCCTTGGAAGGAAAGCTATGACAAACCTAAACAGCATATTAAAAAGCAGAGATCACTTTGCTGACAAAGTCCATATAGTCAAAGCTATGGTTTTTTTCAGTAGTCATGTACACCTGTGAGAGTTGGACCATAAGAAAGCCTGAGCACCGAAGAATTGATGCTTTTCAATTGTGGTGCTGGAGAAGACTCTTTAGAGTCCCTTGGACTGCAAGGAGATCAAACCAGTCAATACCAAAGGAAGGAAATCAACCCTGAATATCCACTGGAAGGACTACCGATGCTGAAGCTGGAGCTCTAATACTTTGGCCACCTGTTGGAAAGAGGTGACTCACTGGAAAAGACCCTGATGCTGGGGAAGATTGAGGGCAGGAGGAAAAGGGGGCAACAGATGATGACATGGTTGGGTGGCATCACTGTCTCAGTGGACATGAGTTTGAGCAAACTGTGGGAGATAGTGAAGGACAGGGAAGCCTGGCGAGCTGCAGTTCATGGAGTCGCAAAAAGTCAGACACAACTTAGCGACTGAACAACACGTAACCCAGCAGAGCCCCCTCTCTCAAGTTGGACAGGACATTCAGAGTAGGCCTTTCCTGGAGGGAAAGGGAAACTCATTGCTGGCATGAGTTTGCTCAGCTCTCTCCCCTTGGAACTTTCTAGCTCTATGACTTTGGAAAAGTTACTTAACTCCTCTGAGCCCCACATGTGTGTGATATGGAATAACTGAGTAACACATGTTAAATGGTTGACCTGGACATGGTGAGGGCTAAAAGAAAGATTTGCTGTTATTTTGGGCTGTCATTTACGATGCACTCCCGTCTCCTAGCATAGCTCCTGGCATGTTGCAGTTGCTCAATAAATGAAAAAAATGGGTTCATTCATTAATCAATTGCATTCCACCACACCCTCCCACCTCAACCCCAGAGATGCTGTTATTTCTCCAAATTTGGAACCTCAGATGTAGCGTCTGTTTGCTGTTTCCTTTAGTCTGGTGTTTCCTCTGGAAGGCAGGGCCTCTGGGGCTCCACACAAATTGACACCTGTCCCCACCCCGACTCCATCCCAGATATCAGGTAGCAGAGGATGTCCTGAAGTGGCAGTCAGCAAACCAAAGTGTGAACATCTGTCCAATGAAATAGCATGAGACAGAGAATCAGAGGGATTCAGGCTCCAACTACTGTTCCTGGCTGTGTGACCTTGGGCAAGTTACTTAACCTCTCTGAATCCTCCGATTGTGGCATGAAAATGTAGAGATGGGTGAGACTCAGCAGTATAAAGTTGCACAGAGATTGTTCTGATGGTCCTCCTTCCCTGCCTTGGAAGACTGATATGGCAGGGTCAGAGTTTAGGGTTTCCAGAATTTGAAATTCTGAAGGGACCAGGAAAGAGGGGTAGACCAGAGCTACCACCATTATCCTAGCCACAGAAAAACAGGTGACTTGGAGGGCATGGGCGGATACCCTCCTACCAGGGCCCCCGGGAAAAGGAACCATGACTGTGGCTCATGTTTCTCCCTTCACATGCAGTTGCAGCATCTGGGTTTGAGCCCAAAGCACAACTCCCAAGACTTCCCGGATGGTCCAGTGGCTAAGACTCCATGCTCCCGATGGAGGGGACTTAGGTTTGATCCCTGGTCAGGGAACTAGATTCCACATGCTGCAACTAAAGATCTTGCATGCTGCAATGAAGACTAAAGAACCCATGTGCCGCAACTAAGACCCAGTGCAACTGTATATATATATGCATATATACTGCATTGTATATATATGCAGCCATATATATATAACAGAGGATGTCCTGAAGTGGCAGTCAGCAAACCAAGGTGTGAACATTTGTCCAGTGAAATAGCATGAGACAGAGAATCGGAGGGATTCAAGCTCCAACTACTGTTCCTGGCTGTGTGACCTTGGGCAAGTTACTTAACCTCTCTGAATCCCTGATTGTGGCATGAAAATGTACAGAAACATTTCACATACATACATAAAGTGTTAGTTGCTCAGTACTGTCCCACTCTGTGACCCTATGAACAGTAACCCACTGGGTTCCTCTGATCTGTGGGATTCTCTAGGCAAGACCACTGGAGTGAGTAACCATTCCCTTCTCCAGGGGAAAAGACTTGATTCATTGGAAAAGACTCTGATGCTGGAAAAGATTGAGGGTGGGATAAGAAAGGGATAACAGAGGATGAGATGGTTAGATGTCATCACCAACTCAATGGACATGAGTTTGAGCAACCTCCAGGAGATAGTAAAGCCTGGCATGCTGCAGTCCATGGGGTGACAAAAATTTACACAAGACTCAGCAAATGAACAACAAATATATTTTTAAAAAACCATTTTGAAAGCAATTAGAATAATGTCTTAAAAAAAAAAAGTCCCCCCCCCACTGTCTGAACAGAGAAAGAAAGCTTCACAACTCCTTAGTGGGAAGTTCGCAAAGTCACCCAGGCCCCCTCTCTCTGCCCCAGGGAGGACACACACATATATAAATGTGATTCTGGAGTCTCCATCATCGGCAGAGAGCAGCAGAGACCAAATGAGGGACTGAGATGCCAGACNGAGACAGGAATAATGTCTTAAAAAAAAAAAGTCCCCCCCCCACTGTCTGAACAGAGAAAGAAAGCTTCACAACTCCTTAGTGGGAAGTTCGCAAAGTCACCCAGGCCCCCTCTCTCTGCCCCAGGGAGGACACACACATATATAAATGTGATTCTGGAGTCTCCATCATCGGCAGAGAGCAGCAGAGACCAAATGAGGGACTGAGATGCCAGACCAGGTGAGAGGGATCCCGCTTAGAAGGACTTCCAGGGAAAACCACGGCTGAGCGGAGCCTCTTCAGATGGGAGCTGGGGAAGCCAGCCCTCCCATCTTTGTGTTGACATACACTTGCCCCAGGTTGCCTTTGGTGCCTCAAACTTGAGTTATGAAAAATGTGGTTATTATTATAATTCATGGCCAACTCCCTCCCACCTCCCCGACTAGACAGGAAGCCTCTGGCAGGTAGAGACCTGTTCTGCAACAAACCCCTTCCCCCAGCACCCACTCACCTGCTTCCTTCCTTCACAGATACTTACTGAGCATTGACGTAGGTGCCAGGGACCCGACTTGAATGCCTGAGGCTCATCCTTTCTGGGTGTCAGCTGCTAAATCTCCCAGTTTGGTCTCCCAGGTTCCCCAAGGAAAAAATCCCTCTACTCCATCCCAGAAGGGGACAGTGGATCCAGCCTGGTAAGGAGATGCCATGAGTGGTGTGCTTGCAATGAAAACCATTTTCTGCTTTCTTCCTTCCCATAGTACCAGGGATGATGCTCCTATGGAAAACTTTTATTTATTTTTGGCTGTGCTGGGTCTTTGCTGCTGCACTCGGGCTTTCTCTAGTTGTGGTGAGTGGTGGTTCCTCTCTAACTGCAGTGCGTGGGCTTCTCATTTGGGTGGCTTCTCCTGTTGCTTCAGTAGTCCTGGCTCAGGTGCACGGGCTTAGTTGCTCCACAGCATGTAGGATCTTCCTGGATCAGGGACAGAACCCGTGTCCTCTGCATTGGCAGGCAGATTCTCAACCACTGGACCACCATGAGAGTCTCCCAAGGAAAATTCACATGTAGTATCTGAAATCTCAGTGGGGAAGCAAGCTCAGGCTCCCTTCTGAAGAATCCCTGTGGCTGACCTGGCCTGAGCCCTGGGAAACCTGTCCAAGGTCACTGGCATGTGCAGGCGTGGGCAAGGTCAGGGCCAATGGGAGCCTCTCTTTCTCTCACACTGGCTTAGAATTTCTCACTTAGCTCTGGGGACAGCCAGCTTAGATACTTGGCCTGGGATTGCAGAGCTAAGATTCCAAAGAAAAAATTCCAGGGCAAATATCTCAGGAGTTTTAGTTTCCCTGCTTTCAACCTTTCCATGATCCCTTTCACACCATCCTAGAATCTTCTACCTTAGCCTCTTGCTTCCCAGGCTCCTGCCATTGGTCCTGATATCCCCAAAGCCTGGAATACCCTCTTCCCAACCCCATACCCGAATCCTACCTCCTCCAATGCCAGATCCAATGCCATCTCCTCCAAGAAGTCTCCCTTGATCCTCCCAGGGAGAATGTATCTCTCTCTCTTTCTCTCACTGGAACACCCAAGTTCAGCCTGTGGTTAGGACTTTGGCTTTCAAAATCAGACAAGACTGTTTCATAGGCTGGCTCTGCCCCTTCCCAGATAAGTTCTCTCTTCTCACTGTGCCTGTGTGTTCCCATCTATAGTACTATAAGTGCCCTACATACGAAGCTTCAAGTTGAGAACTTTCAAAGATGCGAACGTGCATTTGCACATCCCATCACATAAGTTATGAGTGAAATCGCAACTTACCCCCTGGTCTCCTATTGCTGACGATCCTTCAGGTCTACCAACTCCCTCACCTCCTCTCCAGTCAGTAACTCTTCTTGCCTGTTCACCTGATGCCAGCACTTGTATGCCAGCTGCTGTACTGTACTACTGTACTTTTTGAGGTACTGTGCTCTAAGATTTAAAATGTTTTCTTTATTTTGTGTGTTTATTTTTTATGTGTTATTTGTGGGAAAAGTATAAACTTACTGCAATTCAGTACTAGATAGCCAATTATGTTAGTTGGGTACCTAGGCTAACTTTGTTGGACTTAGGAACAAATTGGACTTATGAACATGCTCTCGGAACAGAACTCATGCGTAGGGGGCTAATGACAGTACCTTTCCTTTCCCACATCGTTTTTGAGAGGATTAGTTGTTTTTACACAGACTTACACAGCCTGGTACCTAGTAAGTGATTTCCCTTGATTTATAACATCCTCCCCATAGCAGAGAATCTTCTCTACCAGAGGGTAAACTCAACCCTTAGAAGGAATCCCATGAATATGTGTTGAATGAATGAATGAACCAGGAGGGCCTGGACCAGCACGGCAGGTGTGAGCTTTCAAAAGAGCTGCTGTCGATGCTGTTCAAGATGTTCTCCTGGGGTTGATCCCAACAATGACCCTTTCCACCTTGGTCTGAAGGAAATGCCACCCAGACACAGGGTCTTCTGCCCGTCTGATTCTTGGCTGTTCCTCGGGGCAAGTTTCCCAAGTGTCTCAGGCTGCCTGGCCTCCTCCATAGGGGTGGAGAAGGAAGGTGGGGGCACAAAGCATGCCGGTTGAACCCTTTCTTCACAGGTGGTAGAGGGCAGACAAGGGCTGACCTCAGTGGCACTGCGGCCGAGTTCTGCCCTGGGAGAAGCTGTCTTTTCTTACCCAGCCTTCAGGACAGTAAGAGCAGGACGTATTTGGAGCCCCTGTTCTCCTTGTGTGGATCCAGCTCTGGGAGGCAGAGGGAACTGGAGCCAGATGGCTATGCCACGTGGAAGGAAACCCCAAAGCCTCTGCCTCTTTGTTGCCTAACTCTCTGCTCTACCTCCTGGCTCTCCTGATGCCAGAAAGATACAGCCCAAAGGTCCTTCTCAGTCTCTTGGGCAGGGTTCCAGCTGGGAAGACAGGTTGTGGTTTGCCTTTTCTCCTGACTTGCCCAGAACTACTTGGTTCCCTCCCTGGCAACCCAACTTTCCACATGTACTCCTACTATTGATGAATTAGATCTCGTATTTACACTTTAGAGCACAGCTTGGCAGACTATAAAAGATCAGAGAGTAAATATTATAAGCTTTCTGAGTCACACCATCCCACTTGGAACTACACAGCTGTGCCACCAGAGCAGAAAACCATAGACAACATAGACAGCACAGCCACAGACAACAGCTAAACAAATAAGCGTTCCCAGGTGGCTCAGTGGTGAAGAATCTGCCTGCCAGTGCAGGAGATGGACAAGACTTAGCGACTAAACACACGCATGTCCCAATCAAGTTATTTATCAAACTTACATTAAAATTTAAATTTCCTATGTTTTCATATGATACAAAATATTGGTTTTTCTTTTGATTTTTTTCCAATCATTGAAAAAATTAGAACCCTCTGGAGCTTATGGGCCTTATAAAAACAAGCATTGGGTTCAACATGGCCCATGGACCACGGTTTTCAAAGCTCTGGTCCTTCCATGCCTCTCAGGAGAGCATCCTCTGGCTGCAAACTCAGTTCCAGGGATGCACAAAGCAGCTATCTTCCATTCAGTCTGAGCAAACTGTTCCAGGGGCTGGACTGAGAATCACAGGGGCCCAGAAAACGAGTGAGGCACCCAGCCTGCCCTTAAGGAACTTCTCATCCAATGGAGGGTGGATCCAAGACAAGTCCAAGGACGATTCTGATACAAAATCAAGGAAGGCTGGCATTGTGAGAGACCTTGTCTTGTCCATTGAATAAAAAATTCTCTGTGGAATGTAAATTGGTGTAGCCACTATGGAGAACAATATGGAGTTTCCTTAAAAAACTAAAAATAGGAGTTTCCCTGGTGGTCCAGTGGTTGATCTGCCTTGCTGTGTGGGGAATGAAGGTTCAAACCCTGGTCAGGGAACTAAGATCTCACATGCTGCCTGGAGCTACTGAGCCTGTGCATTCTGGAGCCTGAGGGCATGCCACAGTGAAGAACCCATAGGCTGCAAATAAGACCTAATGCAGCCAAAAATAAAGAAATATTTAAAAACTAAAAATAGATTTGCCACATAATCCAGCAATCCCAGTCCTGGGCATATATTCATAGAAAACCATAATTTTAAAAGATACATTAACTCCAATGTTCAATGCAGCATTATTTATAATAGCCAAGACGTGGAAGCAACCTAAGTGTCCAACTCCACCAGATGAATGGATAAAGAAGATGTGTGTGTGTGTGTGTTAGTAGCTCATTTGTGTCTGACTTTAATGAGTAGCCTGCCAGATTTCTCTGTCCATGAGATTTCCCAGTCAAGAATACTGGAGTGGGTTGCCATTTCCTCNCCCAGAACTACTTGGTTCCCTCCCTGGCAACCCAACTTTCCACATGTACTCCTACTATTGGTGAATTAGATCTCGTATTTACACTTTAGAGCACAGCTTGGCAGACTATAAAAGATCAGAGAGTAAATATTATAAGCTTTCTGAGTCACACCATCCCACTTGGAACTACACAGCTGTGCCACCAGAGCAGAAAACCATAGACAACATAGACAGCACAGCCACAGACAACAGCTAAACAAATAAGCGTTCCCAGGTGGCTCAGTGGTGAAGAATCTGCCTGCCAGTGCAGGAGATGGACAAGACTTAGCGACTAAACACACGCATGTCCCAATCAAGTTATTTATCAAACTTACATTAAAATTTAAATTTCCTATGTTTTCATATGATACAAAATATTGGTTTTTCTTTTGATTTTTTTCCAATCATTGAAAAAATTAGAACCCTCTGGAGCTTATGGGCCTTATAAAAACAAGCATTGGGTTCAACATGGCCCATGGACCACGGTTTTCAAAGCTCTGGTCCTTCCATGCCTCTCAGGAGAGCATCCTCTGGCTGCAAACTCAGTTCCAGGGATGCACAAAGCAGCTATCTTCCATTCAGTCTGAGCAAACTGTTCCAGGGGCTGGACTGAGAATCACAGGGGCCCAGAAAACGAGTGAGGCACCCAGCCTGCCCTTAAGGAACTTCTCATCCAATGGAGGGTGGATCCAAGACAAGTCCAAGGACGATTGTGATACAAAATCAAGGAAGGCTGGCATTGTGAGAGACCTTGTCTTGTCCATTGAATAAAAAATTCTCTGTGGAATGTAAATTGGTGTAGCCACTATGGAGAACAATATGGAGTTTCCTTAAAAAACTAAAAATAGGAGTTTCCCTGGTGGTCCAGTGGTTGATCTGCCTTGCTGTGTGGGGAATGAAGGTTCAAACCCTGGTCAGGGAACTAAGATCTCACATGCTGCCTGGAGCTACTGAGCCTGTGCATTCTGGAGCCTGAGGGCATGCCACAGTGAAGAACCCATAGGCTGCAAATAAGACCTAATGCAGCCAAAAATAAAGAAATATTTAAAAACTAAAAATAGATTTGCCACATAATCCAGCAATCCCAGTCCTGGGCATATATTCATAGAAAACCATAATTTTAAAAGATACATTAACTCCAATGTTCAATGCAGCATTATTTATAATAGCCAAGACGTGGAAGCAACCTAAGTGTCCAACTCCACCAGATGAATGGATAAAGAAGATGTGTGTGTGTGTGTGTTAGTAGCTCATTTGTGTCTGACTTTAATGAGTAGCCTGCCAGATTTCTCTGTCCATGAGATTTCCCAGTCAAGAATACTGGAGTGGGTTGCCATTTCCTCCTCCAGGGGATCTTCCCAACCCAGGGATCAAACACATGTCTCCTGCTTTGGCAGGCAGATTTTTTTTTACCAATGAGCCACCAGGGAAGCCCAGTAGAATATTACTCAGTCATAAAAAAGAATGAAATAATGCCATTTGCAGTCTCTAGCCATTGGACCTAGAGATTGTCATACCAAGTAAAGTAAGCCAGACAAACACATATATGATATCATTTATATGTGGAATCTAAAAAATGATACAAATGAACTTATTTACAAAACAGAGACAGACTCACAGACTTAGAAAATAAATGGAGAAAGGTATGGGGGGGTAAATTAGGAGGTTGGGATTCACATATACATACTACTTTATATAGAATAGATCATCAATAAGAACCTACTGTATAGTACAGGGAACTCTACTCAATACTCTGTAATAACCTATGTGGGAAAAGAATCTGAAAGAGAATAGTTATATGTATATGTATAACTGAATCACTTTGCTGCCCACCTGAAACTAACACAACATTGTAAATCAACTATACTCTATTAAAAAGTTCTCTGCAACTTGGGTTGAGAGGATTGAGGGAGAGTATTGGGCTCCCTGGGAGAATAAATGTGGCATGAAAGATTTCATGGAGGAAATGGCATTAGAGACTAACTTGAAGAAATCAGACCTCTAGGACTGATCTTCACCCTAGTCTCACTCCAGTGAAAGGGAGCCTTCTGACTTCTGCATAAAAGCATTGAGCACATACACTACTCCCCACTCTCCTCCCCCATAAGCCATCCTTTGGTGGTGGGCTCCTCAGGACAGGTGCCGGGGCAGGGGCTTGTCTCATTTCTGAGCCTCTGAAATCCCAAGAACATGTTTTTTGGCACTGCTTATTTTGGTATTAGTGTTAAGTCGTTCAGTTATGTCCGACTCTTTGCAACTCCAGGGACTGTAGCCCACCAGGATCCTCTGTCCATGGGATTTCCCAGCAAGAATACTGGAGTGGGTAGCCATTCCCTTCTCCAGGGGATCTTCCCGACCCAAGGATCAAATCCAGGTCTCCTTCTTTGCAGGCAGATTCTTTACCATTTGAGTTATCAGGGAAGTCCCTTGCTAAGACTAAACTGAAGTTGGGACTGGGAAGCGGAGGATGAAAAAGATTTCTGCTGGAAATTGGGCCCAATAGATTGGGTTGTTCCCTCTATTTTATCCAGTTCTCCAGACCCCAGAAAAACATTACCCAAAGAATGTGCCAGTTGTTTTGGGCACAACCTTAGAGTTTCTTTTATTTTTAAAAAATTGTTTTATTTTTGGCTGTGCTGGGTCTTCGCTGTGGTTCAAGGGCTTCTCATTGCTGTGGTTTCTCTTGTTGTGGAGCCCAGGCTCTCGGGTACAGGATCAGTAGTTGTGGCACGTGGGCTTCGTTGCTCTGAGGTAAGTGGAATCTTCCCAGACCAACAGTTGAACCTGTGTCTTCTGCACTGGCAGGTGGATTCTCAACCACTGGACCACCAGGGAAGCCCCAGCTTAGAGTTTTTTAAAGGGGACTCTGAGTCTTAAAGCAGTTCTGACTTGGGCAGAGGGAGGGAGGGACCCCCAAGAGTAGCTTATCCCCATTGGATAAGAATCCACCTGCCAGTGTAGAAGACCCAGGTTCAGTCCCTAGTCTGGGAAGATTATTTGTACTGAGGAGCAGCTGGGCCCCAGAGCCATAACTACTGAGCCTCGGCTCTAGAGCCTGAGAGCCATAACTGTTCACGTGCTCCAATTGCTGAAGTGCTCATGCCTAGAGCCTGTGCAACAAGAGAAGTCTCTGCAATGAGAAGCCCGTGCACTGCAGCTAAGAGAAGCCCCAACTTGCCACAACTAGAGGAAAGCTGTGCAAAGCAATGAAGATTCAGCACAGCCAAAAAAAGAAAAAAAAACAAGAGTAGCTCATTTGTGATCCTGTCCTGAGGCTTAAACCTCCCATGTCTTGCCACATAAGATGTGATGCCATTCAGTCAGACAGATGGCAGAGGCATTACTGCATGGCAGATGAAACCACAGGCTCAGAGGGCTGACTCTTTTTGCTCTGCCACAAATGACCCATCTATAGGGTCTTGAGTAAGTGAGATTGTCTTTCCCTTGATTTTCTCATCTGTAAGTCAACAGTAATGAGTATTGACATCAGGGAGCTGGTGTGACGATAAAATGAGACGCTATAAGGGAGCACATTGTCAAATTGTCCTTAAGCATTCCACAAATGCTAGTTCTTATTATCTGATGTCACATTGGGACCCTTCCTTGGGTCCAGGCAGCATCTTGAGTTCTGACTGTTAGGACCACCCCTGAGTCTGATCTAAATCCCACTTGCTGGGACTTCCCTGGTGGTCCAGTGCTTAAGACTTTGCCTTCCAAGGTAGGGGGGTGGGGGTTTGATCCCTGGTCAGGAACTAAAGGGAGTGTCCCTGGTGGCTCAGACAGTAAAGAATCTGCCTGTCGTGGGAACTAATATACCTGCCTCACAGCCAAAAAGACATAAAATACAGAAGCAATATTGTAACAAATTCAATAAAGGCTTTAAGAAAGGTACATATAAAAAAAAATCTTAAAAAAATCAGTGAATCAGTCCCTCCTGCCATAGGTGGACCCCAGCTTCCCTGACAGTCTTCCAGGACAGGGACGCACACGGCCACCTCAGGCCGACCCTCTAATCTCAGCTCCTTCCCCTTCTCCCCTCCCCTGTGATTATCATCAACCCACTGGAGCTAGCGGGCAGGCTTGGCTGCGCCCCATGCCCCTTTGAAGTCCGCAGCCAGGTTCCCAGTCCCACACACTGACTTCTGAGAAAGCTGCTTCCCATCAAATCCTGCCGCCAAAAACACTCCCCTCTTAGGTATTCCTGCCAACTCCGTTTTATAATCTCCACGCTGGGGAGGGAGGACAGTATAGGCACTTTGTGCGCAGGAAGGAAGCAATTAAATTATTAGCACTTTGAGAAATTAAACGACATAACTTATGGCAGAATAAGTTTAGGAAAAAAAAAAAAAAAACCCCTTGTAATGTGAGAAAACAATTAAAAAGAATTATATAAGGTTGGGCTCGCTCCTTTATTGCAATAGAGTTAGCAGTTCATTGATTATCGTCTTGTTATAATGCAGCAGGATGGTGCGGGCTGCCACGGAGGCTGTGATACTCAGGAAGTGAGACGCTTAGCTGGGTCCTGCAAGAAGATGTAGAGGAGGAGCTGAAAGGTTTTCCTGAAGCGGGGTGGGGGAGGGGAAACTGGAGTCAGAGGAGGATCCCTAGAGCAACCCTTGCTTCTCCTGGCTCCTTCTGCTCTGGTAGACCTTGTCAGTCTCAGCCTGCCCAGACCCTGTGCCAGCAATTCCGCTCCTAGTGATTCACCCCAGAGAAACGTTCACATGGCTCCAAAAGGGACATGGACAAGGGTGATCCTGAGGCACCCAGAGTGGCCCTCTCTGGGAGAGTGGAAAGGTGAAACGAGATGGATGTGCTCAGCAGCAGCAGCAGCAGCAAGAAGCTACAGACGGCATGCCCATAGGATCACGTGGTTACATCTCAAAAACTTCGTGTCACACAGCAATGAAAAACAGCACATGACTGCTACCTGTACCACATGGAGGAGTCTCCCAGAAAAGTTGAGGGAAAGAAGCAAGACATGAAAAAGCCCCCACTGTGTGGTTCCATTTAGATGAAGTTCAAGAACAGGCTGAACTAGCAGGTGGTGACAGAGCTGGAATAGCAGTTACTTCTGGCAGCAGAAGGGGGAAGGGAAGAGTTTATTGACTGGGATGGGGCACAGTGGAACCTTTCTAGGCTGCTGGAAATGTATTATCTTTTGAGCTAGGTGGTGGTTACACAGGCTGTATACATAGATGAAAAACTGAGTTTTATACTTGAGACCACACTTTGCTGTATGTATGTTATCCCTCAATAGGGGAGTACAAAGCAAAAAAATTTTGCCCAAGGGAAAAATAGGAAACATGGAGATATGACACAACACCATTTATGCAAATAAAAATCCACAGTGAAACAACACTGCCCATCCTCTAAGAACTCAATAAACGGAAAGATAGACACTATCATTTGGACATAGGCTATGGGGATGGCTCAGACAGTAAAGAAGCTGCTGCAACTCAGGAGATCCAAGTTCAATCCCTGAGGGAAGATCCCCTGGAGTAGGAAATGGCAACCCACTCCAGTATGCTTGCCTTGAGAATTCCACAGACAGAGGAGTCTGGTGGGTTACAGTCCGTGGGTCACAAAGAGTTGGACATGACTCAGTGACTAACATACTTATGGTGATAAAAGGAAATGAATGAATGTATGTATGAATGAATGAAACCAAGAATAGGGCCCGCCCTGGGGTGAATTTACTGGGGCCTGCACTTTCATGCATTGGAGAAGGAAATGGCAACCCACTCAAGTGTTCTTGCCTGGAAAATCCCAGGGATGGGGGAGCCTGGTGGGCTACTGTCTATGGGGTCACACAGTTGGACACAACTGAAGTGACTTAGCAGCAGCAGCAGCACTTAGCTCAGACCTCCCACTCCCAGCTGAGTTTCCCTAGCAGTTTTCTTAATCTCTCTGGATTTCAGTTTATCTGTTACATGGATGATAAAGAGTGTCTTAGGTGAGGGTGTTGAGCAGGTGTTTGCTAGATCAAATGAAAGATAACTAGATCAAAAGATAACACTTTTCTATTTGGCTGGGCTGTGCAGCTCGTGGACTTCCCAGGTGGCTCAGGAGTAAAGAATCCGCCTACAGGAGACAGGGGAGTTGTGGGTTCCATCCCTGGGTTGGGAATATCCCCAGGAGGAGGAAATGGCAACCCATTCTAGTTTTCTTGCCTGGAAAATCCCATGGACAGAGGAGATTGGTGGACTACAGTCCATGGGGTCACAAAGAATCAGACATGACCGAGCACGAGCATGTGCAAGTACAGCTCGTGGGATCTTCGTTCTCCAATCAGGGATTGAACCCTGGCCATGACAGCGAAAGCACTGAGTCCTAACCACTGGCCTACCAGGGAATTCCCTCAGCACATTTTTTTTTTTAGTTGCAGCATGTGGGATCCAGTTCCCTAAACAGGAATTGAAACCACCTGGGACCCCCTGCATTGTGCAGTCTTAGCCACTGGGTCACTAGGGATGTCCCTTAGCAAAGGTTTTATGTAGAAAAGCAAAGCAAAGTTGCATCCGACTCTTTGTGATCCCATGGGCTGTAGCCTACCAGGCTCCTCGGTCCACGGAATTTTTCAGGCAAGAATACTGGAGTGAGTTGCCGTTTCCTTCTTCAGGGGATCTTCCCAAGGTCTGTGTCACCTACCTCCCTACTCTGGAAGCAGTCATAGATCTAAATGAATGTGTGTGTCTGTGTTCCGATAAAACTTTACTTATCAACACTGAAATTTAAGTATCATATGATTTTCGTGTGCCACACAATATCATTTTTTTGCTTAACCACTTAAAAATGTGAGGATAGTTCCTAGCTTGTGAGCTGTACACAGACAGGTGGGGGTGGGTGCTGGGTTTGGCCAGGCTGTAGTTTGCTGAGCCCTTGTCTAGAGGAGGGAGTGAGTTGGAGCAGGGCCTAGCACATAGCAAGTGCTCAAGAAAGTTCAGCTATTGCTGCTCTCACTCCCACTGTACAGTGAGATAGCAGAGGTGTGGGGAAGTGAAGTGGCTTCCCAGAGTCGCTGGGGAGTTAGAGGCAGAGCTGAAACTCTGACCCAGATCTGAGTTCACATTCAAAGGGATGGTCTTAAATCCAGTTTGAAAAATGTTCAAGGAAGGAAGAGTCTGCTGGCATCTTTTCCAGGGCCCACTTGTTTTTGCTTAAAATAGTGTTTGCTTGTTTTTGGCTGTGCTGGGTCTTTGATATTACTCGAGGACTTCCTCTAGTTTCCACAAGCAACTCTCTAGTCACTGTGCTTGGGCCTCTTGTTCTGGTGGCTCTTCCTGTTGCAGAGCATGGGTTCTAGGTGCACAGGCTCCGTAGTTGTGGTGCATGTGTTTAATTGCCCCGTGACATGTGGAATTGCTCCAGACCAGGGATCCAGCTTGTATCCTCTGCATTGGCAGGTGGATTCTGAACCACTGGACCACGAGAAAAGCCCAGGGCCCACCTCTTGCAGCAAGAAGTCTGGCATCAGTCTGGGTGGCTAGTTTCACCTGATGAATCAGAGGACTCCTTGCATCCATGGAGTGCATTTTTACCCTTCAAAGCCCTTGGTCATCCTTTATGTAAGTGGACTGACAAATGCTACTTTATACTTCTGATTCTTAATCTTTTTTTTTTTCGTCCTATGGCATCAATGTGATGAATTTTTTCATTCTGTGGCTGCCATTACGGGCATCAGAGTGAACTTCTGATTCCATTTACATAAGATTAAAAACCAGTGGTATTGGGGAGAGGGATAAATTGGGAGATTGGGATTGACATACACACTGCTGCTGCTGCTGCTGCTGCTGCTGCTAAGTTCCTTCAGTCGTGTCTGACTGTGCAACCCCATAGACGGCAGCCCACCAGGCTCCCCCCCTCCCTGGGATTCTCCAGGCGAGAACACTGGAGTGGGTTGCCATTGCCTTCTCTGATATACACACTACTATATATAAAATAGATAACTAATAAGAACATATTGTATAGCACAGGAAACTCTACTCAATACTCTGTAATGACCTTTATAGGAATAGAATCTAAAAAAGAGTAGATATATGTATAACAAAAAGTTCAAAACCAGGCAATGCTAATTTGTGCTATTAGAAGCTAGGAGAGTGGTTCCTGGGGCAGAAGACATGTGAGGGCATCTGGGGTTCAGGAAATGCTCCACCTCTTGATCTGAGAATGGTCTTTGTGAAAAGGCATTGAACCTACACTTAATGATCGGGGCATGTTTCTGGGTAGATGTTCTACTCTGATAAACTGCACAGAAAATAGCTCCAAAAGCATCCTGGGAAAAAGAGTGAACTTTTCATGAGTCTAGTTGTGGGAACAGGAAGGCATTACTGATGTCACCCAAGTCTTATTGCTCTGCTGGGCAGTGGAAGACCCAGTTTTGGATGAGACCGGGAGTTCACCAGCCCATATGCACCTTAACATATAAGCTAGTCTTGTTTCTCTGGAGCACAGAAAATGTGTGAGTATATATGTGAAAGTGTGCAGTGCGTGTGCAAGTGTGGATGGGTGTGATTGTGCTTGTATGGGAGACATATGTGTGAGCATCACCTTAAAACAGGCCCCAGAAACTTCCCCCTCCCTTTTGAGTTTGGATGTGTGACCTAGCAGGGGCATGTGTACACACATGTGTAGCGTGCCACACGTGGAGGTTCTGGGACTCCTCTCCCTGGTGCGGGTACTTGGCACACACCCACTGCTATTCCTCCTATAAATAGCCTTTATGTGTTTTTGTAATGCACAGATATGGTAATGCTGCAGATTTATGCAGAGAAAATGGCTTCTGGTAACTGGCTGACCCTTTGTAGCCACTGCTCATTTGGGTGGATCTTGGGCCCTCTATTTGTTTCTGGAGGGTTTGCTGGAATTCTCTCTGAAGTGTGCCAAGCTTCCTGCCTAGGAAAAGAAATTGATTTGACTTATTTTATACAGATGATTACATTCTCTCATTCACAGAGAGCAAACTCAGATTTTTGCATTGCAGGACCCTGAAGGAGAGAGGGTGGGATGGAGAAGATTGAAACATGGTGATTCCAGCTAGAGCTAGAAAAGAACCTACCTCCCTTGGAAGGAGTTTCCCACACTTGGACCTGAAAGACTGGTCTTTTCAGACCTTAGGCTGAGGTCCCCTAGTCTCAGCCTTTAGCAGCAGACCCCGCCCATTGAGCTCCGCCCCTGCTTACATCTCTCTGCCTCCCTTGAGTTTGGCTCTTCTAGTTCTAAGAGCACGCCATGCACTGGCATGTTTCTCTATTGCCTGGAACATCCTCCTTCAGTCTCAGCCCACTCGGTGAACCCTGATTTGTTCTTAACTCAGTTCAGACGTGGTGTTTTATGAGAGGTTTTTCCGTCTCCCCTCCCTTGCAAATATGTCGATTCTGGTGCTTACCACACACGGCTGTAATTCTTTGCACATGTGTTTTTCTCCCACATTTGGCCACGAGTTTCTCCTGGGTAGAGACTGTGTGTCTTGTTCATCCCTGAATCACCGGATCTCAGGGCAATGGTGGCCACAGAGGAGATGCTGGGTGAATAGAAGCTTCCTGAATGAGCACACCAGTGGGGATGGGGCGGGGTGCTGTTGGCAGGTGGGGGAGGGCAGTGGGACAAACTCCACAGGCCTCAAATGCAAACACACAGATGTGTACATGGCTCCTCACCGTGCCATCCCTCCTATGCTAAAGAGTATTCACACCAGGCAGGGTCTTCCCTGGTGGTCTAATGGTTAGGACTCTGCACTTCCACTGCAGGGGACGTGGGTTCCATCCCTGGTTGGGGAACCAAGCTCCCACACGGTGGGCAGCATGGTCAAGAAATAAAAAGAAATAAATAAAGAAAGAATAATATTCACCCAGGCAAGTACAAGTTCCTGGCCCCTCACTCACTGGGTTGAATTGTGTCAGTCAATTCTTGTTTTACAGCCCTTGGCACTTGGTTTTCAGAAGGACTCTGGGTGGCAGCGGCTGTCCTTTCAGACAAGGTCAACTTGCATCTCAAATGGCCCAAGATGAGGGTGAAACGTGGGACAGGAGGGGCATTCTGGACCAAGACCAGGTCGGGGGGACTTGGTGATTTGGGAGGCCGACTGGGAATCAGGCCGCTCTGCACACAGTCACAGGCTTCACAGGGGTGGGAAGGCTTGTAGGGAAAAGGGTTAGATCGGTGATCCAGAAGAGAGAAGGATCAAAGGCTGCCCAGAGAGATGCTATCTCTCCATGGATGAAGGTCCCCATAGGCAGCTGGCTACGCCTCTGCACTCAAGCGCTTGCTGGCCACAGAAGCTCTAGTGAGAACACATACGAGCACGTGGCGTGGAAAATGCGTGAACGAAAGGATGAAAGAATTCATTGTCTGAATTGGGCACATGATTTTATATCCTTGGGACTCATGTTTTCTCACCTGGAAGTTGGGGTGGAAGTACAGAAGCCTTTCTGCTCCTGCTCCTGCCCGGCTTCCCTCTGTGTTGATTAGTGGAATGTGCGCTGCCCAGACATAAGTAATCCTATACCAGCATTCAATATTAATTTTGCCTTCTCCCTCTTGGTATCCTCTTGAGATGTGTATAAGAGACAGGGCTCCGTAGTTGTGGTGCATGTGTTTAATTGCCCCGTGACATGTGGAATTGCTCCAGACCAGGGATCCAGCTTGTATCCTCTGCATTGGCAGGTGGATTCTGAACCACTGGACCACGAGAAAAGCCCAGGGCCCACCTCTTGCAGCAAGAAGTCTGGCATCAGTCTGGGTGGCTAGTTTCACCTGATGAATCAGAGGACTCCTTGCATCCATGGAGTGCATTTTTACCCTTCAAAGCCCTTGGTCATCCTTTATGTAAGTGGACTGACAAATGCTACTTTATACTTCTGATTCTTAATCTTTTTTTTTTTCGTCCTATGGCATCAATGTGATGAATTTTTTCATTCTGTGGCTGCCATTACGGGCATCAGAGTGAACTTCTGATTCCATTTACATAAGATTAAAAACCAGTGGTATTGGGGAGAGGGATAAATTGGGAGATTGGGATTGACATACACACTGCTGCTGCTGCTGCTGCTGCTGCTGCTAAGTTCCTTCAGTCGTGTCTGACTGTGCAACCCCATAGACGGCAGCCCACCAGGCTCCCCCCCTCCCTGGGATTCTCCAGGCGAGAACACTGGAGTGGGTTGCCATTGCCTTCTCTGATATACACACTACTATATATAAAATAGATAACTAATAAGAACATATTGTATAGCACAGGAAACTCTACTCAATACCCTGTAATGACCTTTATAGGAATAGAATCTAAAAAAGAGTAGATATATGTATAACAAAAAGTTCAAAACCAGGCAATGCTAATTTGTGCTATTAGAAGCTAGGAGAGTGGTTCCTGGGGCAGAAGACATGTGGGGGCATCTGGGGTTCAGGAAATGCTCCACCTCTTGATCTGAGAATGGTCTTTGTGAAAAGGCATTGAACCTACACTTAATGATCGGGGCATGTTTCTGGGTAGATGTTCTACTCTGATAAACTGCACAGAAAATAGCTCCAAAAGCATCCTGGGAAAAAGAGTGAACTTTTCATGAGTCTAGTTGTGGGAACAGGAAGGCATTACTGATGTCACCCAAGTCTTATTGCTCTGCTGGGCAGTGGAAGACCCAGTTTTGGATGAGACCGGGAGTTCACCAGCCCATATGCACCTTAACATATAAGCTAGTCTTGTTTCTCTGGAGCACAGAAAATGTGTGAGTATATATGTGAAAGTGTGCAGTGCGTGTGCAAGTGTGGATGGGTGTGATTGTGCTTGTATGGGAGACATATGTGTGAGCATCACCTTAAAACAGGCCCCAGAAACTTCCCCCTCCCTTTTGAGTTTGGATGTGTGACCTAGCAGGGGCATGTGTACACACATGTGTAGCGTGCCACACGTGGAGGTTCTGGGACTCCTCTCCCTGGTGCGGGTACTTGGCACACACCCACTGCTATTCCTCCTATAAATAGCCTTTATGTGTTTTTGTAATGCACAGATATGGTAATGCTGCAGATTTATGCAGAGAAAATGGCTTCTGGTAACTGGCTGACCCTTTGTAGCCACTGCTCACTTGGGTGGATCTTGGGCCCTCTATTTGTTTCTGGAGGGTTTGCTGGAATTCTCTCTGAAGTGTGCCAAGCTTCCTGCCTAGGAAAAGAAATTGATTTGACTTATTTTATACAGATGATTACATTCTCTCATTCACAGAGAGCAAACTCAGATTTTTGCATTGCAGGACCCTGAAGGAGAGAGGGTGGGATGGAGAAGATTGAAACATGGTGATTCCAGCTAGAGCTAGAAAAGAACCTACCTCCCTTGGAAGGAGTTTCCCACACTTGGACCTGAAAGACTGGTCTTTTCAGACCTTAGGCTGAGGTCCCCTAGTCTCAGCCTTTAGCAGCAGACCCCGCCCATTGAGCTCCGCCCCTGCTTACATCTCTCTGCCTCCCTTGAGTTTGGCTCTTCTAGTTCTAAGAGCACGCCATGCACTGGCATGTTTCTCTATTGCCTGGAACATCCTCCTTCAGTCTCAGCCCACTCGGTGAACCCTGATTTGTTCTTAACTCAGTTCAGACGTGGTGTTTTATGAGAGGTTTTTCCGTCTCCCCTCCCTTGCAAATATGTCGATTCTGGTGCTTACCACACACGGCTGTAATTCTTTGCACATGTGTTTTTCTCCCACATTTGGCCACGAGTTTCTCCTGGGTAGAGACTGTGTGTCTTGTTCATCCCTGAATCACCGGATCTCAGGGCAATGGTGGCCACAGAGGAGATGCTGGGTGAATAGAAGCTTCCTGAATGAGCACACCAGTGGGGATGGGGCGGGGTGCTGTTGGCAGGTGGGGGAGGGCAGTGGGACAAACTCCACAGGCCTCAAATGCAAACACACAGATGTGTACATGGCTCCTCACCGTGCCATCCCTCCTATGCTAAAGAGTATTCACACCAGGCAGGGTCTTCCCTGGTGGTCTAATGGTTAGGACTCTGCACTTCCACTGCAGGGGACGTGGGTTCCATCCCTGGTTGGGGAACCAAGCTCCCACACGGTGGGCAGCATGGTCAAGAAATAAAAGAAATAAATAAAGAAAGAATAATATTCACCCAGGCAAGTACAAGTTCCTGGCCCCTCACTCACTGGGTTGAATTGTGTCAGTCAATTCTTGTTTTACAGCCCTTGGCACTTGGTTTTCAGAAGGACTCTGGGTGGCAGCGGCTGTCCTTTCAGACAAGGTCAACTTGCATCTCAAATGGCCCAAGATGAGGGTGAAACGTGGGACAGGAGGGGCATTCTGGACCAAGACCAGGTCGGGGGGACTTGGTGATTTGGGAGGCCGACTGGGAATCAGGCCGCTCTGCACACAGTCACAGGCTTCACAGGGGTGGGAAGGCTTGTAGGGAAAAGGGTTAGATCGGTGATCCAGAAGAGAGAAGGATCAAAGGCTGCCCAGAGAGATGCTATCTCTCCATGGATGAAGGTCCCCATAGGCAGCTGGCTACGCCTCTGCACTCAAGCGCTTGCTGGCCACAGAAGCTCTAGTGAGAACACATACGAGCACGTGGCGTGGAAAATGCGTGAACGAAAGGATGAAAGAATTCATTGTCTGAATTGGGCACATGATTTTATATCCTTGGGACTCATGTTTTCTCACCTGGAAGTTGGGGTGGAAGTACAGAAGCCTTTCTGCTCCTGCTCCTGCCCGGCTTCCCTCTGTGTTGATTAGTGGAATGTGCGCTGCCCAGACATAAGTAATCCTATACCAGCATTCAATATTAATTTTGCCTTCTCCCTCTTGGTATCCTCTTGGGCTCTCAGCATAGGAGAATGGAGACTCTGGAGGCAGACAAGGGATGGTATCCATGTTTGAACTTGCCACTAAGCTAATTGTGTGATGTAGGGCAGATTCTTTTATCTTTATTTTTTACTTTTTGATCATACTGCATGGCACGTGGGGTCTTAGTTCCCTGACCAGGGATTGAACTTGAACCCTCTGCAGTGGAAGCTCAGTCTTAACTGCTGGACCACCAAGGAAGTCCCAGGGCAGGTCCTTTTAGAACCTGGTTGTCCTGATCCTTTAGAGATGTGAG
>SJYV01054212.1:2284363-2343312 GCA_006410875.1 Neotragus pygmaeus
AGATTGCGAATCTGTGCTGGTGGTGGGGGGGTGGGGTGGCGGAAGGAGGAGGAGCAGTGAGAATGGGGTGGGGCAGGGTCAGGAAGCTAGAAACAGTCATATGATTTTTTTTTTTAATAAACTTTAAATTCTGAAATAATTTTAGATTAAAAGAAAAGTTGCAACAGAGTTGTACAGAGTCCTGTACACCCTTGAGCCCAGCTTCCCCTCATGTTAACCTCTTCTATAGCCAAGGTACTTTAGTCAAAACTGAGAGATTAACATGGGTACTTTACTAGTAATTAAACTCCTGTCTTTATTTGTGTTTCGTCAGTTTTTCCATCCGTGTGCTTTTTCTCTTCCAGGCTCTCATCCTGGATCTCACATAGTATTTAGCCCACATGATTTGGAAAATGATGCTTTATTTAAAAACTCGTGCGTGTCACTTTCTGTTTCATAATCCATCTGGGTTGATTTTATGTGGGAACAAAGCTTTTCCCAGCCAAATATTCCAGTAAGCGATTGTCACCGTGTTTGTTTCTCGCGGCTTCTCTGGCTCTCCAGCACCCTGCTGTGGCTCTCCGGAGAGGGAAGCAGGGTCCCAAGACGACCATCTCCGGGCATATTCTGGATTCACAATATTAAAATCTGCTGACCGCTGGTCTGATGTGAACAAGAAACGGGGTTCATTGGGTCAGTCTAGGCCTGAGGGTGACAGAGGGCTGGATGAGAAAGGATGGATGTGATTGTGCTTTGGGGAGGTTTAGGGAGAAGAGGGATCTTGGGGTGGTAGCCTGGGGTCTCCTGAGAGGCAGGGACATGATGTTTGAGGCGTGTTGGACTAGAATTCTCCTGGCTTCCCCTGGTTCATTGGTCCTCAGCCTTTGTCTCTCTCTTTCTCTTTTCTGTGCTGTGCTTAGTCGCTCAGTCGTGTCCAACTCTTTGCGACCCCATGGACTGTAGCCCGCCAAGCTCCTCTGTCCATGGGGATTCTCCAGGTAAGAGTACTGGAGTGGGTTGCCATGTGCTCCTCCAGGGGATCTTCCCAACTCAGGGACTGAGCCCAGGTCTCCTGCATTGCAGGTGGATTCCTTACCATCTGAGCCGCCAGGGAAGCCCTCTCTCTTTTCTATTGAGAGGGTTAACAGGTAGGAAGGCCAGAGGTCGCCAAGCAGTAGGAGGAAATAAATTGCAAGTGCCAGACCTTTTTTCCCCCCCTTCTTTACACAAAATTAAAAGAGATTTCTTTTAGTTCTCTGTTGAGGACACCTGGTTTTGTCTGAACTTTTCTCAAACCTTGAGCTAACCAATGCGTTTTTCTTATGGAAATGTTTTTTTTTAAGCTGTGTTAATGAACTCTGTATTTGCTTTGGAATCTGCCTTTCTTCAAAATCTGCCTTTCTTTCGCCTAAGTCTAACTGTTTTTCTTTTCTCAAACCTTGAGCTGATAATGGCGTGACAAACCAGTACTCATGTCAATTGTTTTATGGCCAGAGATGGCACACCTTGTGCCATTCTATCTCAAAAATTCGTATTGTGGGAGAGGGGCCTGGTGAAACTCCCTCACCCTTAAGGTGTCTCTCTTATCTGATGAACAGCTTGCTAACAGACAGACATAAAATGCCTTGCTAAAAACTAGCAAGGAGGCTTCATTCTGTCCCCTTCTGATGACTCTGTCAGAAGCTTCCCCTATCTCTTTTATACTTTAATAAAATTCTGTTACACAAAAAGCTCTGAGTGGTCATGCCTGGTCTCTGGCCCTGGATCAAAATCTTCCCCTCCAGAGGTCACGAATCCCAGGGTAGCACACAGCTCGCAGCAGTAATCTTTCACTATCTTTTCACGTGTGTATCTATTGGCACCTTCACAGCTTTGATTTTGCTTGCATTCCTGGTCAGCTGGAATAATCAGAGTTAAAATTTCAATTAAAATGTTACCGGATGTTCTGTTAAGAGCAGACGCGAACATTACTCCTGCTTTAAGGAAGACAGGCTCTTCCTGTGCACTGAAAGCTTTAGAGGGCTGAAAGGCTGGGGGAGAAAGAAGCAGAATACAGGCGGGGTGATGGGTCAGTTAAGGCCACTGCTCTTCGGCCCCCTCCCCAGACCCGCTCCCCTCCTGGTACAAGTCTCTGTCCAATGTCCATTGATGTCATTTCCACACTTGTGATTTCTAAGTCTCTTTGTTTCACGAGATGGACAGGCTGGTGGGGCTGAGGGAGGATGTGGGAGGGAAGGCATCTGGAGTTTGGTTTTGGAACTCTTGCTACTTTTGAAAGGATAGCAGTGACTTCTGGAAGAGCCCTCTGCAGATTGGCAGCTCTGGTCAGGGCCTGGGCTGAGGCAGGAGGAGGGGGAGGGGGAGGCTGAGGATGGAGACCTGGGAGGGCCTGAGGCCAAAGGGCCAGCCCACACCCTCAGGCTTCTACCCACGGCTCTCAAGTTCTCATACTTTTTGGAAGGAGGAGGCCGCAGAAGGCCAGCACCAAGTCAGCAGATAGGAGAGCCCTGGACACAGTGCATTAAGTGAGCAACTCTTGCCATCTCTGGGTGGAGGGAGCCAGGATGTGTGTTGTGGGAGCAAGGAGCGTTTCCCACTGTCCCCATCATTCTCTGCTACGCATCCACTGCCTGGCCCAAATGTCATCTCAAAGGTCCACAGTAGGTGCTCAGTGCCTTAAGGATCCTTGAATGGTGGTTTGAAACCTCATCATTTCCTGCACCGAGTCGTTCTCCCAATTCATACCATGTCAGCTGGTTTAGAAAAGAAATAGGTTTATTGTGCTGGATTGCTGAAGCCTGGCTTGGAGAATTTTGAGCATTACTTTACTAGCATGTGAGATGAGTGCAATTGTGTGGTAGTTTGAGCATTCTTTGGCATTGCCTTTCTTTGGGATTGGAATGAAAACTGACCTTTTCCAGTCCTGTGGGCACTGCCGAGTTTTCCAAATTTGCTGGCATATTGAGTGCAGCACTTTCACAGCATCATCTTTCAGGATTTGAAACAGCTCAACTGGAATTCCATCACCTCCACTAGCTTTGTTCGTAGTGATGCTTTCTAAGGCCCACTTGACTTCACATTCCAAGATGTCTGGCTCTAGATGAGTGATCACATCATCATGATTATCTGGGTCGTGAAGATCTTTTTTGTACAGTTCTTCCGTGTATTCTTGCCACCTCTTCTTAATATCTTCTGCTTCTNTGCTTTCTAAGGCCCACTTGACTTCACATTCCAAGATGTCTGGCTCTAGATGAGTGATCACATCATCATGATTATCTGGGTCGTAAAGATCTTATTTGTTCTCTTTGACTGTAAATATATGGGAAATGAGACAGAAATACATGAAAGTCATTATTTTCAGAAAATTGATATAAAGCAGCAAAGGTCAGAGTCAGTGATTCCTGAGAAAAAGAAACAGATGAGGTCAGCCCTTTAATTGCCCTTGTTTTCTACCTAGAGGCATTTTTAAATATCTGGTGCAGGGAAAGGAAAGCCAAATAGAGCACAGTGGTCTTGCTTGACTGAAATAAACATTAGAGTAGGAGAGGCTGAGATAGCTGTAATCATTAGATCAGAATACTAAAGAAGATGGATTTAAGTACTCAAAGAAAATAAATCATAAATCTTCATGTAGTCCTCTTGAGACCTTTGTTAAATACTAAGCTGTGCATGTGTAGGTAAAACTCCATAAGGGCACCCATAAAGTTATTAGGAAATTGTAATCTGAAAATTTTCCATTGCTTATACAAGGTTGAGAGATGTTTGAGTTCTGAATAAGCAGAGTGAAGAGACTATGTTGAACATCTGGAACATTCAGTAGAGGCCCCAGACTGGTGACACCTCAAAGAGTAAGGCTGAGTTTGACCTGGTGACTAATGGCTACTCTATACTTGCTCTAACCGATCTTTGCAGAAAGCTGAAAAGAATGAAATTGAACAGTAAATAATAATCCCTTGAAACAATATTTTCTCTTTAAAAGGAAGATCATAAAATCTATAAATTCAACAATATTATATTCATAGTTTCCATAATAAATGTGTGTGTATTTGCTTACATACATTCATACACAGACTCACACACACACAATGAACTACTAGACATGCAAAGAGGAAGAAAAAATCAATAGAAACAGACACAGAAATGACAGATATTAGTTGGCAAAGACTTTAAAATAGCTAAAATATGGTTAGTATGCTCAGACTTAAAAGGACATAAAACTGCAGACCTAAGAATCTCAGTAAGTTACAAGTAGGATTACAAACAGAACCACACTGTGGTGTATTGTAGTCAAATCACCAAGTGCTAGTGATGTAGAGAAAATTTTAAAAGCGGTAAGAGGAGAAAAAAAAAACATAAGGAAGCAAAGAAAAAAAAAATCATTGCTGACTTCTCATCAGAAGATAAGCAAGCTGGAAAGCAGTGGAATGATATATTTAAAGGGCTGAAAGAANAAAGGACATAAAACTGCAGACCTAAGAATCTCAGTAAGTTACAAGTAGGATTACAAACAGAACCACACTGTGGTGTATTGTAGTCAAATCACCAAGTGCTAGTGATGTAGAGAAAATTTTAAAAGCGGTAAGAGGAGAAAAAAGAAAACATAAGGAAGCAAAGAAAAAAAAAATCATTGCTGACTTCTCATCAGAAGATAAGCAAGCTGGAAAGCAGTGGAATGATATATTTAAAGGGCTGAAAGAAAGAAAAAAAAAAAAAAACTCAACCTAAAATTACTTTTAAAAACAAAGGCAAAATAACATTCCAAATAAGCAAAGTAAGAAAATTTTCTGTCAGTATACCTATATTATAAGAAATCTTAAAACGTTCTTTAGGCTGAATGAATATAATACTGAGTGAAGACTCAGTCTACACAAAGGAAAGAAGTGATAGAAAATAGCAAATATGTATGTCTAAAATATATTGAAATTAAATTATACATTTCCAAATATTGCTTGGATCAAAGAAATCACAAGAGAATATATAAAATGTCTTAAACAGAATGATAATGAAAATATAGTATGTCACATTTTGTACGATACAGCTATTGGATTACTAAAGAAGTGCTTAGCCAAAAGTTGAAAAGTTACAGATTCTTATATTAGAAAAGAAGGAAAGTGTAAAGTTTATGGCATAAGCCTCCCTCTTGACCAGATGCATTTGACAAAATTCAAACCTACTCATGATAAAAACTCACAGCAGACCCAGAATAGACAGAAACTTCTTCAATCTGATAAAGGACATTTATAAAACATCTGTAGCTAACATTACATTTAGTAATAAGAGACTGAATGCTTTCTCTATAAGATTAGGAAGAAGGTAAGAATGTCCACTTACACAGCTTATGATTAACATTATACAGGAATTCATAGCCAGTGCAGTAAGATAAAAATAATAAAAGGAATCCGATTAAAAGTAAAACTATCTGCAGTTGACATAATATAGTAATACATAGACAATCCTAAGGACTTTATAAGGAAGGTACTAAAACTCCTTTAGGTGAATTAGACAGCATCAAAGAATATCGGGTCACCATACAAAAGTCAACTATATTTTTATATTCTGACATCCAAACAATTTATGAATGCTACATACTAGCATCCATAAGCATGAACAATGGTGACTGCAGCCATGAAGTTAAAAGACGCTTGATCTTTGGAAGAAAAGCTATGACCAACATAGATAGCATATTAAAAAGCAGAGACGTTACTTTGCCAGTACAAGACTACTTTCTAGTAGTCTTGTATGGGTGTGAGAGTTGGACTGTAAAGAAAGCTGAGCTCCAAAGAATTGATGCTTCTGAACTGGTGTTGGAGATGACTCTTGGGAGTCCCTTGGACTGCAAGGAGATCATACCAGTCAATCCTCAGGGAAATCAGTACTGAATATTCATTGGAAAGACTGATGCTGAAGCTAAAACTTCAATACTTTGGCCACCTGATGCAAAGAACTGACTCATTGGAAAAGAAACTGACTCTGGGAAGGATTGAAGGCAGGAGGAGAAGGGGATGACAGAGGATGAGATGGTTGGATGGCATCACTGACTTGATGGACATGAGTTTGAGCAAGCTCCAGGAGTTTGATGATAGACAGGGAAGCCTGGTGTGCTCCAGTCCATGGGGTCGCAAAGAGTCATACAGACACAACTGAGCAACCGAACTGATAAACGTGAAATACATAGAGATAAAATTTTAAAACTGTATGCAGCATAGCTGAGAGAAATGACCAGTATCTGAATAAACAGAAATAATACCTTATATGTGATCAGAAGATTCAGTGTTGTTAAGATGTTATTTCTCCACTAATAGATCTATGGATGCAGTGCAGTCCTATTCAAAATGCTGGTCATTTATTTAAAGAGACTGTCAAGCTGATTCTCAAATTTAGAATTGTAAAAACAATATTGGGAAAGAGCAAAGTTGGAGAATTTACTGGATTTTAAGAATTACACTAAACTACAATGATAGTGTGATACTGGGTCATGGTGTTGACACAGGTAGGTAGGTATGTAGGTAGATGATGGAAAGAGATCCTAAGGGTTCTCTGTGTGTATGTAAGTATATATACAGCATATAGTATTCATATAGGTAGTCTTTTATCTATTCTAGGATAGTTTTTTTTTCTATTAAAGGATTATAGAATCTTTTCAACAAATGATTCAAGAACTAGATATCCTATAGAAAATAATGAATCTGGACCATACCTCATACAATACACAGAGCTTGACTTGAATTGGATTTTAGATCTAGAAGTTAAAGCTGTAAAACTCTTTGATATTTTAGAAACATGAGTAAATCATTATGACTTTGTGTTAAGCAAATATTTCTTAGGACATAAGAAAGAACTTTCCATAAAGGAACATTTGAAAAATTAGGCTGCATCAAAATTAAAATCTTTTGCTGCTCAAAAGACACCTCTAGGAAAATGAAAGGCAAGCTACAGATTGGGAGCTGTAAGTATTTACAATGCGTATATATTTATATATAGCTTATAGTCTTATATGAATAAGATAACTAATTAAATATGAACAAAAGATTTTTTTTAATTTTATTTTTACTTTGTTTTACTTTACAATACTGTATTGGTTTTGCCATTCATTGACATGAATCCACCACGGGTGTATACGAGCTCCCAATCCTGAATCCCCCTCCCCCNACCAGTGCATTTTCTTGGCAAAACTCTATTAGTCTTTGCCCTGCTTCATTCCGCATTCCAAGGCCAAATTTTCCTGTTACTCCAGGTGTTTCTTGACTTCCTACTTTAGCATTCTAGTCCCCTATCATGAAAAGGACATCTTTTTTGGGTGTTAATTCTAAAAGGTCTTGTAGGTCTTCATAAAACCATTCAACTTCAGCTTTTTCAGCATTACTGGTTGGGGCATAGACTTGGATAACTGTGATATTGAATGGTTTGCCTTGGAGACGAAGAAGGCTGAGCACCGAAGAATTGATGATTTTGAACTGTGGTGTTGGAGAAGACTCTTGAGAGTCCCTTGGACTGTAAGGAGATCCAACCAGTCCATTCTGAAGGAGATCAGCTCTGGGATTTCTTTGGAAGGAATGATGCTAAAACAGAAACTCCAGTACTTTGGGCACCTCATGCGAAGAGTTGACTCATTGGAAAAGACTGATGCTAGGAAAGATTGGGGGCAGGAGGAAAAGGGGACGACAGAGGATGAGATGGCTGGATAGCATCACAGACTCAATGGACATGAGTCTGAGTGAACTCTGGGAGATAGACAGGGAGGCCTGGCGTGCTGCGATTCATGGGGTCGCAAAGAGTCAGACGCGACTAAGCGACTGAACTGAACTGATTGTGCTGGATGGGTTTTGGGGTGCTTGGCTGCCCATCTCTCATTCCAGCCTCTGTAGGGAGTGCTGGATTTAAAAGTGGAGGTGGAACTTCCCTGGTGGTCCAGTGGTTAAAAATCCACCTTGCAATGCAGGGGATGTGGGTTTGATGCCTGGTTGAGGAACTAAGATTCCACATGCCACAGGGCAACTAAGCCTGTGTGCCACAACTGCTGAACCCATGTATCACAACTAGGGAGCCATGCATTGAAGATCCACGTGCCACAACTAAGACCCGACACAGCCAAATAAATAAATAAATACTAAAAAAACAAGAACAAAGTGGAGGTGTCCTGCGTCCCTGGGTCCTGCCTTACTGCTTTCAATAATTGGAGCAGGGGTGGGCGCCTGACCTAAAGACAGGCAACTATAGACTGGCTAGTGACCCAAGGCCTTGCCTGAGCTAGAACTGGGCCAATTGGATCCCTGTCTTGAATCTTCGCTGGGAAACAGAAGCTGGATCTGGTGGCAACTCGGATAGTAGCTGGTAGGGAATCTGTGAAGCTTAGGATGAAAAGTCAAAGCCTCCTGCAAACCACAGTTAGAAGGGAGCTGAAGAAACAGAGTGGAGGAAATGGTTAGTAGAGAGAGGACAACGGTACAGATATCCAGAGGGGAACAGAGCAGCTTCAAGACAGGGGCCAAATGTTGCTACCTTCTCTGTGGCTTTCCCATTTGCATTCAGGCTCTAGACCCCTAACCACATATATCCTTGTCACCCACTCCTCTTTCCTTGGGGTGACTTAAATGGTCTCTGTTCCCTGGAAGTACCTGAGCCAGATCAGAGTAGAGGTCCATTTTGCCCATTCCTGAGAGCCCAGGGCCTGCCTTTCAGCATCTTTGAGATGGTGAGATCTTCTCCAGGACTCTGAGCAGAACTAAGGAATGTGTTTCTCACACATTGTTTTGTCTTATGCTTGTGGTGAATTAGGGGTGACATAGGTTTTGGAAGTATGGCTGGGGAACTAAGTGCTCTCTGGGAAAATGAGGGTTGAACTTGAAATAACCAGTTAAACAAGGGCCTCGGAGGTTGGGGCCTGAGCTTGGTGTTCTTGTGCAGCTTAATTGGGATCTCACTTCTCTCTTCAATGCCTTTCCTCGTGACCCTAAAGCCCTACTCAAATCTCTCTCTCTTATAAGACCTTCTGTCTCACTGTCTTGGAACTCTGTCTGCCCTGCAAACATCATCTCTTTATCCCAGAACTTCCTTTTTTAAAAACAAAGCAAAACAAAACAAAACCCATTTATTCATTTGGCTGTGCCAGGTCTTAGTCTCCTCATTCAGGGTCCTTTTTTTTTCTTTTTCTAATTGCAGTATGTGGGATCTAGTTCGTGGACAGGGATCGAACCCAGGTCCTCTATACTGGGAGAGTTGAGTCTTAGCCACTGGACCACCAGGGAAGTCCCTGGAACTTTTTCTTGTGTGTGTGCTTGGATAGCATTCTTTTTTTTGCAATCATCATTCTCCTGATGTCCTGCTACTATATTGTTTATCATATTAATGTGAACCTTTAAGAAAGCAGTAGAAAATCACCAAGAAGGAAATATTTATTTGATTAAGAGAAATTTGGAATTTGTAAGATTCTTCAAGTGACTTGAGTAAGTGTGCTGGTTGCTTTTGTCTGATTCAGAGCCCTTCTTTTCCAAAATCTTGCCTTGAGATGCAGCAAGTGTCTCTGAAAGAGATTCCTCCAGCTAGGCTAACTGCATTTTCTTATCTTCTTCCTATTGTAATAGTTTTGTTTTCTGTTCTCAATCTGGTTTCTCATGCTAAATAGTTAAAACCAAAAGCTGTTCATAATCCTCTTCTTGTTCTTAACAGGTTAATCTCTGTAACAATGGAGGATGCCTTGGTGGAATAACAGGACTTGGGTTTCTTGTTGACCAAAAAGGCAAAATTCTTCACTGTAGTTGATAATATGGTCACCTATTGGTACTACATAATGGGTCCTGCTGGTCTTGGAGGGTCTTCTTGGGAGGCACGGGGTAAATGTGGTTCACTCTGGGGACCCAAACCCTGATGATGGAGACTTTGAGGACCTGTCATCTATATGAACTCCTGCTGGAGTTAAACATCCTGCTCAAGTCATCTGGCATCCCAGAACTTTTTGAAGGCATCGTGTACTTCCTCACCTCCCATGGATTCCTCAACCTTCTTCTCACCATCCCATGAAGACAGATGTGGGAGTCCATGGATTGAGTCGAGAGGCAGACTTTGGTGGATTTTGAAGTTGATCTTACTAGAGTCACCAAAGACCTCCTCGGCTTCAAACTAGTTTGGTTCTCACCTTCATGTCCTCATCGTTCTGCTGTATGGAACCCTTTCTCCTCCTTTTGTCTGTCAGCAATCCTGGTCCCCCGGATACCACTCTTCCCTGCTCTTATTCCTCCCGGATCTCCTCGCTGGCCCCTGGTCTCTCATCTTTTCCCACTCTTCCTCTGCTGGCCTCTCTTCTTCAGCTCTCTGCTCCCTATACCCTCCCTCTGGCTTGGCTCACTTGAGCCCATCTGTCTTTAGCTTACACAGTAATATCTCCAGCCTCAACTTTGTCCTGAGCCCATCATATCTCCTTTTGGTTATTTCATCTGAGCATCTTCCATTCACCCAGAGTCAACAAGCCCCAAATGGAGTGCAGCCACTGCTCCCCCACTAGCCCCTCCTCTCCTGTTTGTCTGTTGGTTTGCTGTCGCCTCTGTGCGTGTGCGTGCTATGTGCATGCTGTGTTGCTGCTTCAGTTGTGTATGACTCTGTGTGTCCCTGTGGACCATAGCCTGCCAGGCTCCTCTGTCCATGGGATTCTCCAGGCGTGATTACTAGAGTGGGTTGCGATGCCCTTCTCCAGGGGATCTTCCTGACCCAGGGATCGAACACATGTCTCTTATGTGCACAATCACCTAAATCAGAAACCTGGAAATCGAGGTAGACTTTTCCTTCTCCCTCACCCTTCATGCCTACTTAGTCACCAAGGTGTGTAGCTTCTTACAGAAATCTCTTTAACTCCATCCCTGCTCTCCATTTCCACCACCACCTCCATCTCCATGGACCATCTTGGTCTATGACTCCATCTTTTCTCCCTTAGATTATTTCTCAATATCCCGACTGACTTTTCTGCCTCTGCATACTTCCAGCTTCAGTCCCCCCTCTCCAAGGCTGCCAGCATTCTCTTTCTAAAAACAGATCAAAAAATGCCATTTTCTGTCTAAAAACTTGAAATAGTTTCCCATTGCCAGGAAAATAAGATCCAAATTTTTATCTTAGCACACAGGGCCTTTCTTTTTTCTTATTTTTAATTTAATTTAATTTTTTATTATTTATTTGGCTGCTCCAGATCTTAGTTGCAGCACTTAGAGTCTTTAGTTGGAGCACGTGAACTCAAGTTGTGGAATGTGGGGTCTAGGGATCTAGTTCCTCAACCAGGGGTTGAACTGTGGCCCCCTGCACTGGAAATACCAAGTCTTAGTCCCTGGACCACCAGGGAAGTCCCACACATAGGGCCTTTCGTGATCCATACCAAGTTTATCTTACCACCTCCTTCTCCCATCACTGTCCCTCCCACATACTTTGCCCTACCATCCAACCCTCTTCCCATCTCCATCATGCTGTCTTTTTTTTACACTCTACCCTCGTTTGTATAGGTATGCTAGGGATGGAATGCTTGCGTCTCCTCGACATTCATGTTGCAATCTAGATCCCCAGGCTGATGATGTTTAGAGATGGAGCCACTGGGGAGCGATTAGGTCATAAGGACTGAGCCTTCATGATCACATTGCTTATGTTTGCTCAGTCACTTCAGTCGTGTCCGACTCTTTGCGACCCCATGGATTGTCCCTCCAGGCTCCTCCATCCCTGGGGTTCTCCAGGCAAGAATACTGGAGTGGGTTGCCATGCCCTCCTCCAGGGGATCTTCCTGACCTGGGGATTGAACCTGCCTTCTGAGTCTCTTTCATTGCAGGTGGAATGCACTGAGCCACCTGGAAAGTCATGGTGATATTCTAGTTGCTCATTTATTTCTTCTTTGGAGAAGTATCTCTTCACATCCCTCTTCATGGATCACAGCCTTGTCGTGGTGAAGGGGCTTGTGTAACTCAGTGAAGCTAAGAGCCATGCCATTCAGGGCCACCAAAGACAGATGTCATAGTGAAGTGTTTTGAGAAAAGGTGGTCCACTGGAGGAGGAAATGGAGATTCACTCCAATATTCTTGCCAAGAGAACCCCATGAACAGTAGGAAAAGGCAAAAAGAGATAGTACCAGAAGATGAGCCCTAGGGTTGAAAAGTGTCCAATAGGCTACTGGGGAAGAGCAGAGGGCAATTACTAATTGCTCCAGAAAGAATGAAGCATGATCAGACTGGTGCCCTATAAGGGCCCATCGTATAAAGATGAGACCCCAGAGAGCTCCTTTACCCCTTCTGCCATGAAAGAACATGAAACAGGAAGTGGGTCTTCACCAGACACCAAATCTGCCAGCGCTTTGATGTTGGACTTTTCAGCCTCTGGAGTTGTGAGAAATACGCTGTGTTTTTTGTTATAGCAGGCTCAACAAACTAAGACCAGGTCCTTGTCCAAAAAGCGCCCGTCTGTCGGTCTTCTGGCATGATTCTACTTCGATGGAATTCAAGGCCCTGCTCTGCAATGCCCCTCCTCCCACCACCACCACTGTCGGCTCAGAAGTTGTCCTCTCTAAATTCCCACATTTTTTTGTCTCTAAAGAGCACATGGCACTTCATCTTGCAGTTATTTTTCTGTCTGTCTGACTCTACTGGGTCTTCAGGCCAAGGATCATGAAGGATTCAACCGGTGCCCAGCAGCAGCTGGCATGTACAGGTGCTCAGACTGTGTCTGTTATTGAAGGAAGGAAGGAATGAACAAAGCAAAGAATGATTTTAATGTGTATTTGGACCTAGTTCTATCTAATCTGTGGGTATCAGCTGCAGTGGGGGACAGGGGGTTGGGAATATGTTTCTCACATACTATTTATCTCTACTTCCTCAGGACGGTGCCTGGTTGGTGGATCAGATGTCTAGAGGTCTTGGGTTTGGCCTGACTTAGATTTCTTTGAAATGAGAAACAACAAGCATTCTTCTCTCCATTTTACAGATGAGGCAACTGAGCTTAGAAACTTTGCTAAACTATTTCCAGGTATACAGTAGCATTCAACTTTCCAAGGGACAGGGAGCAAGGATCTGTGGGACCCCTTGGTTCCGAGTTTCTGACCAGCACAGAGCCTTCAGTACACGCAGGATCAGAGTGATCTCCAGCCAAATTTGGGTAGGCATGGGCATGCTGTTCTCTGTAGGCCAGACCTCTTCTCCTAGGGGTTCCTGTACTCCAGAAAGTGGTCCTGTGTGTCAGGCCCAGGTCTAGGATGAAGGGTGTGGGCATTGCTACAGGCCCAAAATATAATGAGGCACCCAAAACTCAGTAGTCAGGAGAAATACAATTTAACATAATATTTTTAAAAATTCAGTACAGTACAGCCCATGCTTTCTAAAATGAATTTTTATTGGAACCAGGGTTGGGATTAGGATGAGGTGGATGAGGCAGGGGACTGAGAGCAAGGTTGGAGCTTGTCTTTGTTGAAAAATTTTTATTTTGTTCATTATGAATTTTGGCATTAATTTTGATTAAAATAATGCAGTAAAATATTATCTCTCTTGAGACTTCCCTGGTGGTCCAGTGGCTAAGACTCCACGCTCCCACTGCAGGAGCCCTGGGTTCGACCCCTGGTCAGGGTGCTAGATCCCACATGCCACAATTAAGAGTTTATATGCCTTAACTAAAGATCCTGTGTGCTGCAACTAAGACCCAGTATAACCAAATAAATGTTTAAAACATTATCTATTTTGATTTTTGAGGTTTTGGGCACCCCCTTACCCTCTGTGCTCCAAGCAAGTGCCTCACTGATCTCCTAGTTTCCTTCACTGTCTGGAGACCCTGGGTCCCAAGACTGGCAGATGTAGGTCACCACCAGGCCCCCAGGCTTCACTCCCCTGGGTGCCTGGTTGACCACAGCCCCAGCTGGCCTGCATGAAGGAGCTATGGGCCTGGATGCTTGCTGTCTTTCACAGATTGTGACATGAAGTTTTACTTCTCATTCCTTCGGAAGTTAGGTCTCCCCTGGCCCACCAATGTTTGAGAGAATTGGGATTATAAATGCCTTCTAAACCCTGCCCTCCTCTTCAGTCCCTCTGCCCTGCCTTATCCGTCCCTGTTCTCTCTTCTGACTGGTCCCTCTGCCTCTAGACTCACCCCTTTGCACCCCTGCTCCCACAGTACTACCAGGGTCATTGGGACAAAGTGCCCATCTGACTTCAGTGTTCCCCAGTTAAACTTTCCAGTGCCCTAGGCCTAAGACCCAATACCCTAAACAAGTCCCGTTCCTGAGCCAGCCCGGCCCTCGAATCCCATCCGTGCTCCGGCTCACGAGACCCCTCAGCGTGTGGCTGTGTGTATGCACCCTTCTCTCCTGCGCCTCTCTCTTTGCATGTATGGTTCTTTCCCCGTGAATGCCTTGTCCCCTGAGCCAGCCCAATGGTCTTTTCCTATGTGCTTTATGACTCTCCTCTGTTTAGGGTTGTGCTCCCCCCACCAAACTGTGGGCTCTTGGAGGGCAAATGATGCCCATTTTGTACTCCCCCCTCCCTCTGCCTCCCAGTCCCACATCCCCAGGTCAGGGCCTGGCACATGATAGGCTCTGAGTGAATGAACGAATGCAAGAATGGAGAGGACAGTCTAGGATCTGCTATACTTGCAGCAGGATTTTGCACATAGCCCTGATCCCTGGCTTTATTCTAGAGCTCACAGCATCAGATTTGGAAGTCAGGGGTTCCTGGTGCCCCAGCACCAGGGAGGACAAATGAAAAGACACTTGGGGAAAGCTGGGTCACTCCAGGGGAGGAAATGAAAACTAAATTGAATTAATTAGTGGTTGTATTGAACCCTGCTTCTTGAGTGTGCTAAAAGTCTGATTAAACAAACTACAAAAAAGATAGAATAGCTTAGCTACATTTTTTTTTTTTGGTAAGAGAAAGGAGAAAAAAGACAAAACAACCAAAGATGTTGATTTAAGATGCAGCCCAGGGCTGGGGGCCCCGGGGGAACCTGGTGAAGGCTCCTGTTGTTTGGGGTCAGAGGTCACGGGAGCAGCCGCTGCCTGGGGATCAAGCTCAAGGTTCTGGAGTGATGGAAAAACCTGGCCTGACGCTTTTCCTCAGCGGACCCTTAACTTGCTAACAGGAGCCAGCTGAGTGAACACAAACAGAGGCGCTGTGCCGGCACCGGTCCCAGCTTCCTCTGAAATTTCCAGGCCTCTTTTTTCCTGTCGGATTCCAGACAGATGAAATTTTCCTGGCCCCAGCCCTGTTCCTGGCAGCATCTCCCCTCTGAATCACCATAAATCTGGGCTGGGGGCGAGTGATGGGATTTTCCTGATTGACAAGCCACTACTCTGTTAAAATGGGAGCTTCTTTTCCTAGCCTAAAAATAGCTCTGGGGTGCGGGCCTGAGTCCTCCCCATCCCAAATCCCTGTAGGTATCCGCTTTGGATTTTAAATATTCATATCTGTCTGTGATTATGATTTCATCGGAGAAGGGCTTTGGAAGTGCAGATGTGAACCGCTGGGGTCCATGGTGGTCGAAAGCGACACCATTGTTCGCGGGATCACTTCAGGGGGGCGCCGCATTCCTCAGAGCCTCCATCATCCACGGAGCCCCCAATTAATTTCAATACAAACACCGGATCTGGCCTCCCCCGTGCCTCTGCAGCCATAACACATGAGGTCATGCCGTTTTGGTTAACTGGAGGAGTTTCGGGGGTGAGGTGGGGGGGCTTCCAGGTCCCTGGGGGTGTCTGTCCTGCATGGCTCAGACGGGGCTGTCTATGCACAAGGTCCACCTGCACACCCGAACTCTCTTTCTCACCTTCCTTTTCTCAGAAACTGAGTTTTTTTTATTCTTTCTCTTTCCCCAGCCCCTCCAGCTTCTTGACAACCAACCCCACTGTTCCTACTATTCTTTGAAAACACTTAGAGCTGCTCATCCTCTGTGCTCTTTCTTGCACAGCTTCATCCACCTGGGGACTTATTTTTATTCCTTCATCTGGCTCCTTACTCTTTTTTTAAAATTTATTTGGCTGTGCTGAGTCTTAGTTGCAGCACATGGGATCGAGTTCCCTGACCAGGGATCAAACCCCAGGCCCCCAGCATTAGGAACATGGAATCTTAACCACTGAGCCACCAGGGAAGTCCCATGGCTCCTTGTTCTTAAAGATTCCCTACAAGAGTTTCTTCCTGCAGGAAGGCTTCCTCATCACTCCATTCAGGGTCAGTTACCACTCTCTCCTCTGTATTCCTACCCTTGTGACTCAGCTGGTAAAGAACCCGCGTGCAATACGGGAGACCTGGGTTTGAACCCTGGGTTGGGAAGATCCCCTGGAGAAAGGAAAGGCTATTCACTCCAGTATTCTGGCCTAGAGAATTCTGTAGACTGCATAGTCCATAGTCCATGGGGTTGCAAAGAGTTGGACACAATTAAGCGACTTTCACTCACTCACCACTCTGTATTCCTTTAGCTCCTTGATTCTCAAACACTAGCCCACCTCTGAGTCACTTGGAGGATTTGTAACAAAACAGATTTCGAGATCCACTCCCAGTTTCTGAATCAATAAGACCTGTGATTTGTATTTCATTCTTTTTAAAATTTTTTGTGTGTGGTAAAAGTCACATAATATAAACCATGCTATTTTAACCATATTTAAATGCACAGTTCAGTGGCACTAAGTACATTCACATTGTTGTTCTAGTCTAACCATCTATCTCCTGATGTTTTTCATCTTTCTAAACTGAAACTCTGTACCCAATAAACACTAACTCCCCATCCCCCACCCCCACCCCCTGACATCTATCAATGTACTTCTGACCCTATGAATTTGACTATTTTAGGTACCTTGTGTGCATTTTTTTTGCATTATGTGCATGCTCAGTTGTGTCTCACTGCCGCCTCATGGGCTGTAGTCCTCCAGACTCCTCTGTCTGTGGAATTTTCCAGGCAAGAATACTAGAGTTGGTTGCCATTTCCTCCTCCAAGGGATCTTCCCTACCCAGGGATTGAACCCACATTTCCTGCGTCCCCTGCCTTGGCAGGTGGATTCTTCACTACTGAGCCATCTGGGAAGCCTGATAGTGACATTATGGCCTGTTATATGGGGTCAAGTGGGTTTCGGTCCATCCCCAGATGGGGTATTTGTTCCTCCTCTTCTCTTCTCCCACCTGTAGCACCTTCCTGGTTTACAGTGGGTGCTCAGTTGGCTCCCCTGCTTTTAAAAAATATTTGTTTTGTTTTGTTTTGTTTTTTTGGTTGTGACATCTTAGCACAGCACGCAGGATCTTTAGTTGTGGAATGTAAACTCTGCAGTATGTGGGATCTAGTTCCCTGACCATGATTCAGATCCAGGCCCCCTGCATTGGGAGTGTGGATTCTTAGCCACTGGACCACCAGGGAAGTCACTTCAGCTGGGGATCTTTGAACTGGGTCACATTTGCTAATCTCCAAGAATGTGCTGGTGAGCAGGACCAGCTTGGGGCAACACTGACCATGTAAGTGCCAGGGTGCTTGGCTGAACAAGGGGTCTCCTCCCTTCAACTCCCCATTTCAAGGAGGAACCTGTGTAGCCGCAAGTTCAGCGGAAAGAAACAACAGGTTGGCACCGAGTGGATAGTGCCCAGAAACCCCCAAGTCCAGTGGCAGATAGTTCAAAGAAGACGTTCTGCTTCTTCCCACCTGTGTCAGCTTAAGCAGGTTATTTTTGTCATTGAGCCTCAGTTTCTTCCAGCTTCCCTGGTGGCTCAGATGGAAAAGAATCCGCCTGCAAAGTGGGAAACCTGAGTTTGATTCCTGGATTGGGAAGATCCCCTGGAGAAGGGAACAGTAACCCACTCCAGTATTCTGGCCTGGAGAATTCCATGGACTCTATAGAGTTGGAGATGACTGAGCAACTTGCATTCACTCACTCAGTTTCTTCTTCTGTAAAATGGGNTGCTCAGTTGTGTCTCACTGCCGCCTCATGGGCTGTAGTCCTCCAGACTCCTCTGTCTGTGGAATTTTCCAGGCAAGAATACTAGAGTTGGTTGCCATTTCCTCCTCCAAGGGATCTTCCCTACCCAGGGATTGAACCCACATTTCCTGCGTCCCCTGCCTTGGCAGGTGGATTCTTCACTACTGAGCCATCTGGGAAGCCTGATAGTGACATTATGGCCTGTTATATGGGGTCAAGTGGGTTTCGGTCCATCCCCAGATGGGGTATTTGTTCCTCCTCTTCTCTTCTCCCACCTGTAGCACCTTCCTGGTTTACAGTGGGTGCTCAGTTGGCTCCCCTGCTTTTAAAAAATATTTGTTTTGTTTTGTTTTGTTTTTTTGGTTGTGACATCTTAGCACAGCACGCAGGATCTTTAGTTGTGGAATGTAAACTCTGCAGTATGTGGGATCTAGTTCCCTGACCATGATTCAGATCCAGGCCCCCTGCATTGGGAGTGTGGATTCTTAGCCACTGGACCACCAGGGAAGTCACTTCAGCTGGGGATCTTTGAACTGGGTCACATTTGCTAATCTCCAAGAATGTGCTGGTGAGCAGGACCAGCTTGGGGCAACACTGACCATGTAAGTGCCAGGGTGCTTGGCTGAACAAGGGGTCTCCTCCCTTCAACTCCCCATTTCAAGGAGGAACCTGTGTAGCCGCAAGTTCAGCGGAAAGAAACAACAGGTTGGCACCGAGTGGATAGTGCCCAGAAACCCCCAAGTCCAGTGGCAGATAGTTCAAAGAAGACGTTCTGCTTCTTCCCACCTGTGTCAGCTTAAGCAGGTTATTTTTGTCATTGAGCCTCAGTTTCTTCCAGCTTCCCTGGTGGCTCAGCTGGAAAAGAATCCGCCTGCAAAGTGGGAAACCTGAGTTTGATTCCTGGATTGGGAAGATCCCCTGGAGAAGGGAACAGTAACCCACTCCAGTATTCTGGCCTGGAGAATTCCATGGACTCTATAGAGTTGGAGATGACTGAGCAACTTGCATTCACTCACTCAGTTTCTTCTTCTGTAAAATGGGGATAATAACCCTCCCTTCCCAGGGCTTCCCTGATGGCTCAGATGGTGAAGAATCTGCCTGCAGTGTGTGAGACCTGGGTTTGATCCCTGGGTTGGGAAGATCCCCTGGAGGAGGGCATGGTGACCCACTCCAGTATTCTTGCCTGGAGAATCCCCATGGACAGAGGAGCCTGGTGGGCTACAGTTCATGGGGTCACAAAGAGTTGGACGTGACTGAACGACTAAGCACAGCACAACCCTCTCTTCCCAGGCTGTGGTAAGGAATAAAGAGGATAACATCTGCCAGGCTTCGGGCACAGACGTTGGCACAACTGCCTCCTCTTCTCTGCCAGAGCTTCAGAACAGGGTCCTGAAGCTTTCTCTTTGTAAGTCCCATATCCTCTCCTTCATTTTCTTAGTGACAGAGGACGGCAGTCTGAGAGGGGAATCCATCAGAACTGGAAGCAAGCTGTTTCACCCAGGCCAATTTCAGCTGGAAAACCAGGCCTTAGACAGGAGGGAGGAAAAATTATTAAAGGATTAAATCCAGAATAATCCTATAAGCCCCAGGAGGCTCAGAAAGCAATAAGCCACAGACTTAAAATCTGATCTGTGAAGTTTTGGGGGCGGAATCCACATCGGAAGGCCAGGAGTGGGTTTCAAATGTGCAGTGCCGTTAGATCTTTTCTAAAAGGTGGCTTGATTTTCACTCGGACAGTGTTGGTTTAAAAAAAAATTTTTTTTAATCCCCTCCTCTTGTCGTGGTTTTTAATAACAATGAGCAAGCTGCAGGAGTGGGGGAACTTAAACTAAAATTCCATAAAAATAAAAATTTAATTAAAATACACAAGTCATGAAATTCCATCCTTGTAAAGTGAGATGTCTTGGGACCCTGCCGCAAGCAGACCTTGCTCCCCGAGGCCCCCAGGTTCACTGGCTCCTCCTCAGGGGGCCATGATAGATGACATACAGCCTGGACCCGTGCATTGCCAGCTGAGCAAGGAGTCGTCTTCTGGGCCCCACAGCTCTCATCTGGATGAAGGAGGTCTCCATTGTCCTTCCAGAAAGGCTGGGAGGGCCACGGGGCTGGAGTGGGGGTGTTTTACAGGACTAGAGGCACGCCCCATGTGTGGGCTTCGGGAAAGACTGAGCACCATGGGCTGCGGGGGCAGAAGGCGCCTTCTCCACGTTTTCCCAGGCAGTGAGAAGAGCACAGACCTGGCCACCAGAGCCTCAGAGTCTTAGATTCTGGTCCGAATAATGTCACAATGAGCTGGAATGCGCGAGCAATTCTTTTTCCAGCGGGCCTCAGTTTCCCCATCTGTCAAAGGAGTCGATTGGATTCGGATTTTCCAAACTGTGCATTGAGGAGATTTAAAGATCTCACAGAACCGTTCTCAGAGCCTCTTTTTTGTGTTTAACAGTCAAGGCTGCCCCTTCCCTTCGCCCCTTTTCCTTACCTCCTTTTGTCTGTTTTGCAGATTGGGTTTTCTGGTAAGACTGAAAAAAGGATGCTGAGGCTGAAACTGTTTGAAAACCTCTCAGGACTCTTCTGATTGCAACAGTGTGCAATCTGCATGGTAATGTCTGACTCCAGCATCCATCTGGCAGCGAGTTCCTCTGTCCTGCTAGTGTGCGAGGACCCCTCCCCATGCCCTCTCTCATCATTTTATTTTCTTCTATCTTATTTTCTGAGTCACGGAATTCTGAATTGGATGACAATGACCAAATTTCTCTCCAGAAAAATACAAATAGAAAAAAATACATGCACACTATGAAAATATAACTGTTTAAGCATTCAGATGCCTTTGGGGAAAGAAAATATCTTTCTTTGGGAAAATGACTTGATGGTGCTACAGATCCCAGAGCGGGGCATGAAAAGGGTTCCCTTAACAAAGGAATGACTAACTGTGCTGTATAAGAAATGAAGAGACCTCCCAAGCAGGAGACCCGGGTTCAAGACTCTCTGTTTGCCTGCAGGTACTGCTCTGGGTTGACCCAGACTGGAAATCAGTCCCTCCCTATGACTTCAGTACGAAAAAATGCATTACAGACTTGGCCAAAGTTTTGAGGACCAGCAAGGTAGGGTAGATGGAAACCCTTTCTGTATTCAGACTTTTGGTAGCAAGTGATTAAACCTCAACTCAAATTTCTTAAGGGAAAAAAAAAAACAAGAAAAATGAAATGTGTTGGCTTACCTAGCTGGGAAGTTGACGGGTGGAGCCATGGCCCCACTGAGTGGTACACCTCAAGGGTGCACTGTTCACGTCGTGGCAGCTCAAGTGAATCCAGGGACTCACAGGACACCTCCCTTCTTGTCCCCCTGTCTCTCTTGGCATGGCATCTTTTGATCTTGGCTTCATTCTCTTTCCTGTAGAGAAGCTTCTTCCTTAGAGTTGGGAAAATGGCCCCAGAAGCCCCAGACCCACTTGAACCAGCTCAGTCATCTTGGGGATGGGGTCCCTTAACTGAATTGGGCCAAGTCTGGGTCATGTGCTCAGTTTGGGGGCTGGTGGGCTGGAATATTGTCTATTTTCTACACCTCTGTAAACACAGGGGGCTTCCCAGGTAGCTCAGTGGTAAAGAATCCACCTCCCAAGCAGGAGACCTGGGTTCGATCCCTGGTTCAGGAAGATCCCCTGGAGAAGGATATGGGAACCCACACCAGTATTCTTGCTGGGAGATCCCATGGACAGAGGAGCCTGGCAGGCTACAATCCACAGTATTATAAAGAGTCAGATGCGATTTAGCGCCTTAACAAACCACCACCAACCAGAAACAAAGAACTGGGGAAAAGCAGTTATCTGTTTTTACCAGATGGTGAAAGATACACTGGGCAACACATGCACAAACACCATCAAAGCAAAATGATGTCATACTTGTGTATGAGGAACTTTTGTGTGTGTACTAAGTCACAGAGAGGGGCTGATTTCTCTGTCCACGTCAATCCAGAGTAGAAAAAGGGCAATACCTGCAGGGTGGTGAGATACTCCACAGACTGAACTAAATTGGAAGACTATAGAGCCACTGATAAACAGAAAAGTCATTATCCAGATTCCAGAATTCCTGGAGGGGCTGGGAGGGTTGTGTGTGGGACAGGGTAGGCACTGATTTTATTTTATTTTTTCTTTCTTCCTTATTTATTTTTAAAAATATTTTGTCCTTTTTTTTTTTTTTTTTTGCCGTATCTTGTAGCATATGGGATCTTAGTTTCCAGAACAGGGATGGAACCTACATTCCCTGTATTGGAAGGCAGAGTCTTAAGCACTGGACTGCTGGGGAAGTCCAGTACTGATTTTATTGGAACTCAAAGGATCCCATGTTTTAGCTGACATCTGGATCACACACACACACAATATTACATACAATTCTGAAGATGCAGGCTCCCCTGAAACCCATCCAGTAGAGACCTCCCTTCCCCCCATCTCGGACCCGGCCTCTTCTTCTGGACTTTGTTTCCTTCCTCCACATTTACTCATACATTTCCTCTGGTGCAGCAGATTCCAAAGCTGAGGCTCCAACCCCAACACTCAGCTCCATGTAACTCCTCTCCAACGTGACACTTACACTTCCATGGGAATTTTCTGGACTATGCTCAAAGGACTACTGGGCAAGCCTATGTCCTGCATTGGCACCAGTTTTCTTCCCCGCTCAGGAAGAGGTAGCAATCCCAGGAGACAAAAAAACCCCCTCACCCCTTCCGTTCCCCCGTGAAGAACACTTCTTCCTTGATGACATCATCTCTGGCACAGGAGCCTCGGCGAGAATGAGCAGCTGTGGGTCACCCGTTGCTGGCAGCTCCTAGCAGGGGAGCCACCGTGACTTGGTCCCAGGCCTCAGCTGCTGCAGGATTTACTGCTACCTGCTTTTTTTGGATCTGACAAATGCAGAAAGAGTTGGAGAAAGAATTTTGAATTTGTCTCAAGGAAATAATTTAGAAGAAGAAAAACACTGCAGTCAGGAAGGTGTTCATTGGTACGGTAGTGACATCAAGAAGCAGTATCACAAGAGTCTAGTGATGAGAATAGTCAACATGTGCCCTGCACGTCCCTTAGGATTACCTCCGTGTGAGATACATGTGTGCGGTGTGCTCAGTTGCTCAGTCATGTCTAACTTTAAGCAAACCCATGTAGCCTGCCAGGCTCCTCTAGCCTTGGGATTTTCCAGGCAAGAATCCTGGAATGGGTTGCCATTTCCTTTCCCAGGAGATCTTCCCAACCCAGGGATCAAGCCTGAGTCTCCTGCATTGGCAGGTGGATTCTTTACCATTGAGCCACCTAGGAAGCCCCATGTGTGAGGCAGGTGCCTAATTCTACCACTTGCCTTACACTAGTTAGCTAAAGATACCTTCTATTTTTCCTATTTATTTAATTTACTTTTTAAATTGAATTTTTATTTTATGTTGCAGAGGAGGACATGGCAACCCACTCTAGTATTCTTGCTTGAAGAATCCCATGGACAGAGGACTTGGTGGACTGTGGTCCATGGAGTTGCAAAGAGCTGGACATGACTAAAGCGACTAAGCAGAAGAGTTGATTTACAACATCGTGTTGGTTTCAAGTGTATAGCAAAGTGATTTCAGTTATGCATATATCCATTCTTTTTGAGATTCTTTTCCCACATAGGTTATTACAGAATACTGAGTAGAGTTTCCTGTGCTATACAGTAGGTCTTTGTTGATAATCTATTTTATATATAGTAGTGTGTATGTCAGAGAAGGCAATGGCACCCCACTCCAGTACTCCTGCCTGGGAAATCCCATAGGTGGAGGAGCCTGGTAGGCTGCAGTCCATGGGGTCGCGAAGAGTCGGACACGACTGAGCGACTTTACTTTCACTTTTCACTTTCATGCATTGGAGAAGGAAATAGCAACCCACTCCAGTGTTATTGCCTAAAGAATCCCAGGGACGGGGGAGCCTGGTGGGCTACCGTCTATGGGGTTGCACAGAGTCGGACACGACTGAAGTGACTTAGCAGCAGCAGCAGCAGGGTGTATGTGTTAATTTCAAACTCCTAATTTATCCCTCCTCTTCCTCACCTTTCCCTTTTGGTAACCATAAATTTATTTTCTAAGTCTATCAGTCTGTTTCTGTTTTGTAAATAAGTTCATTTGTATCATCTTTTTAGGTTCCACATATAAGTGATATCATATGATATTTATCCTGTTCTGTCTGACTTACTTAAACCTACATGTCCATTGACAGATAAATGGATAAAGAAGATGTGATATATATTATATACAATGGAATATTGCGTGCTAAGTCACTTTAGCTGTGTCTGACTCTTTGCAACCCTGTTGACTGTAGCCTGCCAGGCTCCTGTGTCCATGGGATTCTCCAGGCAAGAATACTGGGGTGTGTTGCCATGCCCTCCTCCCGGGGATCTTCCCAACCCAAGGATAGAACTCCAAGATCAAACTCATCTCTCTTATGTCTCCTGCATTGGCAGGCAGGTTCTTTACCACCAGCACCACCTGAGAAGCCCCAGTGGCATATTACTCAGCCATAAAAAAGAGTGAAATAATGCCATTTGTAGCAACATGGATGGACCTAGAGACTATCATACTAAGCGAAGTAAGTCAGTAAATAAGAACGCCTTCTGCTGATTGCTGGTTTGCTTTGTGCTGGAAACTGTGCCAGACGAGCCTATATTTGTGCTCCCAAATCTTCACCAAGCCCTGTGAGTTGGATGTTCTTTCACAGATGAGGAAACTGAGGCTCAGAGTAGGTAAGTTATCCCCTGAGCCACAGATGTACTTTTAGGTTGTGTCCGACCAGTTGTCAGCTGAGTGTCATCATTAGGGGAACAGATGAATCCGACAGCAGGGTACGTGGCTTCTCTGGCACCGAAGCACCTAGTGAGTACCCAATAAATAGTGGCTGTTGTGAAAAGACAGTAACCATCTGTGACTCACAGCTGTTTCTGTAGCACGTCCTGGAGTCTTGCACTTGCTTTGGACCATCAAGTTTCTGGATGGCCAGGAGGGCTGTGGGCTGGGGCTGGGAGCAAAAGGCAGCAAAGCAGGGTGGATCTGGCTTTCCCATTCTCAGAGCTTCGCCCTCACCCAGCAGCTTGCAGAAACCCTGAGCATAGCACTTACCATTATGAAATACATGTTTCCCACCCAACCCCCCAACCCCGTACTGTTAAATAATTCTCTGAGGACATTTGACTAGATTCTGAAGCTATCTACCTGGAGAAAGCATCAGATCCCAGTCCAACAAGGCTGCCAACCCCTCCACCTCCAGATGCCGACTGAAAGTCCAGGTTGTCACAGGTAGACGANGAGGACATTTGACTAGATTCTGAAGCTATCTACCTGGAGAAAGCATCAGATCCCAGTCCAACAAGGCTGCCAACCCCTCCACCTCCAGATGCCGACTGAAAGTCCAGGTTGTCACAGGTAGACGACGGATTTGCCATAGATCAGAGGTTTCAACGACCCTGTCCTTGGGTTTGATTAATTTGCCAGGGTGGCTCACAGAACTCAGAAACATTTCACTTACTCAATGACTGGTTTGTCATAAGAGGATGTAACTCAAGAACAGCCAGATGAAAGAGATGCCTAGGGCAAGGCGTGGGGAAAGGGCACAGAACTTCTGTGTTGACTGTGCCCCACTCTCCCTGCATCTCTACATATTCACCAACCCAGAAACTCTCCAAATTCTGTCCTTTTTTATGTTTTATGGCTGCTTTATTACATAAGCATGATTGGTTACATCACTGGCCATTGGTGATTGAACTCAATCTCCAGCCCCTCTGCCCTTTCCAAAGGTCAGGGGAAGTGGGATGAAAGCTCCAGTCCTCCAATCAAAAGACTGCTTCCTCTGGGGACCAGCCCTCATCCTTAGGTGACCCAGGGGCTTTTCAAAAATCGCTTCATTAATGTAACAAAAGACACATTGACCACTCTCCTCACTTAGGAAATTCCAAGGGTTTTAAGATCTCCATGCCAAGAAGGGGATAAAGACCAAATATGCATACATATATATATATTTTTTAAATTATAAATCACACTATCATACTGTGTTAGAGTGTCATCATTTATTTATACATCTGTCCCTCTTCTTAGCCTGGAAGTGCCTTAAGATTTCTGCAGCCACAGCACTTGGACCAGTGCCTGGCACAGGACAGGCATCTTATAAATGACGTTGACTAAGCTAGCTAATGAGCTGGAAAAGTGAGAGTGCAGAGACAGATGGATGAGGACAGGACCAGGGATTAGAGGTGCCATAGCCCTCTGTGTTGCTTAGTTTTGTTGCAATAACTCTCGATGATGGGGTATCTCCAAACACTGGCTTCCAATACCCAGTGTTCATCTGTTTCCCTGCTCACGAGTCCTGGGGTTGCCTGGCTCTGCTGGGCTCAGCTGTCCTGGCTTCAGGCTTATACTCAGGTACACTCCACATGTTTCTTCACTTTGCTGGGCAAGTTGCTGTTTGGGACATGTCCCTGTGGTGAAATGGCAGGAGCAGAAATTTATGGTGCCCTTTAGACTTTGGCTTGAAATTGGCACACTGCCATTTCTGCTCACATCCCATTGGCTAAAACTGGTCAAATAGCCAAGCTCAACGCTATTAGGGCGGAGAAATATATATTTGCCCATTCTCCTGACCCAAGGTCACAAGGTAGGTGAGAATGAGGAGCTGAAGGACAATCTACCATAGCCTTGCTTAAAACAGAGCCCTGAACTTTCTTTATTCCTTGGGGAGAATCTCTAGAAGAGTTCCTTTTTGTCCCAGAGTTCCACCTGTATCCCTGATACTACTTTCCTTGGGGCTTATGGCAGAAAGTGATAATTATCTTCATTATTCACTGCTCCTTTCCTCTTTTTTAGTAATAGGATGGTTTTAGTTGGACACATGGTTTTAGTTGGACACATGGTGTCCACAGGAGGCCACATTTCCCAGCCTTCTTTGCAACTAGACATGGTTATGTGACTAAGCTGAGGCCAATGTGACGAAGCAGGAAAGCTACAAGCATCTTCTGTATAAGAATGCTACTTGCTCTTTCCTTCTCCCTCCCCACTGCCTTGGGCTGGAAGGTAGGCTCACCTGGATGACAGGGCAACGCAAGAGAAGGAATCTGGATGTCCAGGTAAGCTTTAGGAGTTGACCCTGTCTGCCTGCCTAGCCCTGGTCCACAGCATGTGTGTTAGTCACTCAGTCATATCGGACTCTTTGCAACCCTGTGGTCTGTAGGCTGCCAGGCTCCTCTGTCGATGGAATTCTCTAGGCAAGAATACTGGAGTGGGTTGCCATTGCCTGGCTCTCCTGAACCTGGGTCTCCCGCAGGGGTGGGCAGATTGTTTACCATCTGAGCCAATCCACTATGAGTCCACAGCAGGGAGAAGAATGAAATTCCATATTTTTGTTTTCTCCAGAATCTCAGCCCGTACCTTAATCCCTGCAAGGCCACTTGCTTGCCATCAATTCCCCCCTACCCCCCAACTTGGCCTCTAAAGGCCTCTGGTCTACTCTTTGTCCTTCATTCACCAAAATATGAACTCATATCCCTTTTCTTAATTTTCCTTGGCAAACTGAGACAGGATGGATTTTTTTTTTTTAAGGGATTTCATGAAATAAAGAGAAGTTAAAGGAGAAACAAAATCCAGGAAGCGAAGCATAAACCAATCTAGTTTCTATCACAAGAGATACCTGACCCAGCCACAGCCATGACCAGGGCAGGCTGACTGAGGTTTTTGCCGGCGGGGCTGGAAATTTAGAGGATGTGAAATTAAATAAACACCATAGTTCCAGAAGGTGATAAAATTTTTAAATGTTGTGAAATACATATACTGATAGCACACATGCTTCTTCAGTGACACAGAAACAAAGGGATCTGACTCTTGATAGGAAGCTTCTAGAGGCCCATTATTAATGACACCCCCTTCGTGATTCATAGATGGAAAATGAAAGCTGGCTTGACTATGTGTTTTAGGCCTAGCCTGAAGCAGCCAAAATGACAGTTAGAGCTTTGTGTCCTACCAGAGGTGACTCACTCCGTGGGCCCTGTACCTTTTCACCCTTGCCTTTCAGAGTTTCCACCTAGTACAACTTTGTGGCCACTTTATGGAGTCTCTTATTCCCTAACCTTCGGTTTGCTTCTATCCAGCCAGCATCATCTTTCCTGCCTTCTCTGGCCTTGGCTTCTGGCCACATCGTTTCTTTCTTGTCCAAGACCAGGAAAGTTCCCTCTAGCCCCTTGAAATCCTTGTTCTTCTTCTCTTCTCTTAACCATTAAAAAAAAAAAGGAAGGATAGTTAATTAATCATGTTGTGTTAGTTTCAGGTGTATGGCAAAGTGATTCGGTTATACATATACATATTCCCATTCTTTTTCAGGTTCTTTTCCAAGAAAGTTTATCACGGAATATTGAGTAGTGTTCCCTGTGCTATACAGTGGGTCCATGTTGATTTATTTTTGTAAAAATTATTCAATTATTTGTTTTTATTTTTGACTGTGCTGGGTCTTTGTGGCTATATTCAGGCTTCCTCTACTTGTGGCGAGTGAGGGCTACTCTCTAGTTATGGTGTGCAGACTTCTCATGGTGGTGGCTTCTCTTGCTGTGGAGCAAAGCTCTAGGACTCACAGTCTTCAGTGGTTACAGCTCTTGGGCTCTAGAGCATGGGCTAAGTAGCTATGGTACACAGGCTTAGTTGTCCTGCAGCATGTGGGATTTTCCTGGACCAGAGATTGAACCCATGTCCCCTGCACTGCAAGGCAGATTCTTAACCACTGGACCACCAGAGATGCCCCAGATGGTCTATTTTATACATAGTAGTGTGTATATGTTAATCCCAAACTCTTAATTCATTCCTCCCTACCATCCCCTTTGGTAATGATAGTTTTGTTTTCTATGTCTGTGAGTCTATTTCTGTTTGTTAGTTCACTTATATCTCTTTTTAAGATTCCACATGTAAGTGATATCACAAAAGATTTTACTTCCTCTGTCTGACTTACTTCACTTAATATGGTAAATTCTAGATTCATCCATGCTACTGCAAATGTCATTATTTCATTCTTTTTCAGGGCTGAGTAATATTCCATTTTATATATTCAGCATATCTTCTTTATCCACTCATCTGTCAATGAACACTTAGTTGCTTCAGTATTTTGGTTATTGTAAATAGTGCTGCTCTGAACATTTGAAACCCTTCTTCTTAATTCTTGGCTTTGTTCAGAGTGACTTGTGTCAACCCTAGACTATGCCAGGACTGGTGATGAAAACGACAAATAGCTGGTGACCCCTTATTTCCCAGAGTTGTGGAAATTTAACATTTGTAAACCTCAAAGTCTTACTTTAATTATACAATTTCCTTTGCATCCACAGGAAGGAGGGAGGAAGGAAATAAATGAACATCTACTGTGTGCTAGGTACTTTCCCATCTAGTGTGGTAACAGATGAGATCACGGAGGCCCAGAAAGACCCTTGTCCAGCACCATATCACCATGGGATTTGAGCTGAGGTCTCTCAGATTCCAAAACCTGGGCTCTTCCCTCATGGAGCAATCAAGAGCGTGCACAGGTGCTCAAGGCTGTTGAGGCATATTCGATCACATATGCAGAAAGATAGAGGAATAGAATGGGAGTGGACTCAGACAGTGGAGGAGGAGGTTGATGGAGAGGGAAAGTGACAGGCTAATGATGGAGGAGGGAGGTGATGGGAGGGTCAAAGGATTCTGCTTTGACAAGGGACTTGGGATTCCGGGCAGGGAGCCTTTTTTTCCACACTGCGCCTTGCTGGAAACACCTCACATCCCCGCATGCGATGAGCTCACCCTTTCGTTGGCACCGACTCACATCCCATGTTGGCCCTGGATGAGCCACACCAACATTTCTGCAGGAGGAATAAAGCAATAACAGGATTCTCATTTTTCTCCCTAAAATAATACCTCTCTGTTCTGCCAGCAAGCAGGGAACTGCTCCTGCCAGCAGTCTTGTGGGAAGCCTGTTCCCAGTCCAGCAGGATTAGTCTGATGCTGGCGTCCTAGGAGGCCCCCAGCAGGTAAGGCAGTCTTCAGGCGACCTTGAGCTTCTGGCTGCAAATTCCTGCTATCTTTCTCAGTCCTGGGGGAGGTCATTTATCTCTGGGTCCCCATCCCTGGCTCTCCAGGGCAAAAGCATGCTGCTGTAACCAGCGTGGGCCACAGACTCCCCTAGCCGGTGGCTCCCCTGGCATGTCTTCAGGACCTCAGCGATTTCCTACAAGGATCATTGGAAAAATCATTTTGAATAGGAAGAATTTAATTTTTCTGTACCAGGCTTTTTCCTCCTTAAAAAGAGAGAGAGAGAGAGTCCTCACCTAAAGGCCTGAGCACCTGGAAATTTCTTCTCTATGTGCACATTATACCCACTTCCTGGCTGCAGGGATGGAAGGACTCGGAGAATTCAGAGGATATTAAACAGATTCATAATGGACCCAGCAGTATAAACATGTCTCAAGTGCAGACAGGAGTGCCACAAGCTCCTCTCAGGTTTAATGTAAAACATACACCAGTTGTGTCTGCATTCCCATTTTACAAATAAACAAGGTGAGGAGATGGACTCCAAAATCGTCCCCAGAGAGCCAGGTGCCTTCGTTCCTTGTAATTTCCAGGCTTCTCCTGCCCACAAACAACTCAGAAAAGAACGCTTAATGTAGCCCTACGGATCACTGCCAAAAGGCAGAGCAAATGGGAGAGGCCCGCCAAATGGTCTGCGGCCATTCCCACCCTTCAGGGTGATACCACAAATGGCTGGGGGCGCTGAGGCCTGCAGAGAGTGTTACCAGTGGAATGTCTAGGCAGCAGGGTATATGCTGGATGATGCATCAGGAAACATGGGTTCAAATCCCATATCTGCCCCCACTGCCAGCAGACTGTGCCCTTTCAGGCAACTGCACCCCTCTGCCCCAGCTGGGTTTTCTCACCAGTGCGATGGGGTGACAGTCCCAACCTGTGTATCTCACCAAATGATGGTGAGTCCCTCAAGAGACAATGGCTCATTATCTCTGGATAGGCTATAAATGATCCTATGGCCATCTTCCCATTTTTAGTCAAAATCTGTATTTCCTACCACTGCTTCTCTTAAACCCAGAGGCAGAGGTCCATGTCACTCTCAGAAAGTCTAAACACGCTGAAGCATAATCACTGACTCAAGGGCCACCATGACTAATTTGGCCTCATAAATAGCGCAGTGTAGGGAAGACCAGCCAAGTCCCGGATTCCTCATTTGCCAAATGGAAAATAATGGAAGACCCCCCTCAAAGGGGATTGTGGGAATGAAATGACGTCACATGTGCGAAGAGCTTTGGACAGTGCCAGGCCCTCAGCAAGTGCTCTGCCAATGTAGCCATTCTTAGTGTCAATGGAGCTCTGGGCTTTAACAGTGAAATGTTTCTAGAGAAGAAAAGAAATTCTTCAGTTGAGGAAACTGTGGCCTGTAAATGGGACATGATCTGCTGAAAGTCACATCAGTTCAACTAGCAGTTTTTGAAAAATGTATATATTGATTTATTTGACTGCATTGGATCCCAGTTGCAGCAAGTGGGGTCTGATCTAGTTCCCTGACTAGAGTTTGAACCTGGGCCCCCTGCATTGGGAACACAGAGTCTTAGCCCCTGAGCCACCAGGGAAGTTCTCAACTAGCATTTTGAATGATGTTTTCCAGGCACCATGATCATAGTAACAATCACATGGTTATCATGCACTCATCCTTTATCCATTCCAGGCACAGAGCTAAGCATATCTCAGGCTTTAGTTAAATCCTCATTACTACTCTGTGATGAAAACACCCTTAACCCCATTTTACAGATGAAGTTGAGGTTCAGAGAGGGAAGAGACTTTGTTGGTTGGTGGGATCAGCAGGGCTGCTGTAGGTCTGGAGTCTTGGGAGTCTGTGTTCTTCTTCCCCAGAACACCCACCAACCCTTCATCCAGTCCCAGCACCTGGTTCTTGACTCTAGGTCCAGATTCCAGTTCTTCCTGTGTTGCTCCCTGTGGCTTTTTCCTCGCCAGGCTCCTTAGGGCCTGGGTGCACCGGCTCACCCAATGTGAGAACAGAGACAGGAAAGCTTTGAGCTTCAGCCTCCCCGCTGGATCTCCTGTCCAGGTGGGCGTCAGAGAGTCTCTCCAAACGTCCTCCTTCAACACTACATATTTTACGGTGCTTGGTGAGTGCTTGGAGCAGTTTTTCTCCCCCAGGTTTTTGGCCATGCTCTTTTCTAGGACTCTAAAGATTCTCTGTTTTCAGACAATAAATTACAAGCGTCTAAGTCGTCCAGAGAAGTGGGAAGGGAGAAACTCAGCAACACCGAGGCCAGAGGAAGCTTTGGACCTTACCCAAGAGTTCCTGGCATCCTGGTTCACCTGTCCCCTAAGGCATCTACTCTCCCACTTCTCTGACCAGCTGGCGTGTAAATTATCCCCCAGTTCTTCCCAAGGACAATAGAAAAGCAAGGTATGTGGAATCAGAGAGAGACAGAGGAAGACCAGGGGGAGAGATCATTTCTCCTAACTTGTGATTGCTTTAGAGTTTAGAGCAGCAGCTAGCGCCTTAGATCAGGCAAGAGGGGCCCCTGATCTGTGTGCTCAGCTTCCTCCAGCCACACCCTTCTCCACGGGGGCGAGCAGTGGGCAGGGCCAAGGGGGCGTGCCCATTGGTGGTACCACAGTGGGCATACCTGGGACCTGAGTTCAAGGTACTCTCCCAGGATCTGCACAGGCTTCTTCCCCAAATCCATTCTCCCCAGACACTCTCAGTGTGAACCTCTGTGTTCCTAGCTATTTGCAGTGTGTGTGTAGTGTGTGTGTGTGTGTGTGTAGGTTAGAGGTTGGCACCAGGCTGTCCTCAGCATCTTCATGAAGCTCTCACTGTGCAGGATGGAGCCTCAGTGGGAAACGAAAGGGGCTGCAGGCTGTGGACTGTGGCTGGCTTCCCCATGCTGTGGTGTTCCAAGTTCCACTCCAAGGAGTCCAGGAACTCTGAATACAGATCAAGCTTTCCAGGTTACGATATTATATTAAATGTTAGGATGAAATATTTGTCAAGGTTGGATAGTAAAACATATTTCATTTAAGAGTTTGTTAGACTTGATTTTTAACTCAAGGATTTAGACACACTCAGATGAGCCAGCATCTGTACTGTGACCCCAGGCCTGGTTCCCAAAGCACCTCTGGTCCCCTCCTAGCCTGTGAGCTGGGGCTGATCATTTTCACTTCCAAATGAAGACTCTGAGGCTCAAGGAAACTAAGACACCGGCTTGAGTCTGCATAGCTGAAAAGTGACAGAACCTAGACGTGAAATCAAACCCCTCAACCCCATGTCTGGCTCTTCCTACTCCCTGAACCCCCTTCCTGCCATGGGGAGCCTCTTCTCTTTTAGGAGGTTGTGTCTTGCTCCTCAGTGGGTGCCCAGGCCAAGTGAGCCAGGTGGAAGGGGGCACTTGGAGGCTGCAGATTCACCCCAGTAGAGGAAGCTGTAAACTGGGGTCAAGCAACTGGAGTGCCTACTTAGAAGAAAGAAAAATGAGAAGCTTGTTGCCTGTCAGATTGGCAGGTCCCTGGCAGCTCCTATTTCAAAACCATAACCTCATCAGGCTCCCCCTCCGCCCCCCCTAAAGTCTCCCCTCTCCCAACTCACCGAGAGTTTTCCATTGTGGAGAAGGGAAGAAATGCGTCTCTAATCCTCTTTGTTCCATGATTTCATCTCCCTCTCTCTCTCCTCCCTGGGGATTCCAGGCAAACAGTTGGGGGAGGGAAGGTGGGACAGGGAGGGGAGCCAACACTCTTTTCATGGTCTGGGGGGAACATTCTGGGCTTTGGGCAGGAGGGAGGGAAGCTGGAAGGGATAGTTCATCCCCTCCCCCAGCTGCCAACAAAAGCTGGAAACCTGGGAGACTTCCAAGAGGTCACCGTCCCTTTCCCTCCGCCCCAGCCCATGAGCCACTGAATTCATCTCCTTGACTCTGTCCCCAGCGATCCATCATGAACTTGCTCCCTGCCTGAGCACGAGCCTCATCCTTCCTTACCAGATTTTGCAACAGCTGCTTGAGTAGCCTCCCAGATTCCAGTGCCGTCTGCCTTGGGTCCATCCTCCATTCAGCTGCCCAAGTGAGCCTCAGAGGCTCCATATAACTCCCAGGATAAAGCCCAAGCTCTCAAGTGATACTAACAAAGAGACCTCCTGTCCCCTGAATCCTCTCCAGCCTCAGTTGTCACAGTGTCTTACTACCTTTTTTTAAGTCATCTACTTACCTCTCACTCTTTAAGTCTCTTGAAGAAAGGATCTTCTCTATATTTTTAAGTTTTTGCTTTCCCAGACCCTAGCAAAGCTCTTGGCCAGTCAGCCTTATCCTCTCATTCAAGGAAGCCAGGCAAGCTCTCTACTCCCAAACCCTGTCTCTCATTTACCTGCGACCAACCTAGATAACATTTTCAAAAGCAGAGACATTACTTTGCCAACAAAGGTCTGTCTAGTCAAGGCTATGGTTTTTCCTGTAGTCATGTATGGATGTGAGAGTTGGTCTGTGAAGAAGGCTGAGTGCTGAAAAATTGATGCTTTTGAACTGTGGTGTTGGAGAAGACTCTTGAGAATCCCTTGGACTGCAAGAGATCTAACCAGTCCATTCTGCAGGAGATCAGCGCTAGGATTTCTTTGGAAGGAATGATGCTAAAGCTGAAACTCCCAATACTTTGGCCACCTCATGCAGAGAGTTGACTCATTGGAAAAGACTCTGATGCTGGGAGGGATTGGGGGCAGAAGAAGGGGACGACAGAGGATGAGATGGCTGGATGGCATCACTGACTCGATGGACATGAGTATGAGTAAACTTCCAGAGTTGGTGATGGGCAGGGAGTCCTGGCGTGTTGTACTTCATGGGGTCGCAAAGAGTCGGACACGACTGAGTGACTGAACTGAACTGAACTGTCTTTTCTTGCTGCCTGACATGATCCTACAGCAGAGCCCTTCTTTTCTTCTCTTTGAAGATGGCAAACAAGGGAATTCCATGGTGATCCAGTGGTTAGGACTTGGTGCTTTTATTGTCAGGACCCAAGTTTGACCCCTGGTCGGGGAATTAAGATCCCTCAAGCTGGGCTATGTGGCCAAAGAAGAAAAAAGGCAAATTAATACTCGCATATCAACTTCTGTTGTTGTTGTTCAGTCACTAAGTCATGTCTCACTCTTTATGACCCTAGCACTGTGGCACGCCAGGCTTTCCTGTCCTTCACCATCTCCTGGAGTTTGCTCAAACTCATGTCTGTTGAGTCAGTGATGCCATCGAACCATCTCATCCTCTGTCACCCCCTTCTCCTGCCCTCAATCTTCCCCAGTATTAGGGTCTTTTCCAATGTGTTGGCTGTTTGCATCAAGTAGCCAAAATATTGGAGCTTCAGCATCAGTCCTTCCAATAAATATTCAGGACTGATTTCCTTTATAATTGACTGGTTTGATCTCCTTGCTGTCCAAGGGACTCTGAAGAGTCTTCTCCAACACTACAGTTCAAAAGCATCAATTCTTTGGCACTCAGCCTTCTTTATGGTCCAACTTTCACATCTGTACATGACTACTGGAAAAACCATAGCTTTTATATGGATCTTTGTCAGCAAAGTGATGTCTCTGCATTTTAATATGCTGTCTAGTTTGGCCACAGCTTTTCTTCCAAGGAGCAAGCATCTTTTGATTTCATGGCTGCAGTAACCATTTGCAGTGATTTTGGAGCCCAAGAAAAGAAAATCTGTCACTGTTTCCACTTTTCCCCCATCTGTTTGCCGTGAAGTGATGAGACCCAGATGCCATGATCTTAGTTTTTTAATGTTGAGTTTTAAACCAGCTTTTTTAGTCTCCTCTTCCACCCTCAACAAGAGGCTTTTTAGTTCCTTTTCATTTTCTGCCATTAGAGTGGTATCATCTGCTTATCTAAGGTTGTTGAAATTTCTCCCAGCAATCTTGATTCCAGCTGTGCTTCATCCAGCCCAGCATTTTGCATGATGTACTCTGCATATAAGTTAAATAAGCAGGGTGACAATATACAATCTTGTCGTATTTCGTTCCCAATTTTGAACCAGTCAATTGTTCCATGTCGAGTTCTAACTTTTGCTTCTTGTCCTGCTCACAGGTTTCTCAGGAGGCAGGTAAGGTGGTCTGGTATTCCCATCTCTTTAAGAATTTTCCAGTTTGTTGTGAATCAAAGGCTTTAGCATAGTTAATGAAGCATAAATAAATATTTAGCATAGTCAGTGAAGCAGAAATAGATGTTTTTCTCTTGCTTTCTCTATGATCCAATGGATATTGGCAATTTGATACCTGGTTCCTCTGCCTTTTCTAAATTCAGCTTGTACATCTAGATGTACTTGATTCACATACTGCTGAAGCCTATCTTAAGGATTTTGAGCATTACTTTGCTAGCATGTTAAATGGGTGCAATTGTATAGTAGTTTGAACATTCTTCAGCACTGCTTTTTTGGGGATTGGAATGAAAATGCACATTTTTCAGTCTTGTGGTCACTGCTGAATTTTCCAAATTTGCTGGCATGTTGAGTGTAGCACTTTATCAACATCATCTTTTAGGATTTGAAATAGCTTAGCTGAAATTCCATCACCTCCATTACCTTTGCTCTTAGTAAAGAATGCTTCCTAAGGCCCACTTGACTTCACACTCCAGGCTGACACAACCCTACTCTCACCCCCTATAAGGAACTAGCTCCCCACATCCCTTCCGGGAGTGAGCAAGAGGTCTTGTTGCTTGTTTTCATTCCTCCCCTGCTGCAGCAGGGCCTCCCATAAAGCCTTGCTTGAATTTCCTGTCTGGCCTCTAGCCAGTTTCTATTGATTGAGGAAGGTCATAGAGTGCCACTGGTTGGTGATAGGAGCGCATATCAGAGGTTAGTGCAAGTCACCCTTCAAGCAACCTCTTCACTCAAGCCAACTAAGTCTGATCATTCATTTATTTATCAAATGATTATTAAATGCTAGTCTGGGTGTAGGGTAGAAATAAAGATGAATAAGACACAGTTCTTACCCTCAGGGGACTGGCCTCCTGGTAGAAAAGTATTTAACTGTCTTTTTTCATTCAGGTAACAGAAGGATCTAGCCCTTTCCTTTCCTCTATCCAGAACCACCTTCCTCTAGAATATTCTAGAATATTCAGGGAGAGAGTGCTGTCTCCTTTGGGTTCTGGGTCATTCAGTTCTCTGTGTATTTTCCATCTCAGCTTTTACCTGGCTCCACCTCCCTGAACTTGCCCAGTTCTCTTTGGGGCCTTGTACAACTTATTGCTGGTCATCAGAGCTCCCCTAACGTAGGCTTGTGTGTGTTTTACAGATTTTCATTCCAGGTTTAAGATAATATGGGGTTTCCAGACAGGTAGCCACTTGAAATTGAAAATTATCTATTGCTAGACCAGGTGTCAACAAACTTTCTCTGTTAAGGGCCAAATAATAAATAGTTGAGGCTTGTGGACAAACAAGCAAACTCAAGCATATTATATATATGCTTATATTAACAACAGAGGAAACAAAGTTCCATACATTTTTCACTAATGAAATTCAAAGTGTAGTAATAATAGAATACGTTTCTTTGTAATACAGCTTTACTAAGGAGACAGAGGGGCTTCCCAGGTGGTGCTAGTGGTAAAACATCCGCCTGCCAATGCAGGAGACTTAAAGAGATGCAGGTTTGATCCCTGGATCAGGAAGATCACCTAGAGGATGGCATGGCAATCTACTCCAGTATTTTTGCCTGGAGAATCCCACGGACCGAGGAGCCTGGCGGACTACAGTCCATAGGGTCTCAAAGGGACACGACTGAAGTGACTTAGCATGCACGCACACAAGGAGAGAAATGGAATTATTTTGGGAGCTATAACATTTTGCTTAGTTGGTAATTCCTTATCATTCCTTATCATCAAATTGACTGTAGATGAGCATCCGTGAAAAACAGTTTTAGCTCACAAGCCTTACAAATACAGATGGTAGGTGAGGTTTGGTCCATGGACCATAGGTTGTGACCCTGGCCTAGACATACATCAGCCATTCCCTGCCTCCCTCACTACTTCCAGGTGCAGACATTGGTCTGTCTTCAAGTTGTCTCTTCCAGACCTTTCCTCCCATCTCCTCTCCACCTACCCCCAGGACCCCATCCTGAAGTGTTTCCTTATTGTTCACAGCATTTAAATCTTGTAGGTTAAATTTTTCCTATCTATCAGCAAGCTACATCAGGAGACAAATCTAACCTGCTGTCTGTTTCTGTACAGTGTAGGAGCTAAAAATAGATGTGTATTTTAACAGCTTTTTTTGGGAGGGGGCTTTCTGCGTGGCTCAGACAGTAAATAATCTGCCTGGAGTACAGGAGACCTGGGTTCAATCCCTGGGTCAGGAAGATCTGTTGGAGAAGGGAATGGCTACCTACTCCAGTATTCTTGCCTGGAGAATTCCATGGACTGAGGCACCTCATGGGCTACAGTTTGTGGGGTCACAAAGAGTCCAACAAGACTGAACAACTAACAGTTTATCAGCTTTATTGGGGTATCATTCATATACCATATAATTCACCCATTCATATACCATATAATTCTGTATAGTCACAGATACTTGCAGCCATCACCATGGTCGATTTTGGAATATTTGCATCACTACAAAAAGAAACCCTATACTTTTCGACTGTCACTCCCTTCCCCCCAACTCTCCCATTTCCCTAGTCCTAAGCGATCACTAATCTACTTTCTGTCCCTATTAAGAATGGTTTTTACATTTTAAAGTGTTTTTTCTTTAAGTCAAAAAAGATTTCTTGACATGCGAAAATTACATGGATTCAAATTTTAATGTTCATCAATAAAGTTTTATTGGCACACAACCAGTCATTTGTTTATATAATGGTCTAGAGCTGCTTTCTAGACCTGGAGGGCAGAGCAGTTGCACCAAAGACTCTGTGGCTCATAAGCCTACAGTGTTTACCATCTGGCCCTTGACAGAAAAGCTTGCTTTTTCACCTCAAATGTGGGCTATGCCCTGAGTCGGGGTTAGGGAGGTGAGGGTGAGACCTCATGTCTTGGGCAGAGTGGCTGCCTCCCCTGTGTTCCAGTGGGAGAGGAAAACAGTGCTTCAGAGGGCCAGATCCAGCCAACCTGGCTCTTCAGAGAGAACTTTCCACCTCTTCTTCCTCTGTTTCATGAAAAATAACAAATGTACAGAAAAATGGAAAGACTGGTACAATACAACTAATATCCCACCACTTGGCCCTGACAGCAGTCAGCGTTTTGCCACATTCACTGTCTTTTTTCTCTCTCTCTAGATAGCTTGTCATTCTTGAGTTGCCAAGTTGTATCCAACTCTTTTGTGACCCCATGGACTGTAGTCTCCCAGGCTCCTCTGTCTTTGGGATTCTCCAGGCAAGAATACTGGAGTGCGTTGCCGTTTCCTTCTCCAGGGGATCTTCCTGATGCAGGGATTGAACCTGAGTCTCCTGCATTGAGGCTGATTCTTTCCCACTGAGCCACCAGCGAAATCCATCTCTAGATAGCTAGATAGATTTTAAATAATTTGGGTGTACAGTTCTATGAGTTTTAGCACATATATTGATTTGTGCAACCACATTGCAATCAGGATACACAACAGTTCCATCACCTCAAACCCCGCCCCCTGGCATTACCCCTGAATAGATATCCCCTTCCTCCATTGATAACCTCTGGCAGTCACTGATTCGTCCATACAGTTTTGTCTTTTTGAGAATATTATGTCAATGGAAACATGCACTATGTGACTTTTTGAAACTGGCTCCTGGCACTCAGCATAATACCTTTGAGCTTATCCAAGTGTTTGAGTTTGTCAATAGCTTTTTCCTTTTTATTGCTGAATAGTCCTCCATTGTATGGATGTACCACACTTTGTTTATTCATTCACCTCTTGAAGGATATTTGGGGTGTTTCTAGGGTTTGGCAATCAGGAATGGAGCTGCTAGAAACATTTTGTACAGGTTTACTTGTGAACAAAAGATTTCCTTTCTCTAGGGTAGAAACCTAGAGTAGAAGCTGGGTGCAGTTAGACTGATCATATGGTAAGTGTGTGTTTAATTTTGGGCCTCCCCCGTGGCTCAGTGGTAAAAAAGCCACCTGCAAGGCAGGACATGCAGGAGATGTGGGTTCCATCCCTGGCTCAAGAAGATCGCCTGGAGAAGGGCATGGCAACCTACTCCAGTATTCTTGTCTGGGGAGGTCCCATGGACAGAGGAGCCTGGAGGGCTATGGTCCATAGGGTTGCAAAGAGTCGGACACTACTGAAGTGACTGAACACAAGTACATATCTCATATAGATACCCCACCCCCAAAAAGAAAAATTGTTTAATCCTTGTGATGAGAACTTTTAGGCTCTGTTCTCTCAGCAATATTAAAAAATATCACATAGCGGTATTAACTCTAGTTATAAACTTGTACATTTTCATACTCTTATTTTTTGATTTATCACTATTTTTAGAATCAGAGCTCTGAGTTGGAGTCCATGGGAGATAACCCGTTCTGAGCTTATGTTCTGAGGCCTGTTTCTGTACCAGCTCTGACCAAGAGAAGCAATGCTTAGTCGCTCAGTCATGTCCAACTCTTTGCAACCCCATGGACTGCAGCCCACCAGGCTCCTCCGTTCATGGGAATTCTCCAGGTCAACAACGCTGGAGTGGGCTGCCATGCTCTCCTCCAGAGGATCTTCTCAACTCAAGGATTGAATCCAGGTCTCCTGCATTGCAGGCAGATTCTTCACTGACTGAGCCACCTGGGAAGCCCCTCACATTTTCAGGATTCAGCTGATAAAGGATAGTGCTTAGGCATGGGTAATTTTCTAGAAAATAAGGCTTTTGGCATCTAAACCTCCAGTGCATCACAAACTTCCTATTGTCTAATGCCCACCCCCTGCTCCAACTCAGCCATCACTGTTTTTGTGGTAACCGACAGGGAAATAGCAGCGTGCCAAATGGCTTTTGTAAGTTTTATAGTAGCCACATGAAAAAAGTAAGACTAAACTGATGAAATTACTTTTAATAAGATATTTTATTGATCCCAATACATTTAAGATATTATTATTATTCAATGTGTAAACAAAATAAATTTTTAATGAGATATTAGGTATCCTTTCTCTCTCCTTAGCTTGTGAATTCGTGTGTATTTGATGCAGCACCTCCTGATTCAGACTAGCCACGTTTCAGGTCCCCAGTAGTCACATGGCCAGAGGTATGGCTTTGTTGCTGAGATTCCCTGGTGGCTCAGAAGTAAAGAATCCGCCTGCAATGCGGATTCGATCCTTGGGTAGGGGAGATCCCCTTGGAGAAGGGAATGACGCCCCACTCCAGTATTCTTGCCTGGGAAATTCCACAGACAGAGGAGCCTGGCGGGCTACAGTCTATGGGGTCACAAAGAATTGGACACGACTGGGCGACTAACACATTTTACACCACTTTGTTGACATGATCTAAACAAGTCTCCCTCTGTCCCTTGTATGAGTGGATCTCGGTTGCCCACAGTGGGCAACATATTGTGTTTGATGCATCCTTCAGGGACCCCATTCTCTTCCCCAGCTCAGTCTTCTCTCCCCTACTGGTACTTCCTGGCCTTACTTCCCAAATAAACCATTTGCCCTTAAAGCTTTGTTCTAGGGTCTGCTTCTGGGAGGACAAGGCCCCAAACAGGGGCTTCTTTCATTCTCCGCTTTAGCGAAGCCAGGAAGGAAAGGAGGTGCTTTTCTTCCCATTCCATAGAAGGGATGTTGGGGTGTAAAGCTGGCCTGAGGCTTGCCGACAGTCCCCCAGCAGGCCCAGAGCAGAATCTAGTGCAGGAGATAAATGTTCTCTCCTGCCTGCTTCAACCCACCCTGGACTTTTTAATTTATCTATGTTAAACGAGGAGAACAGTGTTCCCGTGATGGTGGGGAGCTGGGTTTGTTTCTTGCTCTGTGTCCCATCTTGCTGCCTCTCAGGGTAGACAGTTCAGCTTCGGGCTGGCCCTTCGGGTGGCCCAGGGTCTCTGGGTGAGACCCTGTGGAGGCTGTGGACACAGACTGAGATGCTCAGAGGACCAGCAGCAGCTGGGAGGAGATGGGGTCCTTTGAAGGGCATGATGGGAGGAATGCCCCTGGGTCCCTCCCAGCCTCATATATCCAGCAAGAGGAGCAGACCAGATCTCCTGGAAGGGGGGAAATAAAAGGAAAAAAAAAGTCTTCCATCTGTTGAGTATTAACCTCTGAACCATTTAACCAAACATTGGCTTCTCTTGTCATTTGATAAGGTGTATCCAGCCAAGGGAGATGAGAAAATTGGGAGGTTATTCTTTTAAATTACATCAGCAGGGGGTTTGTTCCTGCCGCAGAGCTCGGAGGGTCCCGTCTGACCCATCACATCACCACCAGCACACTCAAGGACAGATTTGAGTGCTTTCCTCTGCCTGGGCGTTCAGGAATTCACAGGGATTTTTAAAAAAGCAAGAGGGATTTGAAAATAAAGCCCATGCACAGCAGGCTGTCTGCCCTGAGCCAGCACTGCAGTGAGGGTGATTACGGAGGAAGGAATGGTTTGTGTCACCGTCACACAGAAATGTCCGACGGCTTTTCTGCAGAGACAACACCTCTCAGTCTTCCAGAGACTCTGTGTGCAGACTTCCGGAGCTGTCGGGGACCTCCAAGGCCATCCCACCCGCTTCAGTCTGCCTTGAGTCAAGTTTCTTGGTAGGATGGGCCAGCAGGCAGTCTAGACAGATAGGGACCTCCAGGGTTGGCCAGCCAGCTTCCGTGGGCAGACCTGACCCGTGGAGAGGACATCAGGCCCTGGACAGAGAGGCAGGAGCCCAGGCTTTGGCTCTTGTCTCTGGTCTAACTCTCCCTTCTGTCCTTCTTGACTGCCAACTCACAACAGCAGTTTTCTCCCCAGGCCTCACTCAGGTCTCCTGGGAAGGGAGCTGAGCACCGGGAGTCAGGAGTCTGTCACAAAAGGCTCTCATGACCCTGAACGAGTCCTTTCTCTCTGGACCTCAGTTTCCCTGTGGATCAAAGGAGCTGGAAGAACTAGTCTCCGAGTCCTTGTCAACCCTGCCATATGGTGATGTTTGTTCATAGGATTCCTCCAATAGAGAAGAAACACTCGCTCTGTTTCTCCCAGTGACTCACAGCGTCAGTCAGAAGCCTTCTCTGCCATCTTTTCACTGAAGCATCACTCCTTTTCCTTTCTCTGGTCCTCTCCCTTTGGTTGGCAGAACTAATGAGGTCTCACCTGTCTCCTCCTCTGAACTTACGAATCTTGTCTCTTTTTTGCCACTTTTTCCCTGGGGAAAGAGAGAGCTATCCATTCTTCCTAACCACTGACTAAACTGGGCTGGGCTCCTTCACACATTAGCTCATTTAATTTTCACAGCAGCTCAGAGCCACGGATGAGTCTCATTTCAGATGAGGAAACCGAGGCTTAGAAACTGTGGCTTGGGGGATTTCCCTGGTCATTTAGTGGCTAAGACTAAGTGCTCCCACTGCAAGGGGACTGAGTTTGATCCTTGGTCAGGGAACTAGATCCCACATGCTACAACGAAGACTGAAGATCCCGCGCACTGCAACCAAGACCTGGCACAGACAAATAAATAAACAAAAATAACTATTAAAAAAAAAAAAAAGAAACCATGACTTGGCAGGCTCCCACCCAGAAAGAGGTGGAGCCAGGATTCAGACCAGGTGTGTTTGACGCAAAAGGCCAGATTCTCTCCACTGCACCATACAACACTTTCTCTTTTTAAAAGATGTATTTATTTTCGGCTGTGGGTCTTTATTGCTGCATGCAGGCTTTCTCTAGCTGAGGTGAGTGGGAGCTACTCTTTGTTGACGTACACGGGTCTCTCACTGTGGTGGCTTCTCTTGCTGTGGAGAATGGGCTCTAGGGCTGTACCAGCTCTGTTGCCCTGGGGCATGTGGAATCTCTCTGGACCAGCAGTAGAACCCAGGTTCCCTGCATTGGCAGGGATTTTTAACCACCAGGGAAGTCCCATATGACACCTTCTTGTGTCACTTAGCCATCTGGGTCCCTCCTGGGCGAGGTTCCAGGTGCCTTGAGGACAGTGAGGCAGAATGGCAGAGCAGGCAAACATGGCACCTTGCTCTGAAGACCTAGGTCCCTGGCACACAGTTGAAGGGGAAGGGGTGTGCTCAAGTCTCAGAAACAGTTGGGACTGCGACAGTGGTGAACTTGAGCCTCAGGCTCTCTACATGTGACTTTAAACCTGTTCCTGTCCCCATCTCAGGTCATGGCCAGCGTCACTGACCAATTTGGCTTGCCAGAGAAGGCTCTAGAATGAATCCCACACAACAACCCCCAATGACACAAGGCCAGGTACCATCTTTCCCAACACAAAGTAGCTATGCGACCTGGGGTGAATTCTTCCAACAATCAGAACTTTGGTTTCCTCATCTGCATAGTGGGCATAAGATCCCCCACTCACCTCCACTGGCAGCATCATGAAAAGAGCCACCTTAGTGGCTGTGATGTAAAATATACCATCTTTCTTCCTCTCTCACAACCCCCATCACAAGGACACCTGTAGCCCAAGCCTGGCAGGTTATCTTTTGGGTGGAAATGAGTCACCATTCTTTGGAAAATGTTTGCTGAATATTTCCACTATTTTTTTTGGCCATGCCATGCATCATGTGGGATATGAGTTCCCCCAAACCCATGCCCCCTGCATTGGGAGTGCGGAGGCTTAATCCCTGGACAGCCGGGGAAGTCCCCACACCTTAACTTCTTTTATTTTCCCAACCGACCTTTCAGAGGGCAGGGCTGCCTTTGCCCTTGGCCCCAGTTTACAGGTGGGGAAACCGGGGCCGCACTTTTATGGCTCCCAGCTGGCTGAGGGGTTGCGGTGACTTTCAGAGCCCTCTGCTGACGGCGCTCTGTCTTCTTGTCATTTGGAGAGAGTAGACCTGTGAGGGCAGCCAGCTGTGGCCCAGATGTGGAGGCCTGGCTGGCCACAAAGAAGGAGTGTGGGTGGGGACACCCTCCCATTTCCTCCCCTTGAAGACAAATGGCCTAGGGGCCATGGAGGCCCTGTCGGCTATGGCTGCCTTGGGAGCCTCCCTGGAGCCCCTGTGAGCAGGGACTGTGCTTATCCTGAAAAAGAGTTCCTATATGCGAGGTGGCTACTTGGAGGATGAACTCAAAGGGCAGGGGCCCAGCTGCCTGCCCTTCCCCTCACAGGGGCCACAGGTTCAATCCCTGGTAGGGGAACTAAAATCCCACATGCCTTGCAGCTCAGCCAAAAGGAAAAAGTTTGTTCCTAAGGGCTCTCATTCTGGCCTGGGCAAAGGGAGGCATGCTAAATTAGGGTGCCATCTTGGCCAGCATTTTGGTTGGCTAGTTTTTTTTTTAATTGGTCTGGAGGTGGGGATGGGTGGCAGCATTTTGAACTCTTTTTCCTCTGGCCATGGAGTGAGTAGACATACACACACATATAGAGAAAACATACAAACAGTGCACACACTTATGCACATGTACACACGTGCACACATATGCATCCATACACCCATACACGTGCGTACACACATGCACATCCACCCCTCCCAGGAGAGACTGTGGGGCTCCCTTAAGCCCCTCAGGGGCGGAGGGAAGGAAGCTGCGTGTCGTATATCTTTTCTCTCTGAGCAGGCAGTGTCCTCTGCCTGAAGCGGGGGTGGGGTGGTCGGCAGCCTTGAACTGGCCTCGGGGAAGGAGCCCCTCTGGCCCATATTTCACAGACACCCCAGACAGAGCCCGCTGTCAGGAGCGCTGTCTAATTTCCTCCCCTGCCTGCTGGCCCAGATCCCCCCACAAAGAGGGCCATTGTATCGTCCTCCCACCCCTGGCATCTGCTCTGCAGAGATCCGACGTGGGGAGGGGGTTGCTCAGAGGGGATTTTCGGGATGAAGGCACTGCATCCTGAGCTGCAGTCCACAGAAGGGCCACAATTTTTTTTTAAGCTTTTTACTTATATTTTTGGCTCCCCTGAGTCTTTGTTGCTGTGTGTAAGCCCTTCTCTTGTTGCAGTGATCAGGGGTTACTCTCTAGTTGCGGTGTAAGGTGTCTCATTGTGGTGGCTTCTCTTGTTGCAGAGAATGGGCTGTAGGATGCTCAGGCTTCAGCAGTTGTGGCTCATGGGTTCAGTTGCTCCACGGCAGGTAGAATCTTCCTGGATCAGGGATGGAAGCCATGTCCCCCGCACTGGCAAGCGTGTTTTTAACCACTGGACCACCAGAGAAGTCCAGCCACAAATTCTTGGGCAGAGAGAACCTAGTCCTGGCTGAGAGGTCCCCTAGCCCCACAGGCCTCAGCTTCTGCAGCATCCTCCGAGGCACCCTACCTCCGCATGCTTCCCCACAAGCCTCTGGAATAGCTGCTCCTCAGGCCTTTCAGGGAAGAGGTGGGCAAGGAAAACACTAAAGGAGTGGTGACTGAGGATGAAAAGGAATTTAAAGGGACTGGAACACCATCTTCTCCCAGAAGAAATGTCCTTAGCCTTTGGTCTTCTCAGTGCAGAGTAGGCCAGGCCATCTGGGAAGAGGCAGCTGTGCGTTTTTTTCTGCTTTATACCTCCCAAGGGTTGGACATTCTGGGGAGGGAAAGTGGGTTCTTGTGGGCAGTGTCAGGGAAGACAGAATGAAGGGAGAGTGGGCTGGTGAGAGAGGATAGTGGGGCCAAGAGCCTTTGCAAGACTTCCCAGGAGAAGGACTTTTCTGGCAGTTCAGTGTTTAGGACTCCATGCTTCCACTACAGGGGGCACGGGTTCAATCCCTGGTCAGGGAACTAAGATCCAGCATTCTGCACGCTGTGGGCATGGCCAAAAAAAAAAAAAGAATAAGAAGTTTCCCAGGAGAATGCTGTCCAGCAGGGTACGGGGCATCCATTTTCTAATTCCCTCAAAAGAACATCTGAAGAAGCTGCTTCTCCCCAGGTACCAGGCTACTGGATCAAGATCTCAGTGATGCCTCTACTGGTGAGGGGAAGAATGCTTTAATAACTAAATTGCTATCACAGGGTTTGCTGGGGGCTGATGTGTGTGGCCATAGCATGGTAGTGAGCAGGGGTTCTGCTCTAGGCCAGCGTATCAGAGGCAAATCTAGACCCAGCATCCTGTAAACCCCTGACCTTCATTGCTATCCCCTACTGCCTCTCAGCAGTGCTTCTTATCTGGACAGCTTGGTGCATTGAAAACTTTCTGCCTGTGGTATCTGTTTATCTTTTGTACTCAGAGCAAGGTATAAGATTGTTTTGTTTTTTCAAACCTGGAAATTAGCCCAGAGCGGGTAAGTGGCTTGCCCTAAGCCACACAGCAAATGAGTGGGACAGCAGATGCTAAAACCCAGGCCTCCTTCTCCTTGCTCTATGCTTTTATTGTTGCTGGGTTGCAGCATCCCTGTAAAAATAGAACTCTGTCTAGAACATGGTGTGTGTGTGTGTGTGTGTGTTATATGTTGGGGAGGGGAGGTGAAGCTGAGGGAAGGAAGGTGGTAAGCAGTAAGAGATTTCTCCTCCTGCAATGCAGAGAATATTATAAGAAAACAGTCTGACGAACGCCTGGTCTCACCAGACAGGCAGCTGGCCAGCTCAGACACAGGTCTGTAGCTCCCTGGCCAGGTGTGCTGGGTGCCTTAGAAAGGATTTGTGTTCCTGGAAAATTGGTTTTAAATCATTTTTTAAAACGCAAATAAAAACCATCCTTTACAGGCGCTGGGGAAGCCTGCAGCTTGCTAGGAGGCTGCAGCCACGTTTCCTTCAGTACCATCAGGAATTCTTCAGAAACTTAAAATCGCTTGACTGGCTTTTCTCAAAGCATGGTAAACGTGCTGGATGGGAGAGAAAACCCAGCATCAGGCTCTGGGCCAGATGAGCACAGGCTCGATGGTAGACGCCCTTCAGGGGGGCTCTCAGACCCAGCTGAGCCTGCTCCTTTCCCAGTGATGCCGGAGTTCAGCCCAGCCGCAGGCCCCAACTCTGGGGACTAGGCTGGAGTCCCGAGCCAGCAGCTCCAGCTAGGAAATTAAAAAAGAAAGAGAATCTCTTGCAGCCAGGCCCATGGTGAGAGACGAGTTAGGTCATGTCTCTTTCTTTTCAATCGGATATTAGTCCCGACCCTGATGTCACCTTCAAGCTATTAAGCATCACACTCAAGCGGCTCACATTAGCTGCTCACAGACCTCTTATCAGACGTGCTTCTGAGTCTTGCTGTTGTCAGTGGTTGGCCCTGGACACTATTTCTTTGTCCACTGCAGGTCAAAGGAAGCGGCTCTTTTAGATCTCAGGGCTCCGGGCAGGGAGTAGGGGAGTAAGTGACAGAGGATCTGGTACTGTGGCCAGATCAGTTCCCTTGAGCTGCAGGAACAAGGTGGGTGTCTCCTGTCCCCCTTTTGGGAAAGGATATTTCCTGCCAGACTTGGTGGGTGCTAAAGGTCTGGGCTGCATCAAGCCAGCTGGTTTAACCAGCATCTCAGCCAGAGATTCTGCTATGTGGTCCATGTGGCCAGCAATGGACATTTGTGAACTGGGAAGCCAGTTGACACCACTAATTTAACAATTCACCCATCCATCCATCCATCCATTCACCCATCCAGCTAGCAGTGAGCCCTCTGTCCATCCAGCCAGGCATCCATCCATCCATCCATCTTGTCCACTCATGCAGTATGTCTTGAACATTTATTATGTTTCAGGCATCATGCTAGTAGGTGGGAATAAGTGATCAGAGAAACATAATTCATTTTCTTTCCTCCAGCTTGGAATACAGACCGTAAGTGAATAAACAAACAACGAGTAAAAGAATTATAAATTGTGGTAACAGCAATAAAGGTACACAATAAAGTGAGAAGACATAGATCAAAGGACAGTGGTAGCCAGAGATGATGATGGCATCAGAGAAGGGCATGGATGTGAGATATTTTTTGAAGATATAGTCAGGGTTTGTAGCAAATGGAACTGAGAAGTCACAACCGTGAGAGAAGGAACGTGATGAGAGCCCAGTGCTATGGTGGCAAAGAGAGGACACCATTTGCAATTGCTACCTTGGAGGTTGTATGGGATTAGTTGGCACAGGCCCCTCTGCCTGGCTGGGGAATATATAGCTTAGTGGAAAATATTTCTACTCAATGTAAGGAAAGAAAGTCACCCACCATGGACTTTCTTGTTTACTGGAGCTGTGGCACTTTGGGGTTCCAGACAGGAAAGAAGGGATTCCTGCCTAATACTGGTTCTCCTCTTTGAATAGAAGAACTGTTAGGAATGCATCCATCACAGAGTTTGTGCCAGGCAGGTGGGTAGATTTCTGAAGCCCTGAGTCCTTCCAAGCTCTTTCATTTGGAAATAGATTCATCTTGCTTTCTTCTCTCTCCCTCTCTCCAAAGGGCAGTCACGCACTTGCTTGTCCTTGATACTCTCTGAAGGACGGAGAAACCCATTACTGAAGAGTTACTCTTGGAGAATTCTTGGTAGTTTGGATTTCTACCAAGCCACCATCTCTGGTCACAGTCACTGGTTCCCATCAGGGAGTCACTAGTGGATGGCCTTGTTTCCCTATATAGCTTTGCACTCGAGAAAAAAGCAGGTTTTTACCAACTTGAGGAGCAGTTGGTCCCAGCTACTGTTCATCCAGCACTGGCCAATCAAATGCCAATACTGAAGAGTGGGTGGAGTCAGGGGGTGTTCAGAAGAAACCAAAAAACTTGACTGATGTGTGTGGTGGTTGTTGTTCAGTTGCTCAGTCGTCTTTGACTCTTTGCGATTCCATGGCCTGTAGCACACCAGGCTTCCCTGTCCTTCCCTATCTCCTGGAGTTTGCTCAAACTCATATCCATTGAGCCGATGATGCCATCCAACCATCTCATCATCTGTTGCCCCCTTCTCCCCTTGCCTTCAATCTTTCCAAGCAGCAGGGTCTTTTTCAATGAGTTGGCTCTTCTCATCAGGTGGCCAAAGTATTGGAGCTTCAGCATCAGTCCTTCCAGTGAATATTCTGATGTGTCTGCACATTTAATTTCATGATCAGACTCTCTTCAATGGATTGATAAACTATTATTAAAGAAATTAAAATTCTCTTATCAAAAGAGATTTTCTTCTACTGACTTTAGAAATTGGATAATGTTGCTGCCTGATGTCAAGCATCAGCCTCCTGTTGAAAATTGGGCCATACTGTCCAATTAAAACTTCCTCTGTCTTCCTTTCAAGCTGTGCTGTTAAGTGCTAGTAGAATACCTAAGTCCTTATGGGGTCCTAGTCCGGGAGATCTTTCCAAACAGAAAAGAATGAGAAGTGGATATAGGCAAGAAGTCACACTGTATGTGCATGCATATGGAACAGTCAGTGGTTTGGTATTGCTAGAGCATGGGTTCTGTGGCACGGGGTACCATGAGATTGTAGAGACATGCAGGGGCCAGAGCACAGGAACCCTGAAGCCATACAAAGGGTTTTGAATTTGTTTTGTCAGTGATAGGAAGTCATTGATAGATTTTTAAATCAAAGGTGACAAGGTTGAATTTCTGTGTGTGCAGTTCTGGACTTTGAGAGCTACTAGAGGCTCTGATTCAACTGGGAGACGTTGACAGCCTGAACAAAGGCAATGGTGCCTGGAAGGCAAAGCATGCACAGGAGTAAGAGAATCTACATGTGAATTGAAATCAACAGGATCAGGTCATTAATCGGTTCTGCAGAGTAAAGACATTATTTTCAAGAATGTGTCCCAGGTATGCAGCATGAGTGAATGGGTAGGTTGTGGTATTGCCAACTAAAATACATGATTCAGAATGCAGGCAGAGGAGCCAGCCTAATCCAGAGAATGGAGGGTTCAGGTATTTTGAGTCTGAGATATCTGTATGTGGCAAAGGGCAGCAGAATATGAGACATGAAGCTCCCAGAGCAGGGGTGGGGAATGTTGGTTTGGTGCCAGAATGCCAGGATGCATCTCAGTGTCATCAGTGGAGTGGTTGGTTTCCATGAGGTGGTGCCCCAGTGACAAATGACCCTCAAATCCCAGTGGCTTACAACAACCAATTTTCATAACCTCACAGACAGAGATGAAGGTTATGGGCTGGCTTTGCTCTATGCCTTTCTCATTCTGGAACCCGAGGTAATGGTTGAACCCCCATCTCAGCCTCGAGTGGAAGGAAAATAGCAATGACAGAGCCACAGGATGACTCTCAAAACTTCTGCACCAACAGGGCATCCAGCAGGGGACATTCTACTGGCTGGAGCAGGTCTCCTGCACAAGACTGAAGTCAGTGGGGAGGGGCCATACTCTGCTTCCACAAGAGTACAGCACATGGCAATGGTCAGGGAGGCATACTCATCTACAGGGGAGAAAAAAAAAATTGGGACCCAACCATATGACCACGGGGGCTTCCCTGGTGGCTCAGTTGGTAAAGAGTCTGGCTCCAATGTGGGAGACCTGGGTTCGATCCCTGGGTTGGGAAGATCCCCTGGAGAGGGAAACGGCTACTCACTCCAATATTCTGGCTTGGAGAATTCCATGGAATAGTCCAGGGGGTCGCCGAATCGAACACGACTGAGCCACATTTGCGGGGGGCGCTCCCCAGAAAGAGAGAGGCAGTGGGAACTTTCCTCAGCAAAGCCGAGGGGTCTCGAGAGGTGAGCCTGCTATCCGCCAACACAGCCCCCCCCCCCCTCNATAACAAAGTAATTAGAAATCACTGGACATTTGTATACTTAGTTATCCCAAGTATGTTTATACTGGTGATAGAAATGAAGGTTTTGGATAAAAGAAATAGTACCTATAATTTCAAAGTTAAAATTAATTTTTTTCCTGAAAATATTTTAGGTTAAAAAACAAAAAAAACTTTTTATATCTAACTTCCCCGGGATCCACCTTAAACTTTTAAATAAATTATGCCATACAACACGGTTTTAAAAACCAATGATGCAAAGAGACTGAAAGCTCTTATTGAAGTCAAAGTTGCTGTGTATATTTTTTTCATGATAAAAGAAGAAAGGTGTATTTTAAATAACGAAGATTTCAGGCTAGCAGCTATTTTTTTTGGACACCATGGACTACATACACCCTTTGAGAGGTATTAAAGAAACATGCAAAGTCTTAGAATAAACTACAACTTAAACTCTGTTCCCCCAATAATCTCAATCATTTTTATTGTCTTACAGGGCAGATATATTACTTTATGCAGAGGGAAAAAGGAGAGCTCCATTATCAAAGGGAAAGAAGCATAGAGGATAAGGTTCACAGCTACAAAAATACATATGATTCATTTCAAAATGGAGCCTTCTCAAAGACAGTGGTCTGGTCAGCCATCAGTATCTTCCATCCTCAACAGGAAAATATTCTTCCAGAGGCATAGTTTGGATTGTGCTATATTTACCATTTTCCATCTTATTTGTTTTACTTAATAACATTTCACGGGCAGTTCCCCAAATTATTAAATACTTTAAAAAATATCTGATGGCTGATGGCTATTTCATGATTGTTTTAACAATTTGTTTGTTAATCAATCATTTGGCCAGCTGTCTTCTATTTTTCTAAATAATGGCTTAATAACTACTGTAAGTAAAATTTTCACAGCATCAAGCAACTGGTTTTAAATTTTTAAGGAAGTTTTTTTTTAGTAGAAAAATAATATATCTGATCTTTTAAAAGTTTTGTTTTTGTAAAAACAAACCATTTTAATGCAATATTAGATCAATATAAGCTTATATAATATAAAATTGATTTGCTATGGACACTTTATTCCCTTTTTGTCTAGATGTTAAGCTTCCTAATGAGAGTAAACTGGTACCAGACCTACCTGGATCACTTTTGAGATGCTACATTTCTAGAAATATAAAAATCCCCTCTGGAACTATTTGTTAATATTTCTATTTATGTCAGATTTCATACTCAACAAATTGGGAATATTAAAACTAATTTATTATTTAAATGTTGATGCTTTATGTTCCTTTTTACAGAAATATTTGGATTTTAAAGGGAAACTAAGAGCTATCCTGGGTAAAACTTTTGCCTGTAAACCAAGAAAGTGCCATTCTTTTTGAGAGGATCATGTATTTAATTTTGTGCATGAAAATGAATTCCCCACATGAAGGCTGCTAAGTACAGGAGACATTTGTCTATGATCTCAAAATAATGGGAAAAAACCCGAAGATATAAAAAGTTATGTTTGGATATGGAGTTAAGCATATGGTATCTGCTTTGAAATTCTCTATATTTAGGCATGATTTTTTTCCGAGGTATTCAAGCATAGTCTCTTTTGACTTTCTGTTTACATATGTCATAGTCATCATTTTCTATCAAAGAGAAACCTTTGCTTTAAAAAAATTAACCTGTAAGAAAATAAAAGAGGATTTTCATAATGTAAAATTTTCTCGCTAAGGCTGTTATAATTAACAAATCCAGTTTAGAGCAGATATTTCAAAATCTTACAACTGGTTTTATCGAACCCAATTTCATCTTTTTTTTCCCACTGTGATTTACATAATTTNGATTTTCATAATGTAAAATTTTCTCGCTAAGGCTGTTATAATTAACAAATCCAGTTTAGAGCAGATATTTCAAAATCTTACAACTGGTTTTATCGAACCCAATTTCATCTTTTTTTTCCCACTGTGATTTACATAATTTTTGAATGTATTGTGATAACAACTTGGGAGATTGTAATGTTATATTCGTACATCAAAAAAGGCATTTCTTCTAGAGGTCAATATTTAAAAGCTTAATAGGAAGAAGTACAAGACTCTTAGTTGACAATTCTCCTGAAAGCAAGAAAAGCTACATACTTTAACTTTTCCGTTTACTGTCATTTCCAAAGGAAGAAGGGCAAAGAGGAATTGTCTATGTTTCTAGAGAGCAGTGACCACTGGTGAAGGATTTGTTTTTTTATAGTCACCAGGCCAGACCTTGGTGCAGGTGGGTGCTTCCCTCACAGACTCTGCCTGGTGGAATGAGCTGCACAGGAAAATCGTCTGCTCTGCATCTGTGGATGTCTGTCATTTGGGGACCACGACCAGCGCTATATTTTCTTAACCCAATATGGACAGAGAACGTGTTTGGATTGTATTGTATGACATCCCTTTCTCTATCAAAAAGGTCCAAGAGGGGAAGGGGGTGGGGCCTGGCTTTTTAAGGATGGGTCTAATGCGTTCAGCTGCTATCACACTTTGCTGATTGTAATCACTCGTTTTATGGCTTCTTTTCCAGCTGCTCCAAAAATTCAATGCCGTGTCTTCTAGGTTTATTTTTAATATCCTGTAATTCAAAGATCTAAGAAAGGAGAGTTGAAATAGAAATCCATGTCCTGATTCCCTCCCCATTTTTTTCTCATGGGGAAGAAGGGATTTAAGATTTTTGGACACATTCTTCAAAATCCTTTCTGGAGAAATGTGTTCTTTTCTGTAGGGAAGGAGTCAGTTTGGAGAACATCCACAGGCTTATTCAATTGATGAGGGAATTGGGAAAAGATCCTGTGTAAACATACCAAAATGTTTAAATTTAAAAAAAAAATTAATTCTGTCTTCAGAGCATTTATAATTAAAATGTTTCCTTTTTGAGAGTGGTAGCAAAAAAGTAGTTACTGTGTTGGCATCAGGATTTCTAGATCCCTGAAATAAAGTATTTTCTCTAAACGCTGTTGTTCTAAAACTTTAATGAAGGTTTAAAAGTGTAGTTCTATATGCTTCAGATCACTTTCACTGTTAGGAAAACTAAAAGACCGGGTGAGGATGTGTGTGGGGAGTGGTGTCCCTACACGTACTCTCTCTGAAATATCTTGACTTGCATTTTAAATTTGACTTATTTCAGAGAAAGTATTAAATGTCAGTTTTCTTTGTTTCCTCTTGTCAGCTTAATCTTCCTAAGAGTCAGATCCGAGAAACAATTCGGCTAATATTTATAAGTTGCTATTTCTACATTTTCCACTATGCAGCAGTCATCCTTTCAGTCATTTTAAAGTCTTTTAAGAGCCCATACAAAGGAAAACCCCAAAACCAAAAGCAGAGAAACCTGCCTGTAAATCAGAAAGACCCAGTTTCTTGATTTCAGTGAGGGGTAGCTTTACTGTCCGTCTGCTGTCACCAAAGCTGTCAGCAAGATGCCTTAATTGTCACCAGGGATCAGATTGTNGCCCACTCCTTCCTGTAGGCGCCATCTTAGCTTCCGACCGCAAAGCTAGCCCATTCTTTTTTAAGGTTTTCCATTTAGGGCCCCACATCCACTTTCATATGATAATGGGCTTCCCTGGTGGCTCAGAGGGTAAAGAATCTACCTGCAATGTGGGAGACTTGGGTTCCATCTCTGAGTTGGGAAGATCTGTTGGAGGAGAGCATGGTAACGCTCCCCATGGACAGGAACCTGGCGGGCTACAGTCCATGGGGTTGTAAAAAGTCAGCCACGACTGAGTGACTAAGCACAGCACACATATGATCTGTGATGACCACTAATGGGCTATAAACCCTGGGGAACTTACTCAGCTTCTCTGTTTTGCTTACCTTATCTGTAAGACAGGAATAGAATAATAATCCTACCTCTCAGGATTATTAAGAGAATTATTAATTAATAATTTAATTTGTCCATGTAAAGCACTTAGAATAGTGCCCAAGTGACTTCCTTTATGGTCCAGTGGCTAAGACTCCGAGCTCCCAATGCAGGGGGCCTGGGTTCAATCCCTGATCCAGGAACTANTCTCAGGATTATTAAGAGAATTATTAATTAATAATTTAATTTGTCCATGTAAAGCACTTAGAACAGTGCCCAAGTGACTTCCTTTATGGTCCAGTGGCTAAGACTCCGAGCTCCCAATGCAGGGGGCCTGGGTTCAATCCCTGATCCAGGAACTAGATCCCACATGCCGAGGCTGAGATCCAGCACAGCCAAATAAAGAAACAAATATTTTAAAAAAGAGAGAAGGAGATAGAAAGAACAGTGTCTGACAGAGAGTAAATGCTGTATAAATGTAGGTGGATGGAAGGAAGAGGGAAGGTAGGGTTATCGTTTAATGGGTAGCAGTTCAGTTCGGAAAGATGAAAAAGCTCTGGAGATAGTGGCAATGGTTGCACACCAGTGTGAAAGTACTTAATGCCACAGAAGTGTACACCTAAAAATGGTTTAAAATTTATGTTGGGGGCATTTTACCACAATTTAAACAAATGTAGGTAAATGGGATCATCTGGGGAAGGTAAGAAGAGGGAGAAAAGGGCAGTGGACAGAAAGATAAAAATCTTGTAACTAGGAATGCTGGCAAAAGCATTGAGAAAGGGAGATTAAGTCCGCATGGGAAACAGAGAAGGAACATTCTAGACAGACAAGAAAACCAACAGAGAGTCTGATGTCTTCTGAAGCCACAGGAATTGAGTTAGCAGCGGGTGTTGGAATGCTCGGGGTGTCTGCTTTGCTTGGCTTTGAACCTGAACCTTCCCTTTGGCACCTTGATTTTGGTGGGTCTGCTTTCTTCTGCCAGCTCCTGATGATGTCATTTCTGGTTACCGCCCACACCGGGGCCAAACAGCCTCAGAGCCAAATCCTGGCCAGGACTCTCCTCCGAGCTCCCTCCCTCCTCTCTGTCCAGCCAGGCCTACTTTGTCCATTGCTGACATCTTGGTGAGATAAATCCCTTGTAATTAAAAAGACACAGAACTGAGGACACTTTTTCTCGTGTCATTTTTATTACTGTTGGTGTATACTGTTGCGCCCTGAAAAACAAAAACCTCCAAACGTTGAATTTAAAAATTAGGGATGGTTAGTTTTATGGTCAAGTTTCCTTTATTAACAAAAGAGTTCACCTTTGTTTACAGAACTTTGTCTATTTAATAAGCCACAGGTTAGGGAAACTGAAAGCTAAAATTTTTCAATGGGAAATGAAGACAATACAGTTGCAAGGAGGACAAGACTTTTTTTTAAAAAAGCATCCATTATATTTGCACCCCTCCGTTTTGACGAACCAAGGGCTACCTTGGTTTAGAGGATTTCTGTTTTCTTGTTGTTTCTAGATCTTGTCTGGCTGATGATCACATGAGTATCAGAAGACTACATACAGACATGTGGTTCTTAGCTCTTCCAGGAAAAAAGACCTGCAAACTCTGCTTTTTTTTCTTTTTATTGATTTTATTTCTTGAAGAATTTTCTAAGTGAATTGATCTTACACAGTTAACTTGATGTTATCTAAAGAAAACAGATGAAGTATACTTTAGAAAAAATTATACATGCTCTAACCAGCCATCTCACTTGGCAATCATTTTCCACAGAGTCTGTCCTTTCAAGATAGAGAGGTGGGTTTTTTGTTTTTGTATTTCTTTTTTACACATGAATGATTACATCTACATACAAGAACTCAAACTCTTGCTGACCTCCCTCTGCAACACCAGCTGGTGTTGGGGGACAGAGCACTGAGGCAGCAGAGGCCTCTCTCAAGGTGTCAGTAACCCCAGGTCGCTGGGCCAACAGTCCTGGGGTGGGGGTTGGGCAGTCCACACATACACGTGGCAGCTCCTGCCATCATAACAGCATTTGTGGAATGCACACTTCGGAGGGCCTCAGATGCTTCCCATGGAGAAAGTAGGACATTTTCTTGGTCCTTTTGCAGCCAGCGTTCTTTGAAAGCACAAGGCCCTGCAGCTGGAGAAAGAAAGCACGCCAGGGTCCCACATTTCTCGGCCCTCGCCCAGTAAGCAGCCCTAGTATGGCTGCTCCATCCTCGGAACACAGGGACCCTCTCCAGCCCTCACTTCAATAATGTGAGCGTCTGGATAGTTTTTCCATCCAGAAATCACTGATTTAAAAGGAATAGCTGCTCCAGAGATTTGGAGTCTGGCTCAACAGTCCCAGGTATGTCCCTGAACTGATTTTGCAGAAGCAGGTGCTGTCCTGGGTCCCTTCTCACCCACCTAGTCAAGCCAGCATGACAGGCCTGTGTGGGGGCCACAGGGACCGGTCCCAGGCTGCTCTCCTGTCTGCTTCCAGCCAGCGCTCATGAACTTGCCCACGGAGCCAGCCAGTTTGGATTCATGGATGGCTTCGGATTTGTAGCAGCTAAGTTTCTGTCTTCAGACTTCCTCACATTGATTTTTCCTGGGGTTTGGGACAACTGAGGTCCCCCAAAGCCTCAGAACAAAACCCAGAAAGAAGAGGTGGTTGCTCTAGGGGGTGTGTGTGTGTCTCCTTGCCTTTCTTTGGGGGCATCTGCTTTAGTGACTCACCAGCTGGTCTCAAGGCTCGTCTCCCATCAGGCCAGGTGTCCAGAACTGGAGGAGGTCTGGCCGGTGTGGGAGGAAGGTTGTGAGAAGGAGGCATGGGTGGCAGCTTAGACCCGAAGAAACAGTGTCCCTGGAGCTATTCTCTGAATTCACTTGGGTCAGATCTGGGCACTGTATGATTGATTCCATGAGAACTGTGGGAAGCGAAGGCCCTGGGGAAGGGGCTGCTAAAGACAGAGTAATGCTGGGCAGAACTTTCTAGAAACTTCAAGGCTCCCAGGAACCCTGGGCAGCTTTCTATCCAGGAATCACTGTGAAGTGTGGAGAGGCTGCCCTGGGAGAGTGGGAGAAGGTTAAGGTGGGATTGGGGTGGGGGTCATTGGTAGGGGGCTCAGTCCTCAGTTTTTTTTTTTTCTCCCTGGAGAATCTCACTCTGAACTTGGAGAGGCGGCAGAGTCCCCGTCCTCGAGGTCCTGCCCGTGGGGGGAGATGGGTTGACCCCCCTTCACTCGCTTCCACTTCATCCTTCGGTTCTGGAACCACACTTTGACCTGATGAAGGAAGCAGAAGAGCCCGGTCACTTCAGGGCAGGCATGACCACCTCACCAATACTGATGCTTAAGGTACCTGGGGTGCAGCTCCAGGGAGCCCAGCTCAAAACTGCTTGCCCCTCCCCATGCCTCCAAAGGCTCCAGGTATTGAGACCAAAGGGAAGACTCATCAATCTGCTTAAAGACCTGTCTTATGTCTTCAGATAAAGAAAACCTCACAGACAGGACTGGTACTAAATGTCACTTTGCATTGGCCCCACCCCTTCACAAGCCCCGCCCCTCTTATGTGGACACCCCTCCCTCAAGCTTCTACTACCCAAGGATCTGGGAACACAGAATCACCAGCCTCTCCCTTAGG